>CM021107.1:129263187-129855855 GCA_007115665.2 Sequoiadendron giganteum | reverse complement strand
ATTTTGTTCTATGGGTATACATGCATATATATAGAGAACATATTTTTGATCGAAGATATAGATGCATGGAAGTAGTATGATGTGTGTGAAAATATAGAAGAGTGTGAAGGAAGGAGTAATCTGTTTTGGTAGAAATTTGTGCGAAGGTTGTGGAAGGAAGGTGTGCAAAAGATTCTTAATCAGATTTGTTGCAAAAGTAAATTCTGCTCTTAACCAAAACTGAATTCATGCATATGTAGATGCAACTTCATCAGCTCACTTTTGTCAGTGAGACTATTTTACAATATGTTGTTTTCTATTTGGGCAGTGAGACCACCGATAGTGAGCCACCCTGTAGTGAGCCTTTGTAAAAATCACCTTAATCGGTGTCACCTTAACCGATGCTTTATAATTGAGAATTAACATTCTCCATGGTTTTTCCCTTCTTGGGTTTCCACATAAATTTTGTTGTTCATTGTGCTTGGTGTTGATATGTGCATTCATTTTCTTATCTATTTGATTATTTTTTGATTGGTATAAGTCTACTCTGGATTAAATAAAGAAAAGAAAATTGTTTTAAGATAATTGATTCACTCCCCCTCTCAGTTATCCAGACTGTTCAACAGTTATTACATATATTCATACATGTGTATATATTTGATTATTTCTAATTATAATTTCTCAATGTTCCTTCTTCTCTTTTCTATATCTACATTTATTTTCTTTCATATTTGCTACTCATACTGATTTCTCTTATCTTTTTAATTTCAATTTTGTTCTTGTGTTTTATACTATACTTATATATGTAAATACATGTATCCTCACATACTTATATATTTATACATTCTTTCACATCCACATACATATGCACCTTCTTAATTTTTTACCTTACTCCTTTGGTGTGTTAGTTATCTTTTTTCATCTTATTCATTAATAATTTATTGCTTACACAGTATTCCTATTATTTGTTGGTTTTAGGTTTATGTATTTTCTCCCTTGTTCTATGCATTCTCTTTTATTCCTCGTCCTTCCAACTTTGGATATTACACCATTATATATCTCCTTAATTTTCCATCTTATTCGTCTGGTGTCTTATTTTCCTTTTGTCATCTTATTCGTTAGTAATTTATTGCTCACCTTGTGCTCTTGCTATTTGTTAGTGTTATATTTATGTAATTTTTCCTTTACTCCTCATCCTTATTTTAGCTCTTGATTATCACATCAATTTGATATCATACACATTTAGTTCAATATTCGCCTATGTAAATAAGTCTACACACATAGACACACATATATACTTTATAGATTCATTCATAGACTAATATTTATTTTTATTCTTAGCTCTTTAAGCTATGATATTCTTCTTCCCTCCTTTTTTGATTTTGACTAAATTTACATCGAAGGCATTTCATATATGAACCGGATGGGATGAATTTGCAGACTTATCGTTTGTAGCATCTGAGAGGTGTCTAAGATGATTGAAAGATTTCTCTTCATTGGATTTCCTTGTCACCATTTTTTTCTTCTCGCCATACATTCGTTAGTTTTCCTTTCACTGCTTTTCACATGTCACCAATTATTCTCTACTCACATTTTTTAAAAGTACAACACAATTGTTATGCACCCCAATATCATCACCACCTATGGCACAATATCTACTCTCAAATTTACTAAAAAGTTAATTGTAAAAGAATTGACATAAAATAAAGTATAGAATCACAATTGTGAAAGTTGAAATGGTGTAAAATCACAATCACATCAATTTTATTTTTGAGTGTGATTCTTCAATGTATAATCACCCATAATCCATTTGGAGGATGCTCAATCATACTCTTTCATGACCTAGGCCAACTACCACCAATCAAGAACATCCTTATGTATGCTTCAACTTCCTATGGGGGAACACTATGACACAAATTCACAGTAATTATAACATTAAACAAAATATTATATCAAATCGGTGAAGAACCTGCCCAAATTGATTTTTATGGACTTCTTTGAAATTTAGGAAACGTGAAGCCTATAGTTATAGATTGGCAAGTTCTAGTGTCACAATCAAGTTATTCACTCACCTCTGCAGGGCAATTTTTTTTCTTATCCTTCGCATATATATTTGCAATAAATGAAATGGTCTCAATGTATACTAAACATATGTTGCTATTTAAGACCCTCTTGTGTACTAGCCAAGAAGTTATTTTATGTTCAAATTTATGGGTGCAAGAAGGCCTTGTGAATGGTGCACTTGGATAGGTCAAAGCAATTATATATAAGGATGACAAAAACCCACCTCAACTTCTCTTATTTATTGTTCAATTCAAACATTACATAGGCCCATCTAGGATCACAACAACCAAAAAAATATCCCTGTAACCCCATTAAGTCATGGTGTCTGCCATGAAATCCCACTAAAAATAACATGGGCCTTATCAATATATAATTCACAAGGCCTTACACTTCAAAGGGAAACAATAAACACCAACAACATTGACTAGTAGGGGTTGACATTCACAGCTATTTTAAGATTCTATGACCTTAGAAGTCTCCACATATATGCCCTTCCTTCACATTCCAAAGATATTGACACATGCAACAAAGCCCATATGTTGCTTGTCAAAAACAAGAAAAGGGGTGCTTGATTACATTATCACGTGCAAAATCTTAAAAGGATTAAAAAAGATACAAGCAGTCTAGGTTTTTTCCTTCCAACTTGTTGGGTGAAAATTATGTAATCTCTTTTAATAGATCACAAAACCTTGATTTCAACCACAGTTGTGTGAGATACAATCTCTCCTCTCGGAAAGGGGAGGCACCCTTCTTACCGCTTATTGAAACTAAGGAAAACTAATCAGATATTTACAAAGATGTACACTACACTAATGATATGGGGGTGTGTCACATTCACGATTCTCTCTTTTTTCAGAGAATATATTTTACATTGTTTCACAATTTTAAGTTGTTGATGCAATATAGCTTCAAACTAAAACTAAGCAGTAATTCCAATATTCCTATCTTGTCAAAGCAAAACATAGGAATACCAACATGATAATGATAAATGATAAATAAGAAAAGCTCACGAAGGCACAAATTCGTTATGTAGCTTCCAATAACGAATCCTTCAAGATATGTAACCAACGTTGTATGAGAAGCACAAAGTCTTCTACATAATTCACAATAATTCCATTAACAACATGAATAAATATAAGCACAAAGTCTTATAAAGAATTCACCAATAGTATTCAATCAATATCACAAATTCAAGTAAAGAGTGTAACTCAAAGTTTACATGAATTTACTCAAAGTCCTTTCAATCTCAATTACTAATCACTACCAGTTTGATCAAACCATAAGATAATTGTTACCAACACAAAGTATGGTATGCAACTTCACTTCTTTATCGATCAAAATTAGATTCACAAAATTGAACTCAAAGTTTCAATGTTCACTTCACAAGTGGGCAACACTTTATTGCAAAAGATAAAAGGTTTTTTATTACAATAGAATCCTCTCTTATTTATAGATGGATGAGGAGAGCTAATCTAGGAAAATCACTAACTAACTAGTTGAGTTATTCAAAAAAATTGTCCATAATTGTAGGAGAACATCTTTGTTTTTACATGTAATTACATTTTTCAAAATGACATGTAAAATGTCAAAACTTATTTACATAAAGCATGAAAAATGCTAAAACTATGAAATCTAATCTAAGGAAAAATTTAGCCTTCTTCAACATCTTTCTCCATGAAAACTTCATGATGATGTGCACTTCATGACTGTCTGGCATTGGAGTGTACTTTGGAGATGATGATGATTCTTGAGATTGACTCCTTTGATGAGATTGAAGGCTTTCCAATGCCTTTCAAATCTAGAATAAGCTGGAAATCCATCATTTTATTCATTGAATCTATTGAGAAAGCTTCATCTTCAAATTCTTCTCGAACCATTGATGAACACTTCTTTCAAAAGCTGGAACATGGGAAGAACTTTCTGGTTGTACTTCAAAGCATTATTGCTTGGTGATAGGCAAAATCTTGATCAAAACTGCTCTGAAATCTGGGCACAAGATATCATAATGTATGCAAGAGTAGGATTTAACAATTCTGATGCAAAGGTAAGAAAAATTGAGGTTTTAGCATGGGGTATTGCACTTTAGATGTAATTACTCAAATTTTCAAGACACTGCATATTTGATGTAAATATGAGTAATTTCATGGGTTTGGGAAGCTTGAATGCGATGATGGCGGAGAATGGAGTGGAAGCGAGCAAACTAGCAAATGGATGTGAGAAATGGAGCGAGAAAAATTAAGCGAAGTGGGCGAAATGGAGCTCGAAACACACTTTTGGAAGTTTATGAGCATTTAGTGATAAACTATTTTTTGTTCAAGGGCACTGATTTTCATCTTGAAAGTTCTGTCTTTTATGTAATAGCATTGAAAATCCCCACTCTTACATCTTGGAAATTCCTCCTTTCTTGCACAAGCGCTGAAAAACAATGCTCCAACATGCGTAGGAAGAGTTTAGAAAATATGACGCACAAGCGCTAAAAATCAACGCTTTTACATTTTAGAAGGTCTACTTTTGATGTAAAAGAGCTAAAAATTAGTGCTTTGGCATGTTTTGGATGAAAATTGTATTTTGTGTAAAAGCACTAAAAAATAGCGCTTCAACATGTCATATGTCAAAGCAGTGAAAAATAGAGCTTTTGCATGTCATATGTAAGAGCGGTAAAAAATAGAGCTTTTGCATGAAATATGTAAGAGCGATGAAAAATAGAGCTTTTGCATGAAATATGTAAGAGTGGTGAAAAACAGAGCTTCTACATGAAATATGTAAGAACGGTGAAAAATAAAGCTATTGCATGAAATATGTAAGAGTGGTGAAAAATAGAGCTTCTGCATGTGACATACGTAAGAGCGGTGAAAAACAAAGCTTATGCATGAAATATGTAAGAGCGGTGAAAAACAGAGCTTCTGCATGAAATATGTAAGAGTGGTGAAAAACAGAGCTTCTGCATGAAATATGTAAGAGTGCTAAAAATCAACGCTCCTACATGTAATATGTAAAAGTGCTAAAAATCAGTGCTCCTACATGTGTAAAAAAAAATCTAACTCCCAAAACTGAATTTTCACAACTTGGTTTAAAATGCGAATTTCAACCAACTAACAAAAGTTAATGCTTAGAATGACTTATTGAGGATGGGTGACCACACACGAGGACTAATGCAATTTGCCTCATTTTATGTGCTTAGAGTACATGGGCTACAAAATAAACAAGTTTCGTAAGGGTTATCCCTCAAATTGTGTGCTGAATTCAAGGATAACACAACCCTTCTCTTAATCATTAACATTCAAAGAAAGGCCTACCATTGTATCTCTTTACAATATGTGTATTCCATTATTGCTCACTTTTTCATTCTATTACAACTCACTTTACATCTTTCTATCAATTCCATTATTGTAACAATGCTCAAATATTTCCTTCATTATAAATATTTACCAATAATGTATTGTCAAGTACTAATAAAAAATTATATATTTTAAGCATTTGTATATATCAAACATCTATGTTTATACAAGTTTTTTGTATATATCAAATAAATTGATGTTGCCTTTTGATACAGTCATGAATAGGGGGCTTATTAGGCAACCCAATCATGCAACTAATACAACACCAAATCCATATAATAGAGAATAGTAGTCTGAATTTTATTCACCTTATAAGGTTATAAATATTGTTACAATATCAAAAGTATAATTCACATTATCTATTTTCCATTCCTTCCTCAACTTTGCATCCTCTTTCCATTGGCACCCATTCCTCCAATCATTTGCCATTTCCCTAATAGTCACCTCTCTCTCCCCTCTGCTTCAAGACCCTACCAATATTTCCTCATTGACCAACAACAAAACCTCACATGATCTAGGAGAGAGCCACCCTTTACAAAGATCCTCAATTCCCTTTTATACCTTTAGTTGAAGAAGTTGAACCATTTCTAAAAATTGAATTAACATAATAAGTAATTATCTTTCGATACTTAACAATTAATAAAATACATTTAACAATATAGGGATTTGCCATTTTTTTTGAATTCCCTTTGATGATTTTAAGATTTAATGTATTGCCATTATTATTTCCCTTAGATCCCCTTCCTTAATGAATTTCGATCTCTTAGGAATCATTCCACTCTATCAAGGGTTCCTACCCCATTAAGAACTTTCACTCTATTGGGGTTCCTACCCCAATAGGAACCTTTCACTTGGTCAGGGTTTCCTACCTCAATTAGAACCATGCTAAGTGTTGAATTCTTTTCTTCATCAATTGGTCAAGGTTTCAACCTCAAAAGGATCCTGCACTTGGTCGGGGGTTCCTACCCCAATAGGAACTATCTGAAATGTTATTTTTGTCCTCATATCGAGGGTTCCAATCCCATTAGGAACTAAGAACCACCACCTATTAGAGGTTCCCACTCCATTAGGAACCATTTGAAAACTCCACCAAAAACTTCAAAACATTGAATCAACGTCGACTTCTATATGAATACAAATTGTCAGGGAAAAGAGAGGGAATAAGCAAATGTTGGTAGTTCTAGCTCCACTAAGAACTAGGAACCATAAAATGATTTGGTAAGAATTGGAACTTGTTAGTGGTTCATTCGGTTCCTAAAACTACCCAAACCTCTAACTTAGTTCCTAAACAAGACTCAACCTTTGATTTTCCATAACAGTCAAAATTTTCCAATTTTCTCCAAATTGAAACTAGAGATACCATTTCTAAAAATTAAATCGACACAATTAAGTAATTATCTTTTGGTACTTAACTTGAAATATGTTTGATAATGTATGAATTTATCAAAACTTTTTAATTTCCTTCAATGATTTTAAGTTTTAATCTATTATCATTATGATTTCCCTTAGATCCCCTTCGTCAATGAATTTTGATCTCTTAGGAACCATTCCACTTTGTTGGTGCTTCCTACCCAATTAAGAACCTTCACTCTATTAGAGATTCCTACCTTGATAGGAACCTTTCACTTTGTTAGGGGTTCCTACCTCAACTAGAACCATGCTAAGTGTTGAATTCTTTTCTTCGTCCCTCAGTCGAGGTTCCTACCTCGAAAGGAACCTACACTTGGTTGGGGATTCCTATCCCAATAGGAACTATGCAAAATGTTATTTCTTTTCTTCATCCTATTGGTTTTGATCCCATCAAGAAACAAGAACCACCACCTATTAGAGGTTCCTACTCTACTAGGAACCTTATGAAAACTTCGTAAAAAACTTTAAAGTATTGAATTGACAATTTCCATATGAATAGGAATTGTCAGGGAAAAAAGAGAGAATAGGCACTTGTTGATGGTTCTCACTCCACTAGGAATTAGGAACCATTGGAGGATTTGGTAAGAACCTAAACTTGTTAACGATTCCTGGGGTTCTTAAAACTTCCTAAACCTCCAACTTAGTTCTTAAGCAGGCCTTAACCTTCAATTTTGCATTACTTAATAATTTTTGCCCAATCTTCACCAAATTAAAACTAGAGACACCCTTTTGGCTATTCTTCAAAGTGAAGTCTTGACTTGACCAAAGATGTACCTAAAATTTCTCCTCAAGCAAAACCACCAAAAACCAATACAATAGAAAACAAAGCACAACAAAACTAAAACTGAAAACCTGAAATATTTTTGGGTGATATAGATTGCTTGTAGACCTATATACTCTTGCATCACCTTTTTTTTTGGAATTTCAATTCTCTTAAATTTATTTCATCTATATTTTGTGGAGTTATAAATCATTTATGCAACTGCACCTTTACATTCATTTTTATTGTTTATTCTAAAAGGTAAGTAGTCAATCTAGAATATCAAACAACTAAGCATCTAACAAAATTTATATTATTGATTACATGTTTCATTATATCTTTTTTTTACATGCTCAACTTCTACGGAAAGGTCTAATTCAACTTCTACAAAAAAAGGTCCAATTTTCTATAGTTTACAAATTTGACTTATGCAAAAAGGTACAGTAACTATCTTCTTTCGAAAAGTGGACATTAATATCTATAATATTGTGTAAATTGTTGTATTTCCAAAAATCAATGAATGTGAGTAAGATCTCTATGACTTGTTTTTTAGTTTGAGTTGAATAATACAAATTTTAAATACTTTTTTTTTTTAATATATATATATATATATATTTGATGTATTAATTCTCAATTCAAGATGATTCATTTGCAATATCATTTGTGCATATATACAAAAGAATAAATATATTCAATTATATGTAAAAAAATTGTTACATTTTTTACTTTGTTTTTGTAAGATTATTCATTTTCATATATTACAAACAACATAATTAAAATATTACTATCATTTTTTTTTTTTGACAAACTTAGATTTCTCAATGTACCCATCGCACACCAAAATAAAATTACGAAATATTTTTTTTTTTAATCTATCATCCTCTTCATCCGTGATTTTCAATTTATTTTTTCTATTTTTACTCTCTTACTATTATTACTATTCTTACTATTATTTTTTCTATTTTTACTCTTTTACTATTATTTTTTCTATTTTTACTCTCTTACTATTATTACTATTCCCTAAATTTAAAGTAATAATAATAAGAGAGTAAAAATAGAAAAGATGATAGTAATAATAATAATAGTAAGAGAGTGAAAATAGAATTATAGAATATGATGAAAAACGGTAACAAAAAAAATCTATGCTTTCAAATCCAAAAATCCAAAAACACGAATGCACATTTAAACCTACTCAACCTAAATTTGAAATATTTCGTGTTATACTTGTTTGCTATTGGGTTGAGCTCGACGGCAGAAGAGATGGGCAAAGGAGACGATGCAATTGCGAAGAAGCGCAACAAGGGTATTCGCAAACGCATGAGGAAGGATATGGCAACCTCTTCCCTCCACGTAAATGGTATTATTGCTGCAAAACGTCGAAAAGACCAAACGCGTCGGATGTGCAGAGTGAGTACTTGTACCAGTTTTCACTTCCTTTTATGATTTCGCCGCAAATCTCCATGATGGATAACTATATGCAAGTGATAGTGTTTTTAAAGAATCTGCGGCTGATTTGCGTAGATAAAAGTTACCTTTCAAACTGTTTCCAAACAAAGATTTTAGGTTTTTGGTATTTCAAAAATGAAATGGGTTTTTGGCAACTGTAAGCTTGTTTAAGCAAAGGTTGCAATTCGTGGGATGATGCGTTTTAGTTACTTTAAATGGTTGCAGTAGACTATTTTGATCTTCCGGACTTTGGTAAAATCAATTGCAACTACTATTACAGTACATAAGATGTTGCAAGAGGGTTTTCGGATCGTAACTATGTGGTAGACCTTTGAAGAATTAGTGTTTGGTGACTGGTCACTAGTCGGATGAATGATAATTTCGGAAATGACCTAGAAGATTGACTCTGCAAAAGTCTTTTACGCAATTTTTATCCAGAACCCTTCTTGCAACTATTTTGAATTTCACATATTCTTGAAGGTCAAGGAGTTATGCTGTAATGGCAGCGGGGCGCCTCCAAAATAGTTTACCAGGTTCAAATTCGCCCACTGCAATAAAGCGCCCAAATAGTCAGCGGAGATATGGCGAGGTTGTGGTGTAACTATTATGGGTACATTCTAGCATAATTACCAAATCCTGTAGCATCTGTATTTTCAAGACACACCGGATCGGTCCAATCCAATCCGGATATTTATTATTTATTATTTTATCCAAATTGAAATGTAATGTCCCAACTCTTTCCTTTTGCTCAACCTAGAAATTAAGGTTTAACATATATTTTTTGTTATATTATTTATACTTGTTAGAATGCACAAGACAACTGAGAGGGGGAGGCGAGGGTGAATCAATTGTACATTAAAACATCAAAACCCTCATTAATATTCAGATCTGCATTAATCCATAAACCCATAACACCATTAAACCCTTATCATGCATTAGCAGAATATAAACATGAAAATCAGTAATGCAAACACATCCAAACACATGAGAACACTAGATTTACGTGGAAAACCTAAGAAGGGAAAAATCACGGTGAGGATTAGCTCACAATATAAAGTAATTGCAACACCGAATACAACAGGCTCATTGCCCAAAGAGAAAAGAAGGGCTCATTGCCAAATTAGAAAGAAGAAGATAGAAGATTGTTACAATGAGAAATCCATGTCAGAGCAACAAAAAAGTTCCACCACTCCTTCACCAAAACATTCACACTCTCTCTGTAGAATGTAGACTCTTTTTGCTCACTGCTTCTAGTAGTCTTAGGCATTAAAGCTCACATTGCATTTTGCACTTTCGCACTTCACATCTCAATTCTTTGCATTACACACTTCACTTATGTTTCCTCCATCAAATCATCACACATATATACCGTCCTCAACCTTGAAAACAATTCACAAGGTCGGCTATGCACCTCAATCGTGCAAATTCAAATTAGGTTGGTACCAAAACATTCCCGTGGTGTAAAGGAATGAAGGCAGACCATATCACACCTTAACTCGGACCTAAATCCACATAAACACACCACGCCATGCTTCCACAAACATCGAAGCACATCCGCAATTAGTGTAAACACCCAAGGTTGGCCAAACCTGTGTTAACACCATTAAACAATTAAGTACACGCTTCCTTTGATCCAAAGACGACTCAAAGACCACACACATCACTTTAACACAATTTGGAATATTCCATCAACACCTTGAAATATTCCATCATCACCCTCAAATCCAACAAATCCTTCGCAACAACTCTCACCAGAAGAACATATTCATTTTGCACAACTAGTTAACCTTCCACACACTGCAACACCTGAATCCAACCTTGAAGAGCACCAAAACACAAACAACTCAGACTGAAGATAAATATGAGTAGTCTAAGCACACCCTCAAATCTGCAAGACCAAAAACCAAACTATGGAGAAATGTAGAGCAAAACCCTTTCTCCCAGACAACACTGCTTTCACAGTTCACACACTGGTAAACACAACTTTCTTTGCACAACGATACAAAATCTGAAACTCTGGATATAACACCTTTGAACACCTCTGATCAACATATCCGAACCGCATAAGCAAATCTTCAATACAAAAGAAATGCGGAGCTACACCGAGTCTTCTTTACCACACTGTTTTCTCTTTTATTCAATTTTTCTCAAAAGCACTTGGAAACCAAGCTCCAAAAACACCATCTCATCATCTGCAACACCTTTTTATCACAACCAAATCAACTGCAATACAACAACTCAACCACACACATGCTTATCAAGGCAACACTAGAGGTTGACATTAGTGATACTACTAATGACAACATAATGCAACCAATCAAAGCATCTCCATAGGTTGACATCAATGCAACAACAAAGATTTGCTGACATCAATGACAACACAAACTTCCAACAATGCTCGCACATCCACACACAAATGCATTTACGTTTTTTAGCGGGCTTTATGATTTTTTTCTGAAATTGGGTTTCTGTATTGTTTTCTCCTTCTCGTTCAAATATGGGTTTCTAAACTTGCCAACTGTATGAATCAAGCATGGTCCTTACTCACAAATACTGAGACTATGGTCAAAGATTGCCCTACACCTTGGTAAAGGCATGCCATGACCTTGTCTTTGGTCACTGAGAAGTGGGGACCCTTTTTTTTTCCAGTTTACGAATCTCAGGCTAGGTTTGGAAAATTATCCAGTTTTGTGCCTAGATGTGCCACCTAGTGCCAACGACAGCCCTCTAACCACGTCGATACTCACTAAGCAGTTATTACGACATAGGAGGAGTGGCATGGGTAGATCCGCCCGAAGTCCTTTGCCAAGCCCAAGAGGTTGTATACCACAACTCTCTCTTCTCGGCGACTTATTACATGCTTTCTCCACCCATGTCATCACCTGAGAAAACATTTAACCTGTTGGGGGAAGCCAGTGGAGCTTATAAGTGGTCTAGGCCTACCACCCCTCCATGGCCCATCTCTTCCTTGATCTGGGCGGATCTTGAGCGGGACCCCCACCCCTCCTTGGCCCACCCATGCCTTGGGACTGGGTGGATCTTAAGTGGAATTTCCACTCATCAATGCCCCATCCTTGCCTTGGGTTCCGAGGGCGGAACTTGAGTGGGGTTTCTAGGCACCACTTTTCTCAAGCCCCTCCTCTCGAGCAGGTTTGCAAACACTCAGACAATCTTTAAGCAGTCAAATACATTTTATCATTGAGTCTTAAATAAACATCAAATCTATTCTTAGAACAATTATAATCATGAACATTCTATAGAGATCATTGCATAATAATTAGATAAGCAACATCTAGTATTTATATTCAATTCTGAATTAATGGAGAACGATCATATATCTGCATATTATCATCCCTATCAACATTACTTTCTACTGATATGTAAATAGCATCAGGAACATGTATTTGTTAAAGAGACAATCAATCGAATAATACAGAAATTAGTATTAACTATTTTAGAATTGCAGCAATTTTGATTATCATATTCTTCACCCTATGTTGTTGTAAATGAGGATTGCATACTAATTTCAGACTTTCGGCTTGAGATGTTCAGGGTTTAGTTATAGCCTAGAAAACAGTCAGGTCGGACCATACAGAAAGCCCATTAAACATATTAAATAGATCGTAAGGTAGATCCTAATGCATTGTATATTCAGACAAATAACACTTGAACGATTATCTAGTTCCGATATTGGGAAATGTTACATATTAACAGCTATGTGAATTACATCACCTGAACTGCTGTGCCTCCCCACGTCCTCTATTTCCTTTCTCGTCTTCCTCTTGTTTCCATGATGACCCTCATGCTTGGTTTCTTTCCTCTATATCTACGCTTGTGACAGATTGTATCCGTCTATGCTCAGTCACGTCCTTTGATTGGAGGCACCCATTCATTTTTAAATGCTAGTGATTGACTTTAAAAGATAATTGTCGTATAAAATGTCAGTTTCTTTAACGGAAGCGATTAACAGTTAAAGACAATTAACATGTGTTAATGTTGTCTTACATTATCGTTTTTAACTATTCTCGTGATGCGTTGAGGAGTATTGTGAAGGCTATCTCTGCCTTTATAATAATAATAATAATAATGTTGCTTATATATATATGATATATTAATTCATGATTATATCATATTTAAATGTATACATTAGAATAATATAAAAATTATAATTTTTTCTTTTTTTTTTTTTCAATGTCATTTTGGGGATATGACATTAGACAACAAAGACTTCTAGAAGGACACCTAAGACTTAAGTAAACTTAACATGTGAATAAGTCCCCTACTAGGAATTAGATAGGTACAAGACCTTATTCATACCAACAATGTCTTTTGAAGAAAAACTTTATTTAAGAGACGTCAAGCAAGTAGAAGGGGGCATATTGATCAGCCATTCTATTTCTGATTTCTATTCCTTGTTGGAGCATCGGATTTTGTCTCAATTAACTTGAGGACAAAACCCCTCTAGGTTTGGTACTGGAGTACGAAACCCCCTTGATTTCGATCGCTGAATTAGTGGATGAAAACCCCTGATTCAGACTTAGGTGATTTCATCCAGAGATCGTATATGAGCTTCAAGTTGATAGGCATATCTAATTCATGGTAAAATCTCTGTTGAGTTTGTATAGAACAGTTTCTTGATAATTTTATGGCTGCTCTCAAAGAGCTGATTATCAAAAAATGTAGCAGCATATTTTGTTGATTGCAGAATTGGCAAATCAGAATTGGTGTATTTTGATAGTGATTTCCAATCTGCATAAGACAATAATATTCCAAAGAACCATGGTGATGCAATTCGTTCATTCCAAGGTCTAAATTGGTGGCAATTCATATTCAAGAGTCATGATTCTTATTCCTTCTTGTATGGTAATAGCTGTATGACTATAAATCTGCAACGCTAAATATCAGTGATCCAAATTGTTATTCATATTCCAAACATAGTGATTCAAACTCTTCTCGGCACTTCCAATTCAGGTAAGTGTTTCAGGGGATATTTGTATTCAAGCGCAATGTTTCATATTCTCCCTAGTGCTACCATTTGTGGGAGCTATAATTCAAGTCTGCAGTTCATTGTATGTTTAAGGGTTTAAACAAATCAAATGTTTCATGGCAGATTTAACAATTGTCTCATAATATTCTAAAGAGATTTTGAATGACATTGTGGCAGATTTATTTCAAAATCTAGCGACTCAAAAGACATACATTCAATCCCAACAGAGCTGTATAATCAGTGATTTTGTGCCGATCATTATATGTAAATCAAATAATATAAAATATTCCATATGGGATATTATATAGAATCCTTGGTACATCTGGTGCTCATAATGCCGTCTTTGCCTGAAACTAATCTTCACAAAATTTAGGGTAAATTTGGGGGGGATGTATGAGTTTTTTCTTAGATGGTGGTCTGATATAACTCTTCCATAAGTCGAGTACTGGTTGGATGCACCTTGCCGAGTTGTAAACATTTTGGTATCCATTACCAACTTCCAATTGCAACACACCACAAAGAAAAAACAAAAACAACAAGCATCGGATATAACATCTGGGAAGAGACTGAATTGCTGTAAAAAACACCTGTGAATCTTACAAATGAGTGAAGCAATTTGATCGATTAGTGATATGCTTTGTGATGTGGCATCATTATGTTGATTGCCACCCTGTCTGACCATTCAATAATGAACAAGCTAATAATAAAATCCCTCATACCATCTTGATCATGCTATACAAGCCAAAAAAATTCACACAGAGATCTAAAGGTAGGATTGACTTTAATTTCAGGAGGGGAAATATCTCATGCAGTAAATGAGATATGCCCCATTTGTCATGAGAGTCACTAATTCTTGAGACAACTGATAGCTGATCAATCCCTCTTTAGTAAAATGGTCTGCCACTTGATTCACTTCCTTAAAACAATTTTTGAATGAAATGCTGTTAAAATGCCAAGCAATCAAAAGGGTCTCTCTAAAGATAACAGGCAAGTTCTAATTCATCATTGATTGTTTGACCAGCCTTCATATGGTCAATAAAAAGTCACCTTCTACCTCTACATTTTTACAAGAGAGGCAACCATCATGAGACCTTCCAAAAGATCCAAGGCTTCCTCTTCATTGTTCATTTTGGAGCCCAAGGAAAAACAGCCCCTTGAATAAAAAGACTCAAGAGTAGTCTAACAATCACTCCAACTCCTGTTAGAATATTATATTCCTTTATACTGTTAATGGTCAATAATGTAACTTGTTAGTTAAGACATCTTAAATGTCTTATGTAGTGAGTAGGTTAGATATTTTCCTAGTTTAGTTGTTCAGGTAGGTAGACATTTAATGTCTACAGTTGTAGTTTGGTGCAGTAGCTAGATTCATTAATATCTACAGTACTTTGTATTTTCTATAAATTGTAATCTTCTTTTGTTAATACAAGCAAGTAAGATTTACCAGTTCATTTCCTGAACATGGTATCAGAGCCTTTCTAAAATTCAATTTTTTTTCGAAGAAATTTTTCAAAAGATTTTTTTTTTGGAATTTCGAATTTGTTTTTAGTGGGAACTAAGGGTCGTTTTTTTCTGGTTCTTTACCCTTCTTCTTTCTTTTTCCCGCCTGTGCATGGGCTGTGGGTTTGAAGATGTGTTCGTCTCTATTCGCGTGTGTGCTCTGCACCTTGGCGTTTTAGAACCCGCGTTTTTATTTGCTTGTTCTTGGACGTGTTTTACCTTCTGGCTGCGATTTATCTAAGTTGTAGGTCGCGTTTCTCCTGGAAGTATCTGAGCGCAACCCTCAGGCTGCGGTTTTCCGTGGTATTCAGATGCGTTTTTGCAAAGTTTTGGGCCGCGTTTTGAAGGGTTTTCTTGTTTTCTCGGGCTGCAGATTTCGTCTTCTATTTGCACGCATTTTTTGAGGATTTAGGGCTGCAATTTTTGTCTTCATTCGGGTTGTTCTCTCTACCCTAGCTCAGACGCATTTTTTTCGTCTCTTCTTTGCCACGATTTTCTGAGACTTTGAAGTTGTTTTTCTGCATTTCTGAGCTTTCATGGCCGTCTAGGGCTTTCTGGAAACTTGACTAGGGTTTTGACCCTTCAGATCAAGTCAATTTTTTTTTTTGATTACATATTCCATGTGGGTTTTTCAAGATTTCAATTGGGTTGGTCTCCGTTTTTTCTGGGTGTCTCGAAGTTCGTGCCTCAAAATTTGTGCACATGGGTGTTGCCAAATTTTTTTGGAAATTTTCTAGGTTTTAAGCGACATTTTTTTGGGTACTCTTAAGATTTTTTGGGTTTTGTCTTCAAAGTGCCTCAAAATCCGTGCTAGGGTTTCGCTTTGAACTTGTGTTGTTTCTGTTTTCATTTTTTTTGCCTTCACCAGTTTGACCTCAGCGTACATGATGGCATCTCTGACAAATATGATGCTCGAAAGCAACCAGAAGTTCAATGGGAAGAACTACAACACCTGGAAGCAGTGCATGATTATGATCTTTGAATATTGTTGCCTCGATCAGATCGTTTTAGGGAACTCACCTCATTCCACTGTAGTCGGAAAGGACCAGGACAAATGGGATGAATGCAACCGGGGAGCTGTCATGCTCATCAAACTCTTAGTCATAGATGAGCAGCTACCTCAGGTACCGTCTGGCAAAACTGCTCCAAAAATCTGGGATCTTTTGAAGGTTCTTCACGAAACCTCCGACAAGAGCAGAGCATTCTTTCTCAAGAATATGCTCTTTTCCATCATGATGGATGATAAAATGTCCTTACAGGAACATCTGACAAAGATTCAGGACATTCGTGATTAGTTGGAGGCGACTGGTTGAACAATGGAGGAAGAGGACATGGTCGTTATTACTTTGAAGAGTTTTTTGAAATCTTATGAGCATTTCATTGAGATGCTGAATATTACTTCAACAAATGTTGACTTGAATTTTCCAGACTTGTGTAACAAGCTTCTACAACAAGATCGTTGGAGACAGCAGTTTGGAAGCAGTACCAGTTCCACCTCTACAAAGCAAGCATTCTTTGCCAAATCTTCTGCTAAGAACAAAGGGAAGGCTCAATCTTCTCAGCTGAAAGGCTCTAGTTCTTCTCAGGACAAGAAGAAGAAGAAGAACATTCAGTGCAATTATTGCCATAAATATGGTCACATGAAGGCTGATTGTCGAATTCGGTTGGCTTCTGAACAAAGGAAGCAGGGAGGGTCTCAACAGAAGGCAAATGTTGCAGAGCGCTCTGAGAAAAAGGAATCTGCATTCTATGCTTTTATGGCCAAGAGAATAGCAGATCTAGTACAATCTTCTACCTGGTATATTGATTCAGGGGCTTCTCGACATTTTACTCATCGTCGAGATTGGTTCACCAAATATGAACCATTCACTAATTCAGTGATCGTTGGAGGAGGCGAAGAGTACACAATTGCTGGTGAGGGCAATGTTCAGATTCACTATGGAGGGAGAAACTTACTATTTCTCGATGTCTACTATGTTCTAGGCATGGAACATAATCTTCTCTTTGTCAGCCAGATCATGAGGCATTCTCCATTGTTGGATGTTATTTTCAGTTCGTCCACCTGCAACATTGTTGATAAGGAGACACGTACTACGATTGCTATGGGAGTTGAGGATCATGGTTTGTATAGACTTGCTGATTCCGGTGATTCTTAGGAGCACGCTCTGGTAGCCAAGAGTACTTCCATAAACAAACTTTGGCATCAACGTTATGGGCACTTGAATGTGCACTATCTCTCTCAACTGTTTCGGGAGGTTTTGGTTGCTTGTCTACTTGAGATCCAAACTCAAAATCATGGAGTTTGTGGAGCCTGTCAAGCTGGGAAGCAGCATCGCACACCATTCTTGGATGGTGATTCTTGGCGAGCCTCCAAGGTACTTCAATTGGTTCACGCTGATGTATGTGGACCAATGAACACTCCATCTGTTACTGGGTCCAGGTACTTTTTATTATTTGTTGATGATTTCAGTAGAAAAATGTGGGTGTATTTTTGGAACATAAATCAAATGTGTTCAGTACATTTCAGCAGTATAATGCCTTAGTTGAGAAAGAATCAGGTTCTCAGATTGTCACTCTAAGGTCAAATAATGGGGGGCAGTTTTGTTCAGCTGATTTCTCTTCTTTTTGTGCTACACATGGCACTAAACGCCAACTCACTACACCATACACCCTTTAGCAGAATGGCGTCGTTGAATGTAGAAATCGCACCATTACTGAAATGGCTCGTTCTATGATGGAGTATAGAAATGTACCTAAGAAATACTGGGCTGAAGCCATTTATACTGCAGTCTACCTTTTGAATCGGTCACCTACACAGGCTGTTATGAAGATGACTCCTGAAGAAGCCTGGTTAGGACGCAAGCCTAAGGTGGGCCATTTGAAAGTCTTTGGTTCTACAACTCATGTATCGATTCCAAAAGCCAAGCGTGCCAAGTTGGACTCCAAAAGCCATAAACTTATGTTTACTGGTTACAGTGACAATCACAAGGCATACAGGTTGATTGATGTGGAGACAAATCTTCTCATATTCAGTCCTGATGTTATGATTGATGAGACTACTGGTCCATTTGTTCCTACTACCAGCCCTGAGGATCAGCCTATGAAGGTTTCTGATGAGGGTGTTCGTCTTCCTCTTGGTTCCCCTGATGGGAGGGCTTTAGAACATTTTGACTCTGAAGATGAGGAGTCTACTGATCATGATATAGCACCACCTGATTTTCCTTAGGACTCACATCTAGATGACTTTGTTCCAGAAATACCAGGCGATGTTGTTTCTCCTATTCCCGTTGTTGGTACTTCTACTTGTCGGCCTAAGTGGTGGGCCAAGACTATCGGAGATCTTCATGATGATGAACTCATTGTTACATCCCTTACATTGAGACTATGAATTTGGTTATGTATATTTGGATGCAAAGTTAGTTGCAAGTAATTGTTTTCATGGGAATGTGAATTTGAGAATAGAATAGATGTTTTATTATCGTAACTGTAACGTTAACGATCTTTTTATGGCTAGTGAATTTTCTTAACCACGTGAAAATTGAAAGTGTTTTGGAGTTGATATTTAAATGCGTATTTATATAGCCGTTGTGAACATTCTAACCATAATACCTGTCAGTGGATGTAGGACTGCCGACGCCTTGACGGAAAAAGGGGATGTCATCAGGGAGAGGATATGGTAACAAGGATCAATTTTATTGTCTACCTCGAGCCGGTGTATGACAGATATCTAAGTCGTAACTTGGCCATAAAACATTCAAAGAAATTAACCATTCTATAAGTCAATATATATATATATAAACCTTTAATTAATTTAAAGAGATTTGAATTGATTAGAATTGATTAATAAATAATATAATTAAATATTATAATTTTGTTTGAGCGATGCAATGTTAACATTTGAAAAATAACCTTTGGCATCGAATGCTTTATTTTCTTCAAATTTTATTGGCATGAGTTGGCGTCGAGCCTTATGGCGGGACTCCAGGCAGCTCACCACCGTGTTGAAGAAATGTCCAAGAATGGACAGAGGAATGGTTTCTTGAACCGTTTGGGGAGTTCGAGTTTCTTTATGGATTGTAGACCTTCATTTTGGGGGGGATCTCTTTTTCGGTATCTTTGATTCTTTTCGTCAGGGTTTTTCTCATTCCGTCACCGCAATTTGAAATCATTTTTCTTCTTCTTCTATTCATTGGGTGTTGAGCAACATATTAGCTCTCCATCTTCAATCGAGCCGAGAAAAAAACACTCCATACCGTTCGTGTCTCTGCATCTTAGCGTCATTTTGAATTTTGTGAAAATCTCTCTTCCACTTTTGCCATCGTTTTATATCTTTGCTTCTCTCATAAAATTGGATTCACTGTCGGATTCTTGATCGGGTTGTGTTCAAGTT
Organism: Sequoiadendron giganteum; assembly: GCA_007115665.2. NCBI lineage: Eukaryota > Viridiplantae > Streptophyta > Pinopsida > Cupressales > Cupressaceae > Sequoiadendron > Sequoiadendron giganteum. The sequence goes on along the minus strand of CM021107.1, from coordinate 129,835,981 downwards.
TAAAAATTTGGGTCGTGCGAATTGGGAGTTTGTGTCTTCATTCGATTCTCTGTGTCGGAGAGAGCGTTGAATTTTGTGGAGTCATCTCTATCAATCTTTGGAAGAAAAGGAGTCAAGCCATTTAGTTCTTGTTCAAGTATTCTGTTAAGAGTTCCAAGACCTTCTTCGAACTTCGAATCTCTCATCAACCAGGCATGTATTAAGAACTGTGAGTGCGTTTAAAGTCATATAACGAAAGATCTTTTTCTTATTTGAAATCTTCATGATGAATGATATCAATCAATGCATTGCTAGTTGTGAGGAGATTATTATAAAGTCAGATTTGATATCTCTGTTCTTGGCGATGTAGACGTTTACATCATTATTCTGTAGCGATGAAACTTGCATTTCTTTTAGCTCTTGTAATTAATGCCGACCCTGTAAGATTGCTCGAATCTCTATTTTTTCTTTGTTATCTCCTTGGCATAAGCCGAGCACCTCTTTTCCTCTAACTTGTAAAACTTGAACTGGATTTGGTCATCTTTTTTCTCCAAACCGTGTCTTTGTGTGAGACATGTATAATAAAGTTGCCAACTCTCATGGTCGAATAACTCATAATTAATTTAAACCCTGTGGTTAAGATTTAAATCCTGAATTAAGAGAATAATTTTGGTAATCAACCAATCAGTGTGAAACAAACCTTGAACTGAGAATTATCATGTCGAGCAAGGGTGAGAGCGTTGATGGCACAGGAGTGCCAAAATGTTAATGAAATCCTTGACCAAGGTACGATGCTAGATTCAACATTTGTTAGCTATCAAGTTCCAGATATACCACTGATCAGAGTGACCTATCTAGTTGGGAGGTATCCTTAGTAAGGTTCAATCAGGAGGTATAGGTCCTTGACACCAGGCTCAGAGGCATGATGATAAAGTGATCCATGTTAACTACCCTTGTGAAGGGACGGGTTCCTTAGTCAAAGGAACACGAGAGACTAGTGGGTCTTTGGTTGGGTGGTTAAGCCCCCGATGGTATCTCTTTTTCCCATGATGACTGTGTCAAGATCAAGTGCTTCAACTTCATAATTGTAAACTCCTAAACCCTTCTCTCTCTTGTAATATGGAATGGTTACTTAGCTTAAAGGCTGATCATTGTTATTTTGTTCGAAAGCATTGAGAAGTTAGTTAAGATTTGTAGATTTCCTATATTGGAAAGCAGTGGATGTTCTTTCCAGTTAATTTAGTTATACGTTTCTTTCAGCTGAACTGAATTTAGAAGTTAGCTGAAAAACTGAATGTTATATTAATTACTTCATTATGAATTTTTTTTTTATTCGTTAAAAGAAAAGTGAAACCCTAGTTTGGTGGTTATTAGTTATAGCTGAAGTTGGCATTATAATTGCTTCTTCTTTAACTGTTAGAGGTTAGTTTGTTACACTCATTGAGGGTAGATTAGCTCGCCGAAAGAGCAAGCAACAAAACACAGTCAATTTTGCTCTTATGGCCAACATCCACAACATCTATGAGCCTTAGACATATTCAAAGGCTAAAGGAATTCCAGAGTGAGAAAAGGCTATGGAGACCAAATACCATAGTCTTCTGAAGAATCACACTTGGGTTCTTTCTGATCTTCCTCCTGGGAAGAAACCTATCAGTTGCAAATGGGTTTATAAGGTCAAGTATCATGCAGATGGCACTTTGGATAAATACAAGGCCAGATTAGTTGCTCGGGGATTCACACAGCGGGAGGGTATTGACTATGAGGAGACTATTGTTCCTACTGCCAAGATGAGCACAATTCGTCTTCTTCTCGCTATTGCAGCCCAATTTGGATGGACAGTTCATCAAATGGATGTAAAGAGTGCCTTTCTCAACGGTGAGTTGCAGGAAGAAGTCTACATGACGCAGCCTCTTGGTTTCAAGGTTGCCGGCAAAGAACATCAGGTATGTAGGCTCGTGAAAGCACTCTATGGACTAAAACAGGCTACTCATGCATGGTACATCAAGATTGATCAGTACTTGGTTGATCATGGTTTTCAGCGAAACCCTTTTGACAGTAATCTGTATGTCAAACACTCTGGTGATGATATTCTCTTTCTTGTTGTCTATGTTGATGACTTGATCATCACTGGCAGTTCAACACATTTGATTGCAGCAATCAAACAGGATTTGTGTCAGGCTTTTGACATGACAGATTTGGGGCTTCTCCATTATTGTTTGGGTATTGAGGTTTGGTAGATCGCTGGTAGCATTTTTATCTCTCAATCTAAATATGCTCGAAGTCTGCCTGACAAATTTCAGATGCAGGATTGCAAACTTGCCTCCACACCTATGGAGAAGGGGCTGAAGTTGTCAGCCAACTCTGATTCACCTCCGGTCGATGAAACGACATTTAGGCAACTAGTGGGCACTCTCATCTACCTCACTACCACTAGGCTTGACATCAGTTTTGCAGTGAGCTACATTTCTCGCTTCATGACAGCTCCAAAAGCTGATCATTGGATTGCAACGAAGTAAGTGCTGAGATATGTTACTGGCACTTCAGATTATGGCATTCTGTATGGCAGATGCAAGGATCCAAAGTTGATTGGTTATACAGATTCAGATTGGGCAGGATCAGTGGATGACCGCAAATCTACTTTTGGATATGTATTCAGTTTGGGTACAAGTGCCGTAACATGGACCAGCAAGAAGCAAAGGCAGTGGCTCTTTCCTCGACTGAAGTAGAATATTGAGGAATTGTTAAGGCAGCATGTGAGGCAGTTTGGCTCCACAGGATGCTTTCTGACATGCACATGTCACAAGTAGGACCTTCGCCCTTGTACACTGATAATCAAGGGGTGCTCAAACTAGCCAAAAATCCAGTCTTCCATGAACGTACCAAGCATGTCGAGCTTCATTGTCACTACATCCACAAGCTGGTAGAGGACGGATCAGTTCAGCTGCAGTATGTTCCAACAACGGATCAGACTGTAGATATTCTCACCAAGTCTCTAAGCTCGGATAAATTTGTCAAATTCAGGGGGCAACTTGGTGTTTTTGATAGATTGAGCATTAAGGGAGGGTGTTAGAATATTATATTCCTTTATACTGTTAATGGTCAATAATGTAACTTGTTAGTTAAGACATCTTAAATGTCTTATGTAGTGAGTAGGTTAGATATTTTCCTAGTTTAGTTATTTAGGTAGGTAGACATTTAATGTCTACAGTTGTAGTTTGGTGCAGTAACTAGATTCATTAATATCTACAGCATTCTGTATTTTCTATAAATTGTAATCTTCTTCTTTTGTTAATACAAGCAAGAAAGAACTACCAGTTCACTTCCTGAACAGCTCCTTCTTGGCTGGAGTTGCCTCTTGAAGCTCCATCAAATTTGAGTTCAAGGAAACCATAATTAGGTGGAATCCAATTAGTTTCTTTTCGTTTAATAATATTCTTGCTTGCCCCATTAACATGGGTATATTCATTAATAATGTTGAATGCAATATTATTATATAATCACAATATAATCCATCCTAGTTTCTGCTCCACTTCTTTGGGTTACTCACAATATCTTGTACCTCTTCAATGAACCAACCCAAAATGGTCAAAAGCCACAAAAGTGCACACGACACCACCAAAACTAGTAGCTTGACTCATGAGAGGATTGTAAGGGAATAAGGTTGAGAAAAGAGAATAGGGTATAATTAACAATATCATCCCAGCTAAGTTGGGTCTAAAAGAAAATAGCTACCATAGTTTTCTTTGGACATAACCTAGATCCTATTACTATAAATGAGATTAAAAGGAAATTTAAAGCCTTATGGACCTTTTGCTAACCAATACCATAAAGTATAGAGGAAGGGAGAAAACATAGGAGACAAGGGTGGCAGAGAACACATACTCAAAGAGTTATGAGCATTGCATTGACAAAGATAAAAAATAGATTCACTTGCCCCATTGATGCAGAGGCAGGGGCAACTTCAAAGGTTTCTAAAAGGCACAAAGCATTATCTTGCTTGTTCATCTATTTGACTCAAAACCTCCTTCACAAGTCACTTGGTTCTACAAAGGCTACAAGACACCAAAAAATGAAATCAGGACACAAACCTCTTGCTGGACCCCTAGAACACCTTGAACATCATAAGAATGACAGGTTTAAGCCAAGGAAGGTCTCCTAGAACACCGATCCTTCACTTTTCCCATTGCTCACTCCCAAGAGGCCTATTCGCTAGTAGTATTTCAAATGACAAAATCAGGCACAACTTCCCAAACAGGTGGAATCTCCAGAAACAAAACACAGATTCAAATACCCTTTATGGCCTTCTTAAATATATCAAGAAACCAAATGGGGTTGTTTCAGAAAGTATCCTCCAAATAATGACTGTTCCGCTGCTACAAGGAGACCTAATTGTGCAAATGGCTTTGTAGGCACTAGGGTTTGACACCAAAGAGCTTCACAGATCTTCCAAAGGGTTTCCAGGGTCTTTAACATGTCACCAAAGACTTCACCAAACCTTCCATGGCCTTGACACTCTTGGCTTCAACTCCTTTTTATCAAAAAAACCTACAGCTAGGGTTTTTGGACTGTTACAAAGGAAACAAGTCCCTTCATTTGCTTCCAGCACGTGCCAATAGCATCACCAACCCCTGCAACTTCATAAAACCAAAACCTACACCTACAGCTGCCATTCCACCAGGTTTTAGCATTTTCTACGGGGTTGAATGGCTTTTACATCATTATTATTGACTTCAATACCCTGACTTAGGGTTTCAAGCGGTCTACAAACAAACTACTCTACTATGCTTCAAACTTGATGAATTCTCCTCAGACCAATTGCATCAGAAAGTTAACTCAATGTTTCATCAAGACAAATCAATTTCACAGCATGAAAGTACTGTACGGACCCGTACAATGCCTGAAACAGAGTAAAAACACAGAAAATGCAGAAAATTGGCAACTTCTTTATTGCAATCCACACCAAAAATGTTTCAACAACCTTTGCTTTAGCATTCCAAAGCCTATTTTTAACCTCTATACAACGGTTACCAACCAACTTTTGAATGCCAACCGACTTCAACATCATTTTACAAAAGATGACTCTTCATATTCTCATTTTTTGCATTTTTTGCAACATGACAACTTTTGCAAGAATTGACAACATTTAACTATCTAACTACCTGTCACTCCTAGCGACCAAAACTGACTTCCAAAACATGAGAGATGGTCTTAAATGGCCTTATTATTAACAAAATTGACTGAACAACTTAAAAACCAACATTTAGCAATTCTTTAACACTATGACCTATGGTGCCCTGCACCACCCCACCCAATGATATATAGGTTTAGATCACCAGATCCGAGGTCAGAATATCTATGATAGAATTCCATATTTTCTAGCCTCCTTTCTCGCTACCCTTTTCACCTGCACAAAGATCTTTTCAAACTTAGAAGTTAAGCCCTGGCTGTCTCTAAGAAGCTGATTATGTCTCCAATTACCTTCGTTCGCAGTTGGACTCTAGAAACTGCCTCAACAGTCAAGTTCCTTTTAACAAACTCACAGCATTCGATAATATTTGTTTAAAGGCCATAGCCTGTGTTATATTATCCTATCATAGAACCAATGAATGATAAACTGTTGGTGTTACTTAGAATCCTGCTGGCTTCCTCAGTGTTGCTTTTCAATGCTCCATTCATAGTAATCCTCATATAGGAGTCTCCAGTCATGGGTTTTGAATGTCCATTTTGACACCAATCCTCTCTTTGGCCTACCAAATTGTTGGGTGGAGAAGTTTATGGTAACTTATTGACTGTTATGAAGCTAAGTCACAGATTTACTTTGTTTGGATTTTGCATGTAAACCTAAATGGCTAGGAACTGGGTTATATTGATCTGCATTATGCATACTTTGTAATATTGAATTCAGAGTCACTAAGAGAAATTAATCAATATCAACTAAAATAATAAAATAATTTGTCTAGGAAGATAGTACAGGTGATTATTTATTTTCTTTCTTTCCTTATTGTTTCTGTATAACTTACTAAATTTTGATGTTTAGTTTATAGCTTATGTAATAGTCTTGCTGAGTACCTTTACGATTTTCCGTATCTGAAATTTTATATATTTGGTTGGCCATTTGCGTGCTAGTAATTGGAAATCTTTTCTAACTTATAAGTTGTCAAATGATCAATTGTCTTCCTGTGAAAATTTTCAATCAGACTCAACAATATGTCTTTCTGCAAAACTCTTCAGTCCAAAGTCACAACATTTTACATACATTTTCCCATAAGATGCTATCAAGGCACATTCAAGTACCAGATTAATTATTTTATCATTTTTTTTTGTGAAATGAGTATCATTGAGTTGATTTGAGCTTCAGTGTTCTGTGCATCTATGGCCCTTTCTCCTTCACATCTATGTAAATGCTTGGACATATATTATAAGATAAAGGTAAAGGCAGTTTATTAGGCCACTGCTTAGTGAGAAATCATTTTAGTTTATTAGAGGGTTTGTTTGTTCCATTTACCTTATACATTGTTCAGCAAGGTGTACGGCCCTACCTCCTTCTGGATTCCAATCTGGGACCTCCCATTTGGAGCACACATGCCTTCAACATCAAGTCCACTTGGTCATGATTACTTTGAAAAAGGTTAGGAAGGTATTCATGCAATGGGCATGTTAGATGGTCTCTGTGCACAGATTTGCAAGGCTTAAAAGAGCAAGTAGTTCTTCTATGTTTGATTTCGTTTGATATTTGTCTACTTCAGGCTTTGTCTGATGGTTAATACTATGATGTTGCAGGGTATGTGCTATTCACTCCCAACTCCTGAAAACCCTTTTAATGACACAATTGAGCAGATTTCTCAGAGGAAACAAGGTAGCAAGAAGAGAGTGCTTTCTAAATCTGGGATTCAAGAACAACATGTGAAAAAGAGAGATTCGGTAATTCAGAAAACATCTTCTGCTGAAGAGGAGATCAGCAATCCGAGCCAAAAAAGACAAAAAAGAAAAAAGGATTTGCTAGATAATATGGAAACTAGTCAATTGCAGAAAAAGGTCTTCCACTTGAATAAAGTTAATAAGCCAGCAGAAGATGTTAATAAGTCAAAGAAGAATAAAGATAAACCAAGTGGGATAGCAACTTCATTTGGACACGGCAGAATTTCTGAAGGTCTAAGCAATTTGCAAATAAATGCCATCCCAGAAATGGTTTTTAAAACATCCTTGGATGCAATAAGGAAATTAGATCTTGAAGAATGCATAATTCCTGCAGGGTTTCAGAAATTAACTTTGAATAATAAGTGGGGAACAGATTTTTGGAAAGTATGTTTAAAGGGTTCAAACATCTTGGGAGTCTCAAAAGCTTCATTTGACTTAGAGCAAACTGCTTGGGTAGTTTCTGCTGCTGCTTCTCATGTTATAAGCAAGGTGGTGAAGGATTCAGTTATCTGTGGTCCTATGGTTCTGTACATAGTAATTTCCCAAGAACATGCACGGAAGGTCAGTTTATGGTATTTACTATTTACAATTTCTGAAAAGCTTGCTATTTGCTCTGAAAGTTAGTAACTTTATGGGACCTTCTGATAGGCTTCAGCTTTTTTTAATTACCTTCATTTTTCGCTGAGTGATATGTCTCTTTTATATTATGAATTTCTTTGGAAAAGTTCATGGGTAGATCTGACATTATCTTTCTAAACGATTCTTTCATTGTTAAACACTGTTACTATCCAATGAAGTAGGATGGTAAGTGCTGTGTAAGGATTTTTTCCCCCTTATTAATTGATTTACTTCAGGTGAGAATGGTATTCAAGCCGCTCAGAAAGCTTCTCGGCATACAATCAGTGAGCTTGCATTCAGGAGCTTCAATAGAACATCAAATTCAAGGGTGAGTTGTTTTTAACATACAAGATGAATTGTTGGACAGTGAGTAATATATCGACAAAGAATGATGATCCTTATGGTCTATTTCCCTTTCTTATTTATGTATAGAAAAAAATGCATATCAGAATTTATTTCTCTTTTCGTTTTCCATTGATCCACTTATCAATCCGAAAGAAATTAAATTATAAATTGCAAATATAAATATGTGAGAATACTGGGCAGGCTTCGACACTTAAGAGAATCTGCACCATGATTAATTGGCTGTACTGTGTATTCCATAAGGATATAATTACTATACTTACTTTCAATCCAAGGTATATCCAGCATTCACCGAAATTGTTAAACTTCTCAGTTGATAGTAGTTGCTGGAGTTTGCATTAGCTTGGAATTCCAGATTTGGATTGCACATTATTAAGGCTGTTTGAGGAGCAGTGTTACTCATTTTTTTTTTACTGAATGATTGCTGTGTGTGGTCTATCTATTACATATCCTCACAATTTCAACATGGAAATGAGTACAAAATGCCTCAGACATCAAGGAAATATTCCTCAAACATTTGCTAAGTGGTTATGCTGGGAGATGATTTTGGATTCTATTGGGAGTTTCTTTCCAAAATCCTATATTTATGTGCCCAAATGTTTTTAATAATATTTTTTTTTCTGAAATGGGACCCATCAAAGAGATAAAGACAGTGACATAAAAAATAAAATGACTGCTTAGGAACAAAGGATACAGAAATAACACCCTTTTACAATAATGAATAAATTGTTAGGTGTTTTGCTATGGATTTTGGGAGTAATTGTTTAAAATTTAAAATTTTTTAATTAACTGACTGAAATACTTTTTCACTATCTGTGAAACTAGGATGTCTAAGTTGCATGCTAGTCTCTATTTTTTCATTGTTGTTTGACCTTCGACTAAAGTCATGGTCTAGATTTTGATTTGAATTGTGTTTAAGTCTTGCCAGATGTCAACAACATTATAATTTGACGTATCTACTAAATGAACATGCCAAATAAATCATAATCAATTAATTTCTTATATAATATTTACTTGCTTGTTTCTGATTCAACAAAGTGACAAAGTAAAATATCATTGTTTAAATTGTGACCATTTTGTTTTGTCCACTCGTAGTTTCAAAGATCGGACAGTGTCTTGCCACCAGTTTAATGCACTACTTTTCAACTGATAGGTGGCGATCCTTGTCCTAGCATAGCTAGTTGTGTTTTGTAGGTCAAAATATCTCTCTAGGTTGGTCAACCGTTGCTTTGCTTCCTCTCCTGTACCAATATCACCACTGTATTCAGATAACTTGATTTTACAAGCATAATTATCTAATTCTCATTGTGTTTGTTTACTTAACGTGTTCCCCGAGGATTTCGATTTAGAAGTGTCGGAATTGCTTGACTTGGAAGTCACACTCTCTTTGGGATGATCGTCGTTTATTTTTTGATCTACGTTTTTCCTTTCTTCGGTTTTGATGTCGGGTTGATTGAGAACTTTTCTTGCTTTCTGAGATTTCTATTTCTTTTTGTTTGTTTCGTTCTATGGATTCTTGCTTAAATTGTTGGACTTGAGCCGCTAATTCGGTGACTTCCTGCATTAATGCTTGGTTGGTTTTCTCTAAAGCCTCATAGGCTTTTTGGTCGCTTTAGGTTAATCTGTTTAAATGAAGAATTAAATCAAAATTGGTTGTTTTGAAAGTTACCCTTCAAAATTAAGAAAGCAAAATTAAAGGGCAATACTTATTAAAGTAAATCTTAACAATTAAGTTTACTATGACGTGTTTAGAAGAACTAAGTCTTTATAAATTTGAGTTTCGACAATTTACTATCGCATACTATTATTAATATTACTACAGATAATAGTTACTTTGATTGGATGTCTATTCATGTTTATATTAATATTACTAGTAATATTTAACTATTGATTGTTCTAATAGTTAAATGATTATATGCAGAGATATTGAGATCAGTATTTATATTGTTATTAATCTTAATATCATTTTTAACTACATTAATGTTTAACCATTAAACCCACTGCCAAAAGTATTAATGTTATTAATGCTACTACTTATCAACACAGTATCTTAACTCCTTGTATTTCATAAAAGCAATTAAAGGGTGTGAGTAAAGTGAGGACTATTATTACTGAAGGTGTTTCCTTTAAAAGCACAACGTAGGAGGAGGTAAGTAAGTTTATGCGTTCATTATGTATGTTGGCAAGAAACCCTAATTTCTCTCTCCTGATGGGTGCCCAACTCTAGCATTGATTCCCTGAAGCTTGTTTGAACTATTAGTTTTTTGCACGTTGTAGGTTTTAGCTAAAACAATGACTCCAACCAGAGAGAAGCACTTTGAGGAGGGATTGCAGTGATGGGAAGAGAATGGCGACAAATTAATGAGGCATTTCATGCATGGGCACGGGGAGTAATAAATCTTAGCATAATAACTGGATATTTTCTAATCTCTTAATGCTTTTTGCTGGACCGATGAAGCACAATTCATTTTTCTGTGCATGTCTCTGACTACCACATTCTTAGCATGGGTAAATGTGTGTTTAATAATATTTGCGTTATTGTACAAGCGGATTACAAAGAGGCTAGATTCATACATAGCAAATGGCGGCAACTTCAATCTTTTTAATTATTTAATGGTTTGTTTTTTGATGAAAAACTTAAATTATTATCTGAGCGACTTATAGGTCACAATCTAAGAATAATAGGTTGCAAGTTTTTAGTTTATTTTTATAATTTTTTTTTTGATTGGCAAATTTGAGGGGCATTTGCAAAAAAGGAAGAAACATGAGTTTTCACACGCTACTAGAGAAGGAGAGTATAAGATTTTATGCAACTATGTTTTCAGCTATAGGTGTGTGAGGGTCTAAGGATTCAACATATGGTCGCGGCTTTACAATCTCCTATCATTCTTTGTGGGTTTTAATTTGAGCTACTTCGTTTGCAATTTGTTCTTCGTAAAAACTAAGTATTGCTAGATACATATACAATGAATTCTCTAAAACCTTTTCTATATTGTAATCTGTGTATGCCATGTGTTTGAGGGTTGTAGTATTCCTTCGTTATTCTGATAACTATTCCACAATGAAATGTATACCATATAAATTCCTTGTCTTTTATATCTCACATATCAAACTCCTATTTATGTACTAGAGACACGACTATAGACAATTCAAAACATGGCGTTTCCAAACTAATCATATGTAGCTAGAGAGATTTTGTTTCAAAAAAAATGCCCTTCACCGAATGCCCACGAATTTTAGAAGGAATAGGAACTTCTACTGTGGTTTTTAAAAGAAAACTTAAAGTGGATTTAACTTTCTACTGTGGAATTTCAAAGGTTATAGAATTAATTGGAATCAATGTTAAACAATTTCAACTGAAGGCATTGAAATTCAAAGTAAACTTAATTTACTAAATTTTTGTTTTTGTAATTTCTTAGATTTTTGAAGGGGTTAAAAGAATTTTATTCCCTCTATAGAGTAAATGTTAAATTTAAATTAATTCCCAGTGAGATTCAATTTATGAATTGAATAATCAAAGGGGTGAATGTTTTAACCGTTAAGTGAAAGGTGGATATTTGATAGGAACCCTAAAATTGATTTTTCTCAATCTATGCTCCCCCAAGTTTCAGGGACAAGGACGACAGGGGACGGCGGGACGTGTTTCTGGTGTGGGGGTACTTTTGGGTCATTTTAAAGGGGACGACAAGGGACGGCTATTAAAAAATAAGGAAATTTTAAAAAATCTAGAGAAATTTCAAATATTCATATCATAACATTGATAAAGCATTCATCATAGACATTGTAGAAGATTAATACATAACATTAGACTTGAATTGAGATTTTACATCAGAATCGACAAACAAATTAACAAAATTCAAATGCATTCATTGTCAATGTGCATACATATTAAATAAGAATTATAACAAAATACCCAAAGGCTCCAAGTTTCAACTATAAAATGACACAAACATAAAAAAATATGGCTATACCTAATCAGCAGATGCAACTGGCAGGTTAGTATCAAAATTGGAGCTCAAGTTTGAGTCACCGTCAGATGCAACGGTTGGTGGAAGTTTCCGAGGAGTCCCCGAGTCCCCGAAATGTTTCCGGTACGGGGATGGGGGTACTAGGGCAGGGGATGAGTCCCTGTGGAGCACTGAGATTCTCAGTTAATTACTACATTTTTTTCCCATTTAACCTTTGAGCATAATAAATAATTGATGTATAAATAAAAAAAATAAGAATTAATTTAAACTACTATAATGTTTAATTTAATATATATATTTTTGCAGAAAATAAATGCAACAAAATAATCTTATTATTAGGATCTGGACAAGCTCTGATACCAAATTGTAATCTAGCTATTTCCCAAATAGATAAATTTAAATCTGTTTTAATTAATTCAGTAAGCAAAGATAGATTTTATATAAACCAATAATAATTAAACTGTGCAGCAATAATTAATCCATCAAATATTATTAACATTAATATGCATCGATAACTTGATGATGAAAACATTTATAACATTTATAAGCAGTAATAATTAAATCAGTTAAACAATTAAAGCAATGACTGCAAATAACACATTTCTGTAAATCACGGAGAGATTGCTATCTGGCGCTCAAAGGAATAGTTACAGGTCTAGGCTCTCCACGACATTTCTGTAAATCACGGAGAGATTGCTATTTATTAACACATTTCTGTAAATCACGGAGAGATTGCTATCTGGCACTCAAAGGAATAGTTACAGGTCTAGGCTCTCCACGACAAGGAAGCAGCCTCAAAGGAAACCGGTTCATACACAACACCCAACTCGCCTCAAGACATAAGTAACACAGCCCTGGCCAAGACACTCCTGGGTGTACGCTGTACCCCGAGTTGGACATACACTATGTGCCCCTTCTCTAAATGCCTCAATGCCAGCCAATGACCCTAACCTTCACTCCTTGTGTCTTCTGAATTCCTGTATTTCTCTCTCTCTCTCTCCCTTTGTCTGCCTATTCTTCTCTATTAATTTATGGGTTTAAATAATACCTTGAGGGTGGTTACAAAAGTCACACCCTTTCATAACTATAATAATCTTCTCTATTATTTTTACATTCTTTTATTACAAATTTATTCCATGGGAAAAAGTCCTGTAACAGCATTGGTTGTGGATGCTCTTGAGGGCTGCAAGTACAGGAGAATCACCTAGGTGATAGTTATTGCAGTTTCACAATGATATATCTTGCTCATATTGCATGTGGTATGGATGGTTAGAGGCAGGTTGTGCTGCTTTTATGGACTTCTACATGATTGTGTTAGCTATTGTTAGGAAGAAGCAACGGGTTATCAAATTGCAGGAGGTAGCGGCACAATTCACTGGATGTACATGAATGATGGGTGTTGGATACAGAGAAATGTGGAACAAACAATCAGATTTTATAACACAAGTTTATCGGTACCAAGAGACAGGGGACTGAGTTTATAGAGTGGCGTGTGAGTCAGATTGATAAATGCTCTAGATTTTCTTGTTTTTCCCCTTTTGGATCAAGGGGGGGTTTGTTGGATGTAGCAATCCAAAAGATGATGGTGTTGTATGTGTTTGTGGTGTTAGTGTTAGTAATATAAGTTACTTCATAACCTAAGTTATTGCGTTCATGTTTGCACTGTTAGTTTTATTAGTGTGTTAGTTGGTAGTTAATAAGTAGGTGGTTCATAGGAATGAGTAGCTTATAAAAGCTCTTCTATAAAATGTTCAAACTATTTGGGCATGCTTGTGTTTATTTACCTTACCTCCCCAATTTTGTTTGCCATGGTATAGTTGTTTTTATTTTGTTGTTTATCTGATAACAACATCCCCACTGCTGCTCTCAAAAGTCACAAATCTTTGGCCATCCTCAAAACTGCATTCCCCTGTCCTTATGTCTCTAAAACTAGGAGAAACATAGATAGGCACTCCTGTTTTAAAAAATATCAGCTTTCTTTATTTTCAAATAAACTATTGAACTTTAGTGGACATTATACGCTATAGTTTATTGAAAAAAAATATATGCTTTTCTTTGGACTACATTCATATAATATTTCTTCCAAAGTTTATGAATGCATTCCAATTATGTATGTCAGACTGCTGATTACCATTAATCCTGATCTTGATCCCAGGAGGCTTGGGGGACAATCCTCCTTTATTGAAAATTAAGATTGTAGAGTAGGCAAGGAAAACACAAGACATTGTTAACTATTACACATTCAAAGTGCTACTTCTATTCAATGCATAAATAGTAGTTTGCATGGATGTCACAAATAGCAAGGCTGAGAGTGAGAATTTCTGTGACCAGAAAGGGGTGAACACATCAATTGGTTTGCCTAGACAATTCTTTGTTATCCAATCCTAATGTGAAAAATCAAATGACTATGTACATTATGATTACAATATGTTACAGAACGATTCATATCTTAAAACTAGAATTGCTTGACCTTCTAACTGTTGATGGTTATGTTGTTGACTATTGACTTTCCAGTTCCATGGCTTGCAGATGAAATGTTGTGCAATGGTTATGTGTGTAAGGCTAGTTCCTACATTAATGATTGCTAGAAAGCACATGAAGGATGGAAAGGGCATGCTAGCGGTGTGTGATGTTGTAGGTGCTTGGGCAGTAGCACAAGCTATTGTGGGAGCCTGAATGCTAGCAGATTATGCTGTAGAAGCTTGCTTGTTGGTGCAAGGGACTATAGATGATTGCATAAGGTTCCCTTAGGCTTGCACGATTGTGCTCTAATCATTTGCCCTTTCTCGAGAAGCAAAGGTCACCATTACATTTTCAGTGAGTTATAGAAATTGAACACAAAGCTATTGAAGGTTATGTCATTTCCTTGATTTGTACATTGCTTCGCCATGGCCACTTTGGAAAGGTGGCATGCGCTTTTAGTGAGTGCAAGTAATGGTTGTTTCAATGAGTTGATCTTCTATGTGCAAGTGCTTAGGATCCAAGTTTGAAGGGGTGTTGGGCTGATGTTGGCTCAAGAAGAGGAGGAAATTATGGCTTGTAGAGTTCCATGTTGAATACTGGATGCAGACCGAAGTATCGAGGGAGATTGAGAACAAAGACATTCTCATTAGTTGTGCATAGGATGGTGTAAGGAACATAGCGTGAAAACTTCTATGTGTACCCTTGAACCACTTCTTCTATTAATAGTATCGAACATTGTTTCCAACCTTGAAATCATGAGGTGTGTAGTGCTTGTCATGGCACTCTTTGTATTAATGGCTATACAACTAGCACAAGAGAATTTGGTATACCTGTTGATGAACACTTTGAATGTGTTGCGAAAGATTCTGTGCTTTATTCACTTCATGTTCTTGTGCTTGACTCTACAATGGATGGTGTGTAGTAGGATATCTCCATGGCTATTGTTAGCTGAAACCCAAGTCATGTTAGAAAGGACTATGCTTTGTAAAATTGTTTAGAGCTTTGTTGTATGCATGCTAGATGTAGAGCAAGCTGTCATCCCAAGTGTGTAGATGTGTTTAGTTGTAGGTGCATAGTAGATGCAATGTGTGATTGATCACTTCTTTGTGGTTGTTTGCTTGTGGATGGAAGTCTATGGTCTACTCTAGTTGGGTATCCAACTTCTCCCACAAGGCTTTCCAAAAATGGTTGACAAACCTAGTGTTGTTATAAGACAAAATGGATGTTGATACCCAAAATGCACCCATACATACATGATCAAAGAAGAGTTGCATGGTCTTTTGCATAGAAATGCTTTTCTTGCAACCAAGATAGCCATCTTTTGATATTTGTTCACTATAACATAGTCATTTTGGTGCTTTGTCGTAGGGAATCCTCTCTTGAAAGTCATGTTAATAGATATCTAGGGCCTTTATAGTACAATTAGAGGTGTGTAAGGGTCAAGCATCTTGTTTATGGGCTTGACAATGCAACATGGAATGTAGGACTTGATATGGCACTCAATCTTGTATGCATATGAGGACAATAGAAGTGTTATTTTATCATTGCTAGTGTTTTAGTAACATCGAAGTGCTCGATTATGTTGTTGTAGTGCACCTCCTAGATGAGTCATTGGTGAAATGCACCTCCAAGAACAAAGAGATGGCCAAGTTTGAAGAGAAGCTTTTTGGGCAGATTGAATTCGCCAACTTGTTTACCTTGTGCAAACATAGTGTAGGTTGGTGCAAAGTTGAGGTCTATTGAGTAGAGTGTTTCCTAGTCCTAGAAGTTGTGGCTAGAAGAGTCTAGAACTGTGAAGGATGTGTGAATCGGTAGATGAGTGAAGCAATCTATTGCCTTATTGTCTTTCCCCTTCATGTGCTTGATCCCTAGATGGAAATGTTGCAATTATGTCATCCACTTCATGAGGTAAGTGTTCTCCAACTTGCTCTATTTGTGTAGAAATTGAAGTGGTTTATGATTGAAATGAATAATAGTCTCCTTACTTAGAATGTAGTGGCTCCACTACTCGAGAGCTTGAACAATGACATGCAAATTTCTTGTAGTTGGAGTAACGCCAAACCTTGTGGTTTGAGGTTTTTGAATATGTGATCATATGCCCATGCTAAGTGAGTACTACACCAAGTGCATAATTAGATGCATTGGTTTGAATTTCAAAAGGTTGTACTATGTCAAGCATTGCCAAAGTAGGTGTAGTGTAGAGGTGCTACTTGACTTCTTTAAAGGTATGTTGTTGCGTAGGTGTCCACAAGGGTGTTGCTTTGGCATCCATGATTTGGTTGAGAAGCCAAGAAATATAAGAGAATCCAAGGACAAAATTGTGGTAGAAATATGCAAGATTGAGAAAATTGCATAGTTTGGTGATGATGTGCGAAGTGGGAAAATCTCTAAATGGATGCCTATAATATCAATGATGTAACCCATATATTGAATTTGTGTTGTGCTAACTGTACACTTTGTTGAATTTGGATTGCAACTTGTGTTGGTTTAGGTGTCTAGGACATGCATGAGGTGCACCATGTGCTCATCCTAGTTCTTGCTAAAGATGACAATGTTATCTAGGTAGAAAATGACAAAGGAGTTGGTGAAGGCTCGGAAGATGCCATTCATTAGGTGGATGAACATTGTTAGTGCATCAGTTAAGCCGAAAGGCATAATTGTCCATATGTTAGTCCCTCCTTAGTTTTGAATTTTGTCTTCCAAATGTCTTTAGGATGAATTGGTACCAATAGATATCCTAATTTAAGATCAATTTTGTGAAGTATTGTGTTGCACAAATGGTCTAGTATATCGTTGATGCATGGTAAGGGATTCTATTCTTCATCATGATCTTGTTGAGCACGTGATAGTTAGTAGAGACGTCAAGTTCCAACTTTCATTGGATCAAGGACTATCTAGTTGCCACATGGAGAAGATTTGGGTTAGATTTTACCTTGATCAATCAACTTTTGGATTTGGTGTCGAACTTCATCATTCTCTCAAATAGATATGTGGAATAGAGACTATTCAAAAAAGGGGATCTAGGAACCAAATCAATTTTGTGCTATACCTAGTAGTGCGTGGGAATGCCTTTGTGCTCCTCAAAGACATCTTTGTATTGTTGGAGTATCTTGGTGAGGTGGTGTTGTGACAATGGTGTTTGTGAGGCTTTGTACATTGTCAATGCACACTTGCTTTTTTGCATACGTATCAAAGCAACCTGGGCTTTAGTGAAAACTTCAAAAGTTTGAAGTAGTAGTTGCCAATGTGCATTGTCTACCATTGTAGTTTTGCTTGGTAGACACCATCTTTGTTGTAGACATATGTCATAGACTTCAAGCAATATGACATCACAAGTGGTGGTTTTGCATAAGTTTAATTGCATGCTTGACAATAATTTTTTGTCTTACTTGAATGTCTTTATCTTGTTGTGACCATCCTAATGAGTATGGGTTTGAATGTACATCAATGGAGAGACCTAGGCGCTTGACTATGTCTTGTGAGATAATGTTCTAGTTTTCATTATTGATGATGACATGGAATTGTTGTTTGTTGACCCAAAAAGATGCAAGAGAATCCTTGGGTTGGTAAAATCTTGCATAAGCCAAAAATATCTATTGTGTGTTTGTAGTTACTTGTACACAATTGTAACTTGTTCGTGTGCTCTAATCTATGTGATAGTTTGTTGCACATGTTAGCTTAACTTGTGCACACCTTTTGTTTTGTCTTAGCAGTTTTGGCATGTACCCTATGGTTGTTGGTGTAGCATTGTTAGGCCTTGTGTAGACCTTGTTAGTTTGGCACATGTTTGCTTGAGTACATCTATGCTTGCATGCGACCTTCTATTGCATTGAGCTTGATGCTAGCTTCACTTTAGCACTTGTGCATCCTTTCATAACCAATGTTGCCTTGTGAAACTTATCTCCACATGCGTACCTTGCAAAAGTTAGTGGATGTCAAAATGTGAGAACAATTCTTTAGTATCAAGTTAGTGTTGACGCGGATGTTAGTCACACACCAACATTTAGATAAATTCTCACAAAGATATCACGGAAACCTATCTTTCTTGAAAGATTCCATCGGGAAAGCCTAAAATCTAAGGCAAACTCGGCTTGATCCCAAAGCTCGTTTATGTCAGGTCTTGACTCACTAGGTTCACTCAGGGTTCATTGTGATATTGTTGTTAAACACAAGGGGTAAACGGTCCTTAAGGCATTGGCTGGTATCATAGAGATAAGAACATAATCTTAGTCCGGTCATTCAACAACTTCATGAAATCAAAAAAATTGAAACGATATTTCATGAAATTCAAATAATTTGCATTCATTCAAGTAGATTTAGCATTAAGCATTCAACAATTTCATGGAATCAAAAGATTTGTAATAAAAATCCATGCATTTATCACTTTTTTGGTACATTTTCTGAAATATAAAACATCTATTCTAAAATAAAGCATAAAAAATTATTGAAAAGTAAAATTTCTCCTAGGTATTATCCACGCATGCCTTAGAAATAACCAAACCAGAGCAAACCATTCCATACTTCACCAGATTGTTTCATAGTTAGGCACAAAATGATGCAAGAGTTTAAAGAAAGGGGGATTATTTGCCACTGGATAGTGTCAATATGCACCCTTAAATGATGCAACACACAGTCTTGTCTGATAGGAACAAACAATTAGTTACGTAAGATTTCATATTAAGAAATAGCTTTGAAATTGGCTATGATATTAGTTAACTTCTAATGAAACATACAAGTTTTTAGTCTGGAATGGAACAAGAAATAGGAAAAAGAACAAAACTTGAAAAAGCTTTGGTTTTGCGACATCCACAAATTCTGAATTTAAAATAAAATGAAACATCTGCTGGCCTTTTATAAGAACAAGACGCTTAGGAAATTCAATCAACACATGAGAGGGAATCCAAGGGATGAATCGCAACAAGGCACGTGGCATGTGACAACTGGCAAGAGAGCTTCTGAATAAGTCAATGGATGTCAACCTTCTTCAACACTTGAAACTTTTCGGGACCTATGTTTTTAAAATGTAATCAAGACATCAATTTGGGCCGATTAGATTTGTCAAACAAAATGTAGGAACTTCCTCTGCTAAATATATAGAATGATCAGGTGGAATCGGATATAGACACCCCAATCCACCAACACTTTCAGTCCTACATTTAGGTTCGGGCTCTAGACCAAAACACCTCGAAGGATATTGCCTCAGATCAAGGTACTCTCCTTCGTCGCATGCGTAATACCTGGTTTCCTGGTACTTGTTTATCTCAAGCTCTTCCTTCGCATGAACTCCCAGAGTGTACTGCTCAACCTGAGTATATCACTACTCGCAATCCAGATTTGCCTGACCGTCCATACTCGAATATTGCATCACAATCCATTCCTCCTGCACATAAAAAATCCACATATCAATCCCTGTTTAGAAAACATCAATAAAACTCTCATTAAATAAAACCATAATTAATAAATCAACTTTAAAGCAAATCATAAATTACACGTTGTTAATGCATTCTTGTGTAGTTATCCCTTTAGGCGGGCTACCTAACATTTAGGCTTTCAGGCAAAACTAAACAATCGACTTTAACACTTCAACGTCCATGAATTGTTACTTGGTACCTGGTACACAACAAACTTCAGCTTTTATTGGAACAAAATTCACTTGGATCCCGATTACCACCAGAACCTTCACAAAGCTCAGACCTTTACTTCCGGACCGCAACATCTTACCAAACCTTGCATTAAACATTGGTAGGCAATTTTCGATTTTGGCGGCTCTGCACTAACATTAATGCATCTGACTTGTCATGATTATAATTAAGCCCGACCATCATACTCTTCATTTAATTCGCACGCCTTAACACGCACATATTGTTTTCTTCAAGCTTTCCACATGTCGACGTGTGCCACCTCACCGACTTAATTTTCTTATTTGCAAAGCACACCTGGACATCCTTATGATCAATACGGCTTGATAAAATGAGCTGAAATGACCACCATTTAATTCTGAAATCTCAATTTGCTCGATTCGCGACCTTTGTACTGGCAAACTTCAAAGCATTGGACACCAACTTTGCGAGAATTTATTTGATTTAACTTTTAATTTTGGAGAATAGTGTATTGCTGCCACCTCAACTTGCATTCCCAAGATTTTTTATCTAGGCAACTATGTACCACAAATTTCTCACAGCTTTCTATAAATTCCACACTTTCCTTCAAATTCTTCACTTCTTTCTTCTATTTCCTCCTTGCTTGTGCTTTCTCACTTCCAAGCTATGGATACCCCCATTTGCCTCACTTGTGTTCGTCACCAGAATTGCTTTCTTGGTTGAATTACGACTCAGAGACTTGGAAAAGTGTTCTTTCTCTGAACTCCTTCCACTAAATCATTTCTACGAATGGTTCTCGAGGAAACTTTTGTGAATTCTAGGGCATATTACGAGCTGAATTCAGACCTAGCTTCGCGGTAGCTTAAGTTCGTTTTGCAGTGATGAAGATAGTATGACCCAACTTTCTAAGGGAATTTGGACCATGTTCTCTTTGTTGCTCATCTGGCCATGGGAATCTCTTTTGCTGATGACATTCCGCGGTTCCTGGAACATGGGGAAGTAGTTCCTCTTCTGCCCTTCCTTACTGATTTGCATACCCCCAACATTGACAACCATAGGGATAGCGCTTACCTGGGGTACACACTCCTCATGGATGAAGTGGCCCAAACTGACTGAATAGCCTACCAATTGTTCCAACACCGCTCCCTTTTGTTTCTTTCAAATCACTTTACGACAAGAATTTCGTATTTTCCATGTATATATGAAATATAATGAAAATTTTGCTTTTCTGTACTGAAGCGTGTATTTATTTCGAATGGTTTTACCTTTTCCAATTTACAGTGCAATGTTTAAGAATTCAATCATCATGTGTTTTAGCTTAAGCAAAATTTGTTAATGCCAAGAACGAAACCAAAAAGCAAAAAAAAACCTCTACTAAAGCAAATTAACCTAACTAAAATTTACCCTAATCAAGCGACTAACCCTAATTTAGCAATTTACCCTAATTTCCACCACTAACTTCATAATGCTTTTTGTCCGAATTTTAGCAAGTTTATCTTTAAATTCACTTGAATAAATTTCGGATAAACTACTGTAGTAACGAATTATTTGATTTTTTTTAAGTTTGACAAATGAAAATTCGAATGCATACTTACCAATAATCTGGCTAAAATGTATGGATACGACCTCATTATCGGTCGATTGTGCACGCCTTTGTTGTCTTCTCGACATTATACCTTCTTCCAATCCTCGTTCATAGTTCTTTATTTCACTCTGCTTTGTTCCACAAACGATTGTATTCATTTCTTGATTTTCTTTCTCTCCAATATTTCTTTGGTTCTCTGTCCTGTCCTTAATCTCAACATCACTATTCATTTCGTTAGGCCATATGTTAATACAATTTACACAATTATTGGAAAGAGAGAAATTAAAAACTTGATACTCTGTATTTTGCGTAAAATCAAGAATCTCTTCCCTTTTAGGTTGTGGGTTCGCAATTAGGGGCGAAAAGCATGCATCTCCCGCTCGTTTCACCCGCTCTTTCTCTTTGTTATCACTTTCCACGTGTGCGAAGATCGGTGACTCACTCCTTTCGAATTCACACTTTAAACGTGATGTTTCTAAATTTTGATGACTTCGCTTCTTCTCCTGTAAAATTTCTGGAATCTTTTCATAACAATTGCGATTAGTGAATCTGTTAGGTTTAACGGTTAAATCTCCAATATTTCTAGTTTCACTAGGGTTAGGTATTTTCTTAAAATTCAAACCTCCTTCCAATAACGGTTCCTTTCTTCTCGCAGTTAAGGATGCTTCCATTAACGGAATTACCTTATAGGTGGCCAAACTTACCCTAGTTAAAAAATCTTTATAGTCAAGTTCACTATGATCAGTTGTATCATGAATCCTACACTCGGTAACCCTACAAAGAGTGAACAGACTTAAGGGATAAAGCCTCCGGTTAAGGATCCCCTAGGGCTTACCAATTTTTTACTTACTCTCCATTACGGAATTACCTAGGCTTCTGCCCCACAAGCAAATTTCCAATTCGGAATTGGGACAACAATGCCAACTCCGAATACAAAAAGGGAGGTGGTGCCTTCTAGCACCACTTTTGTTGATACGGATGTTAGTCGCACACCAACAGATAGATAAATTCTCACAGAGATATCGCGAGAACCTATCTTTCTTGAAAGAATCCATCGGGTAAACCTAAAATCTAAGGCAAACTTGACTTGATCCCAAGGCTCGTTTATGTCAGATCTTGACACACTAGGTTCACTCAGGGTTCATTGTGATATTGCTGTTAAACATGAGGGGTAAACGGTCCTTAAGGCACTAGCTGATATCATAGAGATAAGAACATAATCTCAGTCTGGTCATTCAACAATTTCATGAAATCAAATAATTTGCAACGATATTTGATGAAATTCAAATAACTTGCATTCATTCAAGTAGTTTTAGCATTAAGCATTCAACAATTTCATGGAATCAAAAGATTTGTAATAAAACTCCATGCATTTATCACTTTTTTGGTACATTTTTTGAAATATAAAACATCTATTCTAAGATAAAGCATAAAAAATTACTGAAAAGTAAAATTTCTCCCAGGTATTATCCATGCATGCCTCAAGAAATAACTAAACCGGAGCAAACCATTCCATACGTCACTAGATTGCTTCATAGCTAGGCACAAAATGATGCAAGAGTTTAAAGAAAGGGGGATTATTTGCCACTGGATAGTGTCAGTATGCACCCTTAAATGGCGCAACACAGTCTTGTCCGACAGGAACAAACAATTAGTTACGTAAGATTTCATATTAGGAAATAGCTTTGAAATTGGCTTTGATATTAGCTAACTTCTATTGAAACATACAAGTTTTTAGTCTGGAATGGAACATAAAGCAGGAAAAAGAACAAAACTTGAAAAAGTTTTGGTTCTGCGATATCCACAAATTTTGAACTTAAAATAAAATGGAACATCTCATGGCCGTTTATAAGAACAAGACGCTTAGGAAATTCAATCAACACATGCGAGGGAATCCAAGGGACAAATCGCAACAAGGCACGTGGCATATGACAATTGGCAAGAGAGCTTTTGAATAAGTCAACGGATGTCATCCTTCTTCAACACTTGAAACTTTTCGGGACCTATGTCTTTAAAATGTAATGAAGACATTAATTCGGGCCTATTAGATTCGTCAAACAAAATGTAGGAACTTCCTTTGCTAAATATACAAAATGATCAGGTGGAACTAGATATAGACACCCCAATCCACCAACACTTTTAGTCCTACATTCAGGTTCGGGCTTTGGACCAAAACTCCCCGAAGCATATCGCTTCGGATCAAGGTACTCTCCTTCGTCGGATGCGTAATACTCGGTTTCCCAGTACTTCTTTATCTCAAGCTCTTCTTTCGCATGAACTCCCAAAGTGTACTGCCCAACCTGACTATATCACTACTTGCGATCCAAATTTGCCTGACTGTCCATACCCGAATATTGTATCACAATCCATTCCTCCTGCACATAAAAATTCCACATATCAATCCCTTTTTAGAAAACATCAATAAAACTCTCATTAAATAAAACCATAATTATTAAATCAACTTTAAAGCTATGCTCCACGAGGACGCGTCCCCTATGGTTTTTACTCGTTTCCCGTACCGGGTACGAAACAGGGACGT
This sequence comes from Sequoiadendron giganteum, assembly GCA_007115665.2. Taxonomy (NCBI): domain Eukaryota; kingdom Viridiplantae; phylum Streptophyta; class Pinopsida; order Cupressales; family Cupressaceae; genus Sequoiadendron; species Sequoiadendron giganteum. The sequence continues at coordinate 129,811,948 of CM021107.1, read as the reverse complement.
GGGTACAACTAGGAAACGTACCCTGGCTGTCCCTTTTTGCCCTCCAAATACCCGGTACTTACAAGGGACGTTTGGCCAAAATTTAGGGGACTTGTGTACTGCTAGCAGTACTCGGTACTGCCTAGCCGTACCTCGACTGTACCGGGTACGGCTAGCAATACCCTATGGCCCAACAAACAAAAAAACACTTTTTAAAAAAAAAGTCAGTTTTTTTATTAAAAAAAAGCTATGGGCGGGCCCACAAGGGATGCCCCATCACACTTGACCTAATGTAAGTGTCATATAAGCTCCAAAATGAGAAAAAAGTAACTCATTTTTACTTTTCCATTGTCAAGTGAAGGAAAGCAAAAGAGGAGCAGCTGAGTGAAAGAGAAAACAGCAGGTTGGAGAGGAGCTTAGGGCATCATTTCAGCATATTAGAGGTATGTTTTTCATCATTTTTTTGTATTTGCTATTTTTTTAAAATTTTTGCAAGATTTTTTTAAGTTTTTCAACACATAGGAAGGGCATTGTGGGTTTTTTTTTTTCTTTTTTCAACTTGCAGCTCTCTGAATTTAATAAACAATCATGAGTAGCAGCAGTGATAGTGAAAGTATGATCATGATATTGAAATTCAAATGCAAGAAAGAACTCAAACTTAAAGAACAAGAAATAGACCTAGAAATAGTGCAACTGCAAACATTGGGGGGTGTTTAGAGAGTGGGAGTGGAGTAGGGTCAGCAAGTTCAAACCCATTTGAATGTCCATCTGAAACCCTCAAAAAATGGGCAAAAGGCCCATTTAACCCCAAAAAGCCTCTACTACAATTTGCAACGAGTTGATAAAGAAAAGAAAAAAAATTTGGGAGGTAGTAAATTATGGGAATGTCATTTGTGCCACAAACACTACAATGGCAGCTATACAAGAGTTTATTGCCATTTTTTGTGGATTGGTGATCAAGGGGTGAAAGGGTGTAGAAAAATAACCCAAGAAGAAAAAATTGAGGCAACTAGATTGCATATGGAGGGGGAGGCATTAAAGAAAGGGGTTTCAATTGAGAGTTTGCAGCCTAGTATGGGAATGCCTACACCATCAGTGGATGTTGTTTCAACTTCTCAATCTCATGTGGGGGAGGATTCTACTAGAGGAAAGAAAAGAAGTACGCATGTTGCTGATATGTTTAATGTTACAGTAAAAGATGGGGCTGATTCCTCTATTGCCAAGTTTTGTTTATGCTAATGCCATACCATTTCATGTCTCACATTCACCATATTTTAAAAAAATGTTCAAAGATATAATAGTTGCTGGTCCCTCATGTGTTCCACTTGGAGAAACTAAGCTACGCACCACTCTATTTGATAAAGAGTACTCCAAGGTGAGTATTTTGATGGAGGGTATGAGACAAACATGGTTGACAGATGGCTGCTCCATAGTCATGGATGGGTGGACCGATATCAAACATCGGCCACTCATCAATCTTATTGTCACTAGTACAACAGGCTCTTATTTTCTTAGAGCTATAGATTGTTCGGGCAAAAGGAAGGATGCAACCTTCCAATTTCAGATTTTGAGAGATGCTATAGAGGAGGTTGGAGCTTCTAATGTTGTGTAGGTATTGATCACAGATTCACATTTTGATTTTCTTTCTTTCTTATTTTTGATTTGGAATGTGAGACATCATCTATAAATTAATTTTTTTATTAAACTATTAAATTGATATCTATACTAATCTCATATCAACTTGATGATATGCCATTGCCAGGTAGTGACCGATTCAGCCCGTGTGTGTAAATTAGCTGGATTGATGGTGGAGAGTGCTTATAAGCACATTTTTTGGACTGCTTCTTGTGTGCATGCTGAACAATACCTTGAAGGACATTGGGAAGATAGATTGGGTGAAGGCAGTGGTTGTAGAGGCTAGAGAGGTGCAAATGTTCATTTGCAACCATCATACTTCACTTGCTTTGTTCAGAACATTTTCGAGGAAGGAATTCCTCAAGCCCGTGGAGACTAGATATGCCAGCTACTTCATTTTACTGGAGAGGATGGTTGAGGTCCAAGAGGCTCTACAAATAATGGTGGTCAATGTAGAGTGGGGTAGATGGCATGAGTCAAGCACACCAGAGGGAAAAAGGGTGAAAGAAAAAATCCTTGATGATGACTGGTGGTCCACAATGAGGTAAGAAAATTGGCATTGCTGATTTTATTATTTATTTGAATTATTTCTTAATTTTATTATTGCTGATTTTCATTTTATTATTTAATATTTATAGCTAGCTGATTTTAATTTTTGTAACTTGTTTGCACTTGCAGATATGTATGCTCCTTCATCCAGCCTATTGTGCAAGTGATTAGATATGCTGATACTGACTCTCCTAGCCTTGGAAAGATTTATGAGACCTTTGATAGTATGCTTGGACAGGTCAAGCAAGCAATTTATGGCAAGGACCCTACTTGGGCATTTTATGAGGAGCATTTGAGGCCCATTGTGACGCGACGGTGGGACATTATGAACACCCTGCTACATATGGCAGCCTATGCTCTCAATCCAAAATGGTATGCATCGAGACTTGGGAGAGTATCTCCATCTCATGATGAAGAGGTGAAAGAAGGCTTCATGAAGGCCCTTACAAAAATGTATACTTTAGAGGAATCTACTATACTTCACACATAGTGGCTTGCATTTGCCAATCTTTGTGGTCCAACCTTCGACAAACTAGAGGCGAGGATGGATAGAGCTACATTGGCTCAAACCGACCCTATTGGATGGTGGACGTGGCATGGGAAGGATGCACCAGAGTTGAGATTACTTGCCGTTCGTCTTCTTTCATAGGTTGCCAGTTCCTCTGCTGCTAAGAGGAATTGGTCCACATATAGCTTCATCCAATTAGTCAAGAGGAACTGCCTTACCTCTAGACGATCGGAGAAGTTCGTGGCAGTACACAGTGCTTTGCGGCTATAGGATCGCCAGTCTAGTGAGTATCGTTAGACTCCAGCCTTACGATGGGATGTTAATCCCGAAGATGCTATGCAGATTGAGGATGAGGATGCACAAGAGGGATTGGTTGGGGTTCCATTGGTTGGGGTTCCATTGGTTGAGGCAGATCCTTCTATCGACATGGACACTGACACCGACTTAGACTCGAGCTCCGATGACAATGGCGATGCTGATTTAGACCTACCTTTTGCTGATTAGGGACACTGGACAGCGATATATTTTCTTAGTTTTATGTTTATCATCTCATTTCATAGTTGAGACTTGGAGCCTTTGGGCATTTTGGTTATAATTATCACTCTTATATGATATGTATGCACATTGATAATGAAAAGAATTTGAATTCTATTAATTTGTTTGTCGATTCTCATGTGAAAGCTCAATTCAAGTCTAATGATATATAATAAGCTTATACAATGTCTAGAATGAATGCTTTATCAATGTTATGCAATGAACATTTGAAATTTCTCTATATTTTTAAAAATTTCCCTATTTTTTCATCAGCCGTCCCTTAAAAAATGACCCAAAAGTACCCCCGTACCAAAAACTCACCCCGACGTACCGGGTACTTGCCTTCCTCGAAACCTTGTGGAGCATAGCTTTAAAGCAATTCATAAATAACACGTTGGTAATGCATTCTTACATAGTTATCCCTTTAGGCGGGCTACTAGACATTTAGGCTTTCGGGCAAAACTAAACAATCGACTTTAACACTTCAACATCCATGAATTGTTACACGGTACCCTGTACCCGACAAACTTAAGCTTTTACCAAAACAAAATTCTCCCGGATCTCGATTACCACCGGAACCTTCACAAATCTCGAACCATTACTTTCGGACTGCAACATCTTACCAAACCTTGCATTAAAAATTCCAACCAACCTGGCTTTCCGGTACCTGGTACTCGACACCTGGTGCTCTCAAATCACGAATTATTCCAAAGACTTCCACTTAATCATGGGCTTTCGGTGATCCTTTGTCAACCAGCACCTGCCATAAGCATTAAAATTTTTACCTGGGTCCCCAAGCCTTACATTCTTAGGGCGTTTTATGAGACCACACAACAGTTAGCTTCTATCAAATGACAACAATTAGATTTTTGGATGGTTTGGCAATTTTGGAATTTTAGAGAATCATTGGGTTCAAATTTATTAAGGAATGGCCTGATTGTTTTATTAATAGATGGCACCCTTGCTGATTGGATTTCCTCTTGACATGCATTAATAGCGGGATGGTTTGCATTATTCTTCAAATCTTGTATGCATTATATTTTTTTCTTGGCACTTGTTTTTTATGGATACTTGGTCTTATGGAAGTGGAGCTCGTTGGAAGGTTAGCAAGTTGGCGAGGTGGATTAGTAGGTTGGCAAATTCAACTTAGTGTATCACTTGTTGAGAATTGGTATTTAATTTGGTTTTGAAAAGAGTTTAATGTGAGGCGATTGTAGTTCAGAGAGTCTTTGTGCATATTTTGGAGCAGTTGAATAGCATAATGTTGTTAGGTTTCACATATTGTTGGCTTGTTGTAATTCCTTGATTTTCTGAAATTGTTCTATTGTTTGTCTTGTTCAATCTCCTTTTTCTTCCTTGTGGCTTTCATTTGTGTGGTTTGTGTGCTTGTTTGCTGCTTGTTCATTTGCCTCACATTCAAATGTTGCACAACCTAACATTTGGTGAGGAAGAGATGCTCAAATTCCTTTGAAGTGTCGATGAGCATGACATTAGCATGTCAAGCCTCTGTTTTAGATTAGTCTCCATGACTTGCTTAGGATTTGATGTGGCTTGTGCTACTAAGTAATGTCCCCTTTTTAGCCCTAAGTGTTTTAGTGACCGTTAGCCTATTTCCAGAGTCCCATAGGCTATTTAGAGGCTTTTCAGGGGATCCCAAAATTCTGGGAGGTCTCTTACTTGCACTTTTAGGGGGTAATTGAATATGTTTGCTAGAGAGTTTTCTGGGTTTTCTAAGATCCTTGGTGGGTAGTAACTGCTATTTTTAGAAGTGTCTACTTTTAGCACTTACTATTTTTAATAAGTCATAGCTGCATCTTAGATTGGGCTTATTTTGAGTTTGGACACACTATTTTTAGCAATATGCTATTTTTAGTAAGTGCTATGTCTGGTAGTGGTCCTGACAGGGGTTCAATATTGGGTTTCTAGCTTTGACAGGGGTGGCATTTTTAGTTTTGGAGTTTCGTTAGTTTCGGCAGGTCATTGCTTCCACCATCCTTGGAGTTTGAAAAAGGCAAGTTTGGCAACTAAAGTTATAAATTATAAAGTTTTTAAAAAGTGCCTCCTTGGATCCCCACGCATAGGAGAGGGTAACTTAAAGTTGTTTTAAATAAAAGACAACTTTCATAACTTAAGTTGGATGCCAAGATGAGGATAAACGATAATAAAATTAAAATTAAATATTTCTCTTGGGAGTTAGGCATATTTTTTGGAGGGAAAAGGAGATTCAAAATTGTGCCTAATCTCTCCCTCTTTTTCTATATAAGCACACTTGAGCTCTCATTTTGGATATGTTGAAAATTATAATGTTATGTTGCTGGATTGGAACCAGATTGTTCTTTCTTGAATCTTCAGAGGATGAAAACCCTCTTTAGGTTGCTGGTTTCGGGTTTGAAAGATAATTCCTAGCTGGTGGAGTGTGATTGCATTCAGTAATCACCATTGGAGCTTATTGGAAATAGTTTGTTTTCAGTTTTGGTTACTTATGATGGTTCCTAGCTATGTTTTGGTATGATAACTATTTGTGTTGAGGATTGAAGTGTTTGGGAGTGTTTCTCCGAAGGTTTATGCTTTCTAGCCGTAACTTTTTCACCTTGGCAAATCTAGCGTTTATGCTTGTGCTGATCGAAGGACTTGATAACATTTTGTGGGTGCTTTTGCATTTGGTTTTCCATCCTTGGGTGCTCCTATTTGCAAATTTACAGATTTTTTGGTGGAGAACCTGATTTTATCTTGCTGGTCGCCCTCCTTGCTAGGTTGTACAGCTTGGCTTGTGGGAGTTTTGGAGGTTGTTGCTGCTGTCCGGACTTGTTGGGGGTTGCTATCTTGCTTACCCTTGGCGCCCAGCCTAGCATATGACTTTGCAAGTTTGTGGGAATGATTCTATGGCGTTTGGGTGAAGTTATGCTCGACATATGGTTGCTGATTGGTGTTTCCAGACTGCTGTTGTTTGCATCAGACCTGCAACAGCAGCTTATTTGACCGTCTACCAACCTCCTAAGGCCTTGTCATTGAGGTATTAATGTTATACTTTGTGGGGGTGTTCTCATATTATCATTGTATCATCTTTGGGGGAGTTATGCTTCATGTTTCTATCATATCTTTATCATAACAACAACATGAGATGTTCCGAAGCATTTCCTAACTGAGCTTATTGTAACACCATTGGTGATTGCTCATGTATTTACATTTTTACTTATCCCATTGAACAAGTGGTGCTCCCATTGTATATGTGGTTGAGCTTCCTTATTTTACATGCTACTCCCGCTGAATAAGTGGTTGAGTTTTAGTTTGCTTCCATGTTATGCCCGCTATACAAGCAGCGGACTTTGCTTTGGATTGGTTGGCTTGCCGCCAAGTGTTTATTTACTTTATTGTAATTCATGTTGAATAAGCAGGTGATTTCCCTTTGTACACTTGGTTTGCTTACTCACCCCATTGAAGAAGTGGTTTGCTTAGAATTTCAAATATTGTAAGCCTTACCATCGTATGCTCCCACGTTGCCCGGTTCGGTATCTGGGTGATCAAAAAGTGGAAGGTGTTTACTTTCAATTAGGTTGATTTCTAGTTAATGCAAGGACCCCCTTCTCATTGTATGCTCTCACCTTGCCCTCATTGGGATTTGGGTGATCAAAAAATGGAGGGTTGCTTACTCACTTGCTTATCATTTCTATTTGGCTAATGCTAACGGGTGAAGTTTTTGAAAAAATTAAGGGTGAGTTATTACATACTAGAGATTGTTGTGTTAGACATTTAGTGTCACTGTGGGAGTTGGTGGAATGGTGATGTCACTATTTATCGCCTTGTTGCTTCTTGCCCTCGTCTTTATTTAGTGTCGACAATGTGGGTGCTTTGGAGTGTTGCATATCTGCTTTGGAAATTTGTTATTTCTGCATAGGGGATTCTGCTTTGGAAATTTGTTATTTCTGCATAGGGGATTCTACTTTTGCACAAAAAACTTTGAAGTTGATTTTTGCGTTGACTTCTTGAGAAACGACAGCTTCCGCGTGAGGTTGAACTTGGCTTCAATCTTGGATGCATTGAGGAATTATTGCCCCAAGGTGTCCAAAGTCAAGAACCCCGTTTTCTCATGAATGTTAGGTTATAATCTGTTGATGTATTTGAGCACTTTGTGCAACTTTGTACTATCTTCATGCACAACCTGTTGATGTATTTGAGCACTTTGTGCTACTTTGTACTATCTTCATGTAGGTGTGCAAAGTAGTTATGGAACTCGTTTGTGTACTCTTCACTTGATTTCTCCTTACACTATTGCAGCTATTAGAATTTCATGAACTAGTCTTAATAGCGTGTGAGGTAGTAATATTCCTTTTGCGAAGGAATTTCAAGTTTGGATAGGTTGTTGATCCCTCTTTTACTAATGCCGAGTATTTGTGACTGATGTGACACTACGATGGACATTTTCAATGTTGCAAAGGAAATGTTTTTTGTCATAGTGAAGTTGTTAATAGAGAAGTATGCCTCGAGTTGCCAAACCTAGATATCAAATATTTTTGTATCAATTCGACCTTCAAATGTTGGAATATCTAAAGTGACTTGTAGTTTAAAATGCCTGTGGGATTGTGTAGGAACATAGTGTTGGGTGCATTGGGGCATCAATTTGAGTTGACACATAATTTAATGGAATTTCTTGAAGAGTTCTTGGCATTGTAACTCAAGAGCTGTTTGAATCATGGTTGAAAAAATTGCAGGAAACTCGCTGAAATCGAGAGTACTCACACGACAAACCCGAGTTGCGAGTTACTTGCATGAAAACTTGTCACCGAGTTTTAATGGAAACTCATGGCAATTTATACTTAGACAATCGCGAAAATGCATGCATTTAGCAACAAAAATTGATAGAATTGTCTAGGTTTCGTGGAATAAACCGTGTTCATTCATTTGGTGGCTTCAAATGAGGATTCGTTCAATGGGTTTAGATTAGGATCCATGTTGCCAGATGGATTCGTTTGATGGATTCAAATGAGGATCGATGGCTTTAGATGAGGATCTATTTCCAAATCCCTTTGTTAGATTTTTCAAACCTATCCGATTGAGTCGCCCACAAATGAAATTATTAATATTTTGAATGTAACAATATTTAGATAGTTTAATAATTAATATACTATTATTAATTTTTATATTGCATAATATATATTTAAAGTTTAGTTTATATTTATTATTTATTAAATATTAAATTGTTTATGAAATCATTGTTTTGAAAATTTATAATTTAAAATAGTTTAAAAATTAAACTATTAAATAAAAATTAGTATATAGTTATTTTTTATAATTAGAGTTTTATTTTTAATATATTTCTTTACAATTAAAATTAATATATTTTAAAATAATTAAAAATTAATAATAATTATTTTAAATTGTGTGTGCAGTGAATATTATTAAATATTAATGAATGTTATTAATATATTTAAAATAGGAGTGGATGGTTGACTCAAAACTCTAATAATTAATATATTTATTTTTAATAATTAACATATATAATTATGATTTTTATATTTTTTTGTACGAACACACCCAAACATATCCAACCCTTTGAAAATTTTATGTTGTACCGACATACCTAGTACCTATACCCAATTCGGCAACTTAACTTAGATTCTATTAATTATCTGCTAAATGATGACATAATTATTAGACATTTCATTCACAAATGCCCTTGAATATTAATAGTAAAACAATAGTATGTGGGAAATTCCTGAAAAAATACTCTCAAAATAATAGGTATAGAAGAAGGAACCGTATGCACAATCGAACTCCAAAATGACAAAGTTAACCATTTTTTCCAGACAAATAAAACCTTGAGTTTTTAAAATGGAGAGAGTAAGTGTTCGCCCACTCAATCTAAAATAAAAAATTCTATATGAATGAATTTCTACAAGTTATAAGGTGTTTGCACATCAAAAATCTAATATATGTGTGTTTTTTAAAAATATATTTAAAAATTATGTATTTTTAAATGTTAGATGAATTTGTCGAGTTATTGCCGAGTTTTTCCCCGAGTTTTTGTTGAGTCCCGAGTTTTCACAAATTTTGGGCCTGCTAAGTTATTGCCGAGTTCGAGTTTTTCAACTATGGTTTGAATAATCTATTAAACATCTTCTGAAATCTTGCTCACTTGTTAAGCAATTTTTTTCTTGTTACAGTGTTCATTAGGATACTTAGAAGTCAAACAAATTAGACAACCTTCCTTTTGTTATTGTGCACATATATGTATAGGCATGTGAAAAACACTATGTTGATACCTATGATCTAGATCTTGGGAGCTTTGGATAAAAATCCTACCTTATTGAAAGGTAACATAATAGAATGTGTGAAGGAAATTAGAAGGGATTATTAACTATTACACATTCAAAATGTGCGAAAGAGTAATTTTAGGAGGGAGTAATTTAACTTAAGGCCATTTAAATAGATTTGGCCTATAAGAGACCATCTCATGACTATACCATGATGTCAACATATTGCACATTACATGAAACATGACTTCTCCTCATGAAAGATAATAACACATAATAAGCCATTGTCACTTACATAGGGTCAAGGCTGTTGACCAACTTTATCTAAATTGGCATATGTGTCGTCATGCACTACAACTATATACTATCCATGGCTTGTGGTAGTAGAGGAAAACACCTCATCATTGATCGACTCAAAATCAAATTGAAGGTGTTGAGATGATCACTTACTGAATATCCCTCTTTCATTTTTAAGAAATATAATTTCATTTTTAAGAAGAGTTTGTTTACAAGACTCTTGGATTGATAAAGGGTTCCTATCTTCTTCCACAATGAATAAGCAAAAAACTTTTGTGATACATTCATTAACTCAAAATCTGAAAGACATAGATGAATGGTACTTCTAGTTTTCTTTTCCAATCTATTCTATTCCTCATCAAACACACATGTAGATTTTACCAAAGAAGATACCATTGTGCATTGATCTCTTTTAACTAGGTCTTCAACTTTCAACTTCCAAAACTCAAAGTTATTGTTAATTTTTCATGATCAGATAAATCAAGTAGAAAGTAATCAGAAAATGCAACACATGAGACAATGAACACCACAAGATACCCTGGGAAAATCCTCCAGCCTGAGGAAGAAAAACCCAGCCAATATATCTCTTATATATTGATTGAATAAGAGCAGAAATCTGCTTACAACTTAGGCATAACACAATGCCAATTTGATACAATGAATAATAGCATCTCTCCTAGATGCAAAGATACAAATGAATATGTTTCTCCTTGAAATCGGTCTGCTGCTACAAAATGATGATCTGCTGCTACAAGATGATGATTTGCTGCTCAAGTATGAACTTCTTCTAGGAGTGCGAATTATAATGAATGAACTTCATTGCTTGTCAAATGAATCAACCGCACCTTGTATTTATACATTCATACATGAAGGGATGCGTCTTCTCCCACAAAAGGTCAGCCTCCAAAGTAAAAGACGTGACTTATTAAAACTCGTGCCTCTTAATGGTCGGCCTCAAATAATAAATAAATATTATTTATTAATTATTAAATAATGATGTCGGCCTTGGATCAGATCGCACCTTCATAATAAGTCGTGCCTCTTCAAGAAGTCGGCTCCAATAATTAAATATTAATCATATAAATGATGTTTGATTTAATTCATTTGAGAAGCGCCTCCTCTCTTGAAATATACCGGCCAGTTTTTTCATTTTGTTACACAACTAAATTCACCCATTAGCATTAGTGCAAACATAAGTCAGTTGGATGTAACCCTTTCCTCTAATCAACCCAGATCCCAATGCGGGCAAGGTTGAGAGCATACACGAAAGGGGGTCGTTAGCATAACAAGAGCTTGCTGAAAGTACAGTGCTGGAAATAAAATGCAACTCGACCACTTATTCAGCGGGAAAACTGGAATGAAAGTACAGTGCTGGAAATAAAATGCAACTCGACCACTTATTCAGCGGGAGCATGTTGACGGCTCAGCCGATCAGCAGATGATAAGAATGCATTACAATTAAGTAAATAGGCGGCAAGCCGACCTCTTCCACTTGTTCAGCGGGAATGTGGTATTGAAACTTAAACTATAGACCGAAAGGGATACTAGTCTCTTCCACAATCGTGGGAAATACAAGTAACAAGAGAAATAGATAAGAGAGTGCTGGCAGTACTACTGCTCAGCTTACAATGAGGCACCTTGCCTGCCACGGTCACAAAGTTATAAAATCTGCAATGCTTCAATCAAGCTTGACAACTTTCCCAAGCTTACAAGACCCTAAGACTCTCTTTCAACCTCTTCTAATGAAATTCACCCAAACTGATATGACTGGTTTTTGACTGGAAATGATAGACCAGCAACACAAAAAACCACCCAAAAGCTCACAACTAGCTCAATACTTACCCGAAATGAGTGAAACGAAGTGCATTGGACTCTTATATGGATGGCGCCCCTATCCCAATGAAGAAACCCCAACTCACAACTCTGTTTATTTCCTAGCACACTTCCCAATGCAGCCCCAATTGGTACGACCCTCAAGAAGGGTGACTTGCTCTTTCAAAATCCAAACCACTCCTAAAAAATCTGCAAATAATCACATAGGGTTGCCCCTAGCAAAGACACACAATGATGCAATACCTAGAAGAAAAATGTTTATATTTTTGATTTTATGAATAAAATTCACAATCAGCTACACAGACCAGCAACTATGAAAAATTCGACTAGAATGCAAAGAACTGGAATTATAGATAAAAGAAGTCTACTACAATGCCAAATAACTCAACTACAAACTATCTCCCAACTAGTTGCTATCTTTCAAGCAAGAAGATGAGCCAAATGCTAAGAGGTAAGCTTTCCTCCAAGCCTTGTCTGAAAACAATTCAGCAGCATAACAATATGATAGACAAAAGATCCTCAATGAAGAAACAACCCCTCCATTTAAAGCCTTGGAGAGAACTTCTAGAAGCCCCTAGAAAGTGCGCTCAAACCAAGAGTCAACACAAATTCGAATTCAAGGTTGACTCGAGCTTCCTCAAACTTGGCGTCCATTTTTAAGAGAGGTTATAATATGAAATGAGATAAATCCACTTATCCCAAAGTTGGCGTACCTTTTTGATAAGTCATGTTTAAACTTTAGAAAGTATTTGTCCCCCTTCTTGATGAGGCGTCCACCCTTGAAGGTCACTTAAAAAAACACAACTTTATTTTATGTCATTGGGCCGAGGTCAATATTAAAATATATCAAGATAACTCACTTTTCCTCCCTGAGACCATCCAAGGACCAAATCGAACACTGCCAATTGAACTGGCTGGAGAGAGAAGACAACTGAACTGCAACCATCAGGATCACTACCAGAAATAGAATTTACTAAAAATAGTAAATTCGAGAAATCGCTCAAAACAACAAGCTAGCTATACTACTGCGAAGCTCTCAGAAAACCCAGAAGGAATCCACAATTAGAATTCCGAACTTCCGTTGGCAGACTTTAGAAAAGCCAAAACAACCACTGCCAGATAAGGAAACCCTAATTTTGTCATCCGAGTAGCCTACGGGTCACCAGGATAGGCTAACGGTCACCTCCAAGATCACTGTTGAGAAGGGGACATTACATCTCTCTTCAAATCAAATATATTTAAATTGAATAGCCATAGGCTTTTATTCAATTTAATCTCTTCATGCGAATTTTCGCCTGGAAGCAGATGCCCGCAACTGCATTTCATCAACAGTTATTATCGTTGAATTTCTCAATTTCAGGTTTTTATGTGCTCACCATGAATCTTGTTAGTGCTTGGTAGCTTCAGGAGATATTTTCTCTTTAATTAAAGACAGGTTGGCCTACATATTGCAATTAATATTTTATATTTTTCATCTCTAAGGGAGCCGACCTAGTTGAGATGTCACCTAGTTTTGTATATATACAAGGTGGTGATCTTTCACTTACATCAAGTCATTCTCCTATTCAATTCACATTCTTTCAAGAAGGAGTTCGCACTTAGCAACATATCAGTTTGTAGCAGCAGACCATTCTCAAGGACAATTTGTATCTTTGCATCAAGGAGTGATGCTATTATTCATTGTATTAATTCAGCCTTGAGTAAGTCCAGACTTGTAAGCAGATTTCTGCTCTTATCCATTCAATATATTGGAGATATATTTTTCCGAGTTTTTCTCCCTTTAGTAGGAGGGTTTTCCTAGGGTAAACTGTTGTGTTTATTGTTCATGTGTTGCATTTTCTGCTTTTTGTTAAATCTGATCCTAAACTAACATGGTATCAAAGCGGGTTTAAGCAAAGATCCGATCAGATTTAAGTAGTCAAGACAACTCTTTATCTACGACAATCTATCATGAAGGACCTTGGTGAATTAAAAAAAAAAAAAATCGACTTTGATAAGAAGATTTTGAGGAATTATCTTGGGAGTCATTGGAGATGTCGATCTGTGGAGAAATATGTTAGTTTGAGGAGCATATCAAATTTCTTCTTGGGTGGTGATTTTGCTGGTAGAAGTTTGTGGTTTTCCTTGGCATCATAGACGTGACTTGCTGTGCGACTTCATTTATATTTGAGGGCGATTTCATCTTGCATAGACGTAGCTTCATTTACTGTGAATTTTGGAAGGCATTTTTATGATCATCCTTGCTGGTGAAGACGACTTCACCCAGGCGTGATTCCAGTCATATTATTTACATCAGAAAACTGAATGGAAGTTGAACCATTATTCATGGGAATAAAACTAAAAGTCATTGCAGTTTTTGAGAGGAAGCTTAAATTAGTCTCTTAATTGTAGAAGGGATAAGGGATAGTTGACACAATCTCTACCATTAATGCTGGATATCTAATTCTAAGCTGCCGCACCAATAAGTTCAGAGCCATGCCATCTGTGGAGTGGATAAAAGTCACCTGTACAACAGTGAAGAGCAAATCTGGGCTTTGTAGTCAAGGTGGTGAAGATTAAACACCTCTACAAGTTTCTCTCATGGTATTCTTGCGTTCTCAGTCGTGTGTGATGTGGACGCGTTTCTTTGTCTATTCACATTCTCTCAGGCTGTGTTGATGTCAATCTCTAAAGTCACCATTCTTGGCTCGGGCTGCACTTTTGATATGAATTTAATTTCTGACGGCTATAGGAAAGACCAAGTCGTGGGTCTCTTTGAGCAAGCACAGATCAACAAGGTTGTAGGAAACCTATATTATATGTTGTCCTAGGTGGTGTATTATATGATGATGTTGATATGGGTACATAACTGCTCCAAAGGGAAAAGAGGTCGCCTTATGATATCCAGTCACATTCACTTATGCTGAAGTCATTTTAAGGTTATAAAGTATTGCTCAATTGCATATCCTGGCAGCAGGAACTCACAGGATGGATCAAGGGGCAAATGGAGGCCGAGGCTATCGAGTTTTTGTTTCTACAACGGATGAAGATGAAGTGAAAAAGAGCATCACTATAAAGAGATAAGTATTTTATGTTTGAATAATGATCATGAATTTCATGCAATAACATTGGAAATAGTGAATCATGTATGCTTCTAGCATTGGTTTTTCTTTTCGGGATAGTTTGATTCTATGAACTATTAGTAATCTCTCTAAAATGCTTTCAGGACGGATCAAGGAGCAAAAGGATGATGAGAGACTGCGTAAGGAATTCAAGGGAGGAAGAGCTTGAGGCATCCTGTGAGGAAGTCACTCAAGCTGAAGAAATGAAGTAACATGATATCAATGGAGTCACAGCTTGCTGCCATGAGACTGAGTTGGTGGCACATAACTTCACTAGAGACATCTCTCGAGGGCACAAGGTTGGGTCAACCTTGGATGGAGAGCTTGCATCAACAAAGAAGATTGAGAAAGATGAAGTAACTAAACAACAAAGAACCTATACAGATTATCATTGCAATCAACTACTTCAAAGAGGAGGAAATGACATTCAGAAGGAGTTAAATTCCGAGGATTCAAGGCTCAAGTTGAGAGCATGTCCAGAAAAAGGATTAAGGTTCTGAGATCAGTCAATGGAGGAGAGTTCACTTCCAGAAGATTTCTTTGCAATCTCTGAGGCAGGGATCAAGAGGGAGTTTTGTGACTCACTGAGAAGAAGTGAAGGTTGCAGTGTTGCAAGGCCAGGTGCCAAAGTCCTTGGAAGACCTCTTAAGTTGTAGAGAATAGAATTGCACAAGACAATCAATCTGGATTTGACATTGGTAGCTCCGTAAACCTATTTTGAATAGAGTGATCTGGGATGAGGTTGAGAAGGACAGTCTTGAACTCTCAGCAGTGCCGAAGGTGTGTGTTGGAAACTTTTCCTCTAAGGCAAGCATTGTAGGCAATCTTGGATAAGAAGGTCAGGAGGTTGATGCAGGTAATTGGAGCTTCAGAGGGAGTCACATCATCATGAAGATATGTTGTAATGTATATTTCTTTGAGACGAAGAAGTATGAGGTGAAAGCCCTTGTAGTGTATATTTCTTTGAGACGAAGAAATATGAGGTGAAAGCCCTTGTAGTGTATATTTATCTGAGATGGAGAAATATGAGGTGAAAGCCCTTGTAGTGTATATTTCTTTGAGACAGAGAAATATGAGGTGCAAGCCCTTGTTCATCTCTGAGACTAAGATGAGACATCATGTTGAGAGACTCCATGACGACATCATGTTGAGAGACTCCATGACGACATCATGTTGAGAGACTTCGTAATGGACACTTGTACTTTTGTTTCTTTCCACACATGGGAGTAGCCATGGTGGACGTCATGTTGAGAGACTCCATGACGACATCACGTTAAGAGACTCCGTGATGGACACTTGTACATGCGTTTCTTTCCACACATGGGAGTAGCCATGGTGGATGTCATGTTGAGAGACCCCATGACGACATCACGTTGAAAGACTCCGTGATGAACTCCTTTCCACAAATGGGTGTAGCCATTATGGGCGTCATGACTCCATGACATAGATATCTGGAAAATATGTCCCTAGCTAAGAGGGAGTGTTAGTGTTTGGTAGCTTTAGGAGATATTTTCTCCTTAATTAAAGGCAGGTTGGCCTACATATTGCAATTAATATTTTATATTTTTCATCTCTAAGGGAGCCGACTTGATTGAGATGTCACCTAGTTTTGTATATATACAAGGTGGTGATCTTTCACTTACATCAAGTCATCCTCCTATTCAATTCACATTCTTTCAAGAAGGAGTTCACACTTAGCAGCAGATCAGTTTGTAGCAGCAGACCATTCTCAAGGACAATATCTTTGCATCAAGGAGTGATGCTATTAGTCATTGTATTAATTCAGCCTTGAGTAAGGCCAGACTTGTAAGCAAATTTCTGCTCTTATTCGTTCAATATATTGGAGATATATTTTGTTGGGTTTTTCTCTTTCGAGTAGGAGGGTTTTCCTAGGGTAAACTGCTGTATTTATTGTTCATGTGTTGCATTTTCTGTTTTATGTTAAATCTGATCCTAAACTAACAAATCTAACAAAACACTTGCTTTGTATTTTCATGTGATCCTTCAGAGGCTCCCACTAAAACTAGTTATACACATATTGCACCAAACGTACATGCTAGAGTTTTACAATTGTTGAGGGTTACACTCCCAACACTGTTAGAATTTAGTACATGACATAAAATAGTTAAATAAATAAATTAACATGCTATTGTTAATTTAATAAATAAATTAGGTTTTGGAAGTTATATTCTCGTAATTAGTTTCATATGGGAAAAATGGCCTTATAATGCCAATACTTTGTAATAGATTTTTGTGTAGTGTGAATGACTGAATTTTAATTTGAGAGCAATCTCATTTTTCTTTCTCATTTCAATATGGTATCAAGCAGGTTTCTTCTTGGACCTCCCTCTGATCACCTTCTATTCATTTGTTTTTTCTCACAATGGTGTTTGCAATGGTACTGCAGTGAGGACCACGTGCAACTGCTATTGTTGTCTACCATTCTTGCATTTGTCAACAGGTGAGCAATGTAGACCATGTGCAAAACCCTTTTGATTCCATTATTCATCTGCATTTCTTCTCTTTCTCTCCACTGTGTTCATTCTTTCCATTGTTTGACACTTCATTATTTTCATTGTTATCATCCCAAAATTTTAAAACATTCCCCAATCTGCTGCAAGCATATGTTCAAACTTGGCGTTGAAATTGATGCTTCTCCATATTCTTTTTGGGTGCAGTAATCATTAGAAGTGCCAGGCGTTTGAAGCAGTAGACCAGGTGTTTGATGAAGACTAATTTGGTTTAAATATTGCATGCAACAGTTTTGAAAATTTGTTAAGGCATTTTGAACTTTCAGAGGCATTTTAAAGATTTGATATACATCTTCCAGCGGTCATATTTTCTTGCAAACCCCCGCCTACCAACGATCAGTGAATACCGTTAGAGCATTGAGAGTCATTTTTTGAGAAGTAGAGAGGCTTCGCCAACGGTTTTTATTTAAAAACTAAAGTAACATTTTTTCAGATGATTTTTGTTTGAAATTTCTATCAAGGCATGCTGTTTAGGGTTTCTTCATGAGTTTTTCTTTTTTATTTCTGAAATATAGAGGTGTGGGGAATATTGGAGATATAAGTTTTTTTAAGGACACATTTTATTTAGCAAAAAATGGATAAATTAAGCCTTTATGAAAAGTTTGATGGAAATGATTTTCACAGTTGGCAAATAAGATACAATTATTGTTAATTGAAAGAGATCTCTGGGAAATTGTTGACGGTACAGTGAGAAAGCCAACAGATGCAGATGAACTTCAAAAATGGAAGGTAAAAGATAAGAAAGCATTGGGTATAATTGGTCTCGGTTTATCTAAACCTTATTTACATCATGTAGATTTTAAAAAATCTTCTAAGGACATTTGGGAACACTAAATACTTTGTTTGGATCAAAAGCTGGTAGTGCAGAAATAACTATAAAACAAAAGTTGTATGGTTTGAAAATGGAAGAAGGTGAAGATATAGTGTCTCACATCAGTAAATTTTGTTCCTTGATAAATTAGTTGGCTGGTATAAATGAAGAAATAAAGGAAAATGATGCTAAAGCTATACTTTTAAATAGTATGCCAAATAGTATGACTCACAAGGTATTCACTTTAAGCAAAATCAATCCAAGTCTATGAAGTATTATATCCACATTGCTTGATGAAAGAAACAAACATGTTTCAAAAGAAGAAGTTGCATTGACTGCACAAAACCAGGGTAGTACTTCTTACAAAAAATCCAAACATATGACGAAGTTCAAACATGCAAGTGGCACATGTTTCTATTGTAAAAAGACAGGACAAGTAGTACAAAATTGCAAACAGAGAGCACAAGATCTTCTTGATGGAAAGTTGCAATATAACGCTTTGATAATTGAAGGAAAGGACCACACTTCAAGTGATGAAGAAATTCCACATCAAAGTGACAAAGAATATGTGTACTAATTTCTAGTTTTCCTCTATGTCAGTACTAAGGGGGGGTGTTAGAATTTAGTATATGACATAAAATAGTTAAATAAATAAATTAACATGCTAGTGTTAATTTAATAAATAAATTAGGTTTTGGAAGTTATATTCCCGTAATTAATTTCATACAGGAAAAATGGCCTTATAATGTCAATACTTTGTAATAGATTTTTGTGTAGTGTGTTGACTGAATTTTAATTTGAGAGCAATCTCAATTTTTTCTCATTTTAATAAACACACATAAGGATATGACTCCAAATGACAGCGCCCTAGTCCAGGCAATATGATTTGATATCAAATGTTGGATATTGAATCCTTGATACAATTGATCAATAGAATAGGATATTGTAACATGTTAAGATTATGTGATCAAATACAGTTATGTTTATGATATGATTCCATTAAATAACATTGAAGGAAGCACATGAAATAGTATGGAAGTCATAGATATTGACACAAATTTACATGGGAAATTCTTACGAGAAGAAACTCACCAGAAAAAGGACAATAACAATTTTATTTACAGGAAAAGTTACATCCATCACAATAAGTCTGTCTTATAGAGTCACTACAACATATGACCTCACAACAGGTTTATCATACCTTAAGCAATCAACATTCAACCAACCAAACCTTATTCCATCCATATGAGTAGATAGATATGGTCAATTTCATGGAATACCAATTGTCTAATTGTCTAATTGCCATGTAGAATATCAAGAGTCACACAACCATCTCATGACCATACCATGACATCAACATACACACATTACATGGAACATGACTTGTCCACATGGATGATCATTGCACATAATAAGTTGCTGCCACACAAACTTGGTCAAATTTTGTTGACAAACTTCACATGAATTGGGCACGTCTTCCTACACTACAAAATGGCTTGCGGTAGCAAAGATAAACACCTAATTGCTTCTAGTTGCTTGCAGTACCTTTGAGAATCCTCTAGAGCACTACCATGCTCCTTTCTGTCATCACATGTACTGCAATAGTACTGCAAGTGCACTTGCATTGTCATACACACTCCAATAACTTATACAAATGTGTGGCTGTGAGTTCTCCAAATGACATGGTTGAAACAATGGCAACAAAGGACTTAGACAAGTCTCCATGCTAAACCGCAACATTTGGAACTCACTGCAACTTTTCAATAGCTCACTGCAACCAAATCAGTAGTTGTTTACTAGTTTGCAATCACACAATGGTAATGTGAACTTAGAACAAGTTCACCAACTTCTCTCAGTAGGAACTTCACAATGAACTCTTTGTAGGTGAATAGCACATGAGACTTCAACAACACCTTACACAAATGGCTTTGGACCCAATCTAATTTTGAAATTCCTTCACCTTTCCATATTAACCTCTCTAGCATTTGAAGTAATTGCAGATAGAGTATCCTAATATAGATGCAAGAGCATATGGATTTCAGAATAATCGAATCAATATTATTTATAGAAGCAGATTGCATATATAGATTTACAGAGGAGAGATTCCACGATCACAGGACGTGATTGGAATCATAATGGAAGATTGAAAAGAGATTCCACGATCATAGGACATGATTGGAATCATAATGGAAGTGAAAGCAAAAATATAGGAGGTGACAATCCGTTACACATACGAGACTTGAGCATTAAAATGATTAACCAAATATAATTTTAATACCCTCCTTAATGCTCAATCTATCAAATACACCAAGAAGCCCCCTAAATCTAACAAACTTATCCGAGCTCAAAGACTTGGTGAGAATATCAGCAGTTTGATCCTCTGTGGGAACATATTGCAATGCTATGGATTCGTCTTCGACAAGCTGACGGATGAAGTGACATTGAAGATCAACATGCTTTGTTCGTTCATGGAAGACTAGATTCTTGGCGAGTTTCAACACCCCTTGATTGTCGCAATATAAGGGGGAAGGTCTTGCTTGAGACATTTGCATGTCCAAGAGCATTCTTCGAAGCCAAACTGTCTCACAAGCTGCTTTAACAACTCCTTGATATTCTGCTTCGGTCGAGGAGAGAGCCACTGCCTGTTGCTTCTTGCTGGTCTATGTAACTGCACCTGTACCCAAATTGAATATATACCCTGAAGTAGACTTTCTGTCATCAACAAAACCTGCCCAATCTGAGTTTGTATAACCAATCAGCTTTGGATCTTTGCACCTCCCATATAAAATGCCAAAGTCAGAAGTGCTTTGCACATATCTCAGCACACGCTTCGCTGCAACCCAATGTTCAACTTTAGGGGCTGACATGAAGTGAGAGATGTAGCTCATTGCAAAGCTAAGCTTAGGTCTAGTGGCAACAAGATAGATGAGGCTGCCCACAAGTTGCCTGAATTCTGATTCGTTCTCCATGGGTGAATCCAACTGAGCTGATAACTTCAGTTGTCTCTCCATAGGTGTAGATGCTGGTTTGCAATATGTCATCCATAACTTGTCCAACAAGCTCTTGGCATACTTCGATTGTGAAATGAAGGTACTGCTAGTAGACTGCCAAACCTCTATACCGAGGCAATAATGGAGGACTCCCAAATCTGTCATGTCAAATGATTGACTGAGATTATGTTTGATCTCCTCAATCAGATTATCTAAATTGCCAGTAATGATTAAGTGATCAACATATACAACTAGGAACAAGATATCATCACCAGTCCGATCGACATACAAATTAGAGTCAAAAGGACTTCGTTGAAAGCCATGATCAATAAGGTACTGATCAATCTTCATGCACCAAGCCCGTGGTGCCTGCTTAAGGCCGTAGAGTGCTTTCACCTGTTTGCATACCTGGTGTTCTTTACCATCAACCTTGAAACCAAGAGGTTGCATAATGTAAACTTCTTCCTGCAAATTACCATTGAGGAAGACACTCTTTACGTCCATTTGATGGAATTTCCATTCAAACTGAGCTACTATCGAGAGGACAAGCCGAATGGTACTCATCTTGGCTGTAGGAGCAAAAGTCTCCTCATAGTCAATGCCCTCTTGCTGTGAAAACCCTTTGGCTACCAACCTAGCCTTGTATTTATCAAGGGTTCCATCAGCCTTATACTTAACCTTATAAACCCATTTGCAGCCTATGAGTTTCTTCCCATGCGAAACATTTGAAAGCTCCCAAGTGTGATTCTGCATGAAACTATGATGTTCAATTGTCATAGGCTGTTCCCACTCAGATGTGCCTTTAGCCTCTGTATATTTCTAAGGCAGTGTTACAAGACTCGGACTCGCTTCGGACTCGGCAAGCCGATTTTTGACTCGGACTCGGACTCGGAGCCTAGACTCGCCCAAGACTCGGCAAAGACTCGGCAAATAGAAAAACCCTTGAAATTTAGAGATTTTTAAGGATTTAAAGCTTGTTTCATGCACCCTTTAGTGAATAAACCTCAAATACACAATAACATCATGAAATAGAAACTACTATGATCCTATACACAAACATATATCGATCACATAAGTATAAACGCAAATTTTAGCTGAAGGAAATAAGTAATTACTAATTACTTAATAGTTAATACAAATAACAGTAGTAAGAGTCAAAGTAGTTAGATATATAAATGTTTTGAAATGTATACAATGTAACAATACTCATGGAATATGAAATCCATGGCATCAAAGATTCAAAAGTAAAACAAAAGCTATAAGTCTATGGCTCAGAGGAGCCTGCATCACTAAGCATTAGTCCTCCTGCGTAGACGTCTAAGATAGGTCCTGGATGATGTTGTAGCCATCATCTCTGCCTGTGTCTCAGTGTCAGACTCAGTGGCACCCAAACCAGCATCCAAGGTGTCTCCTCGTGCTCTATCCTCCTCCTCTGCCATGGCTACTGCCTCTGCCTCTCGATCCGCCTGGTTGACCCAATCAAGGTCCTCATCAGTAAAAACAGGATCCTCGGCCTCAGTGATCCAATCTGACAGTGGATCAACCTCCTCCAACGTGATGGGTGACAAGTCAATGCCCAATATCTGTCTATGGCGAAGGCGCAGGTTGTAATGAACATAAACAAGATCATTCAACCTCTGCACTGACAACTTGTTGTGCTTCTTGGAGTGTATGTGCTCAAACATACTCCAATTGCGCTCACAACCCGAGGCACTGCATGGTTGGCTCAACACTCGAATTGCAATCCTTCGAAGATTTGGTACTTTAGCACCAAATCTCTCCCACCATGCATCTGAGATGAGAAAAAGAAAAAAGATAAATCTCATTGTGAAATGTGAATATTATGAACATTGAATATAAAAGATTGAATAGTGGTAATTTTTAAACTACTATTATGCGCTTAATAAATTTTTACCTGGCTGCAATGTCGATCGAGTATCTTTGCATATATCTCTTGCAAAGAGATCTCCTTGTGCAAGTCTGAAAATCTCTATCTCGGTGACAATTTGGGCATTAACGTGAGAATCAAAAATCCGCTCAATGACTGTGTAGAGCCCACTCAAAACCTCCTCATCCGCCTTGAATTCTTTGCGGAATTGGAATGCCGGATTGAGAAAATATGCTGCTGCATGTAGGGGCTTGTGAAGTTGGAGGTGCCATCGTCTATCAATGACCTCCCAAATGGGGTGATACTTACCATCAATTCCCCCATAAATGGATCTAATGGCCTCTTTGGCCCTATCCATGCCCTCGTATATGTAGCCCATTGCGGGCTTCTCCCCATCGACAACTCGTAATAGAACCACTAAAGGCTCTGTGACCTACAATTATTATGAAACATTGACATAATAAGAGTCAACAAAAATAAGCAAATAAAATAAAAATAAGAACGAAAATATAATGTTACTAAACTAATTACTTATTAGTATTATTGTTTACATTTACCTTGACAATCTCGGTAGTAGGCACCCAAAAGCCATGCTCATCAAAAATCCAGCTTGACACATCCACCCCTGCATTTGTCTTAGAATATGTTGAGGAAGACCACTCCTCACTAACAAACATCTGCCTCAAAGCTCCTTTTGACTGCAGTAAGGATTGTAGAGTGATGAAGTTGGTAGCAAAGCGTGTTATCCCAGGGCGAGCCAACTCTTTTTGTCCCGTGTATTGCCTCATAAGGTTGAGGACCCATGTGTGATTATATATGAACTTACAAATATTCCTTGCGGTCTCCACACATGCTTTGATCCAATCAAGCTTGCCAAGATCCTCCAATATGAGGTCAAGGCAATGAGCGGCACAAGTTGTCCAAAACAATGATGGGTGCCTATCCATCAATAGTCTACCTGCAACAACATAATCTGCTGCATTATCCATGACTATTTGCACCACATTCTCCTCTCCTACCTCAGCCAAGACACCCTCCAAAGCCTCACAAAGGAATTCAGCATTTTTGGTGTGGCTAGATGCATCAATAGATTTAATGAACACGGTACCACCTGGAAAAAAAACAAAATAAATGATTCAATAAAATATAAATTTAAAATCTTGATTGTTAATCACTAAAGCAATGCATTTTAGGAAGTAAAATATTTACCTGAGGAAGAAACAAGAAAGTTGAGCAATGTCCTATTTCTTCTATCGGTCCAACCATCGATCATGATGGTGCAACCCTTCATCCTCCAAACTTCTCGCTGCTCCTCTATTTTGGCTTTCACATCAACCACTTTTTGGGTCAAAATGGGGCCTTTTATCTCTTCATCATTAGGGGCTTTGAACCCCGCCCCACAAACAGTAACTGCATCAATCATATTTTGCCAATATGGAGACCTAACACAAAAAAATTAAATTAAGTTAGTAATTACTAATTAGTATTGAAAAATGCATAATTTCAATTTGAATTCAACATAGTTCTAAAAAATTAAAAATAAACTTCAAGAGATAAAGAATCAACTATCAAGCAACAAGTTATATATTTTAAAACAAAACAAAAGAAGAATTACCTGGCTGCATGAAATGGAATGTCGCAATAAAACCAGAAGTCTCCAATTGCAGCTTTGGCTGCATCATGTTTATCCTTGTTCCAACCCATGCTCTCAAGAGACGGTTGGGAACCCGGAGTAGTCCGTGGCAAAATATATGAATCTAGCCTAGATCCACGAACTCTAGGTCCAATACTAATGCTACCACTGCCACTGCCACCACTACCAACAACTGAAGGTGAAGACTGTGGAGGAATTGGAGGCATGGAAGAACTCAAATCTCCAACTCCACACATGGCTGCCATCTCCTTTCTTTGCTTCTTTTTTAACTCTTTTTGTTGCTCAAAGGTTTCCAATTGCACTTGCACTTCACGCACTACTTCAGCAGGGACTTTTGTGCAAGGATTAGCATCTCGGCCCGGTATACATGCAAGGTGGTATTTCAATCTATTAATGCGACCCCCAAGAAAAATTGTTTTGCAATGAAAACATTGTACTTCTCCTTTTTTTCGCTGAGGGGAAATAATGGCATGTTTCCAACAAGGATCTCTTTTACTTTGAGACATGGTGAATATGATGGAGAAAATTTATAGATATAAAAAAAGCTGCAATAACACATAAATTTCAAATAAATTAGCATTCAAAGTATAATTTTTAATTAAACTAAAAAACCTAGGGTTTGCAAGTTTGCAACTATAAAACCTTTTTTTTTTTTGCAAGAATGCCTAGGGTTTGTTCAACAAAAAACTTAAACACACACACCTAGGGTTTGTATTTATTTGTAACTTGTTCTTTGTTTCATTAAAACAAAATAGAAAAAAACAAAGAAGAAAAAAAGAAGAGAAATGAAGTTTTGGTTAAAAAAAAACAAAAAAAACCTTCAAAACTCAAACATACCTCTTCAATCTTCTTTGAAATCAATGCAAATCTCTTTCCAATCCCTTGTAGACTCCTCTAGATGCAGCAAAATCACCTACGAACCTGCACAAATGTGATTCAATAAGCATTTGGTGCTCAATCTCTTTGCTGATTTTCCTTCAATGCAAATGTGTTTTGGCTCTCTTCTCTCGTTTTTCTCTCTTACTTGGCTTGAAAATGAAATGAAGTGCCTTTTGGAGGAATAGAGGCAAGTATAAAAGCAAAAAGAAAAAAAAAAAGAAACTTTAAAATATGTTTTTTTGCCAACTCAAGTGCACAAAGTCATGGCCGAGTCTTTGGCACGGGACTCGGCGAGTCTGGCGAGTCCGGCGAGTCTCGGCGAGTACTCAGCATCCGAGTCATTTTGACTCGCCCAGCCTCACCCGCCTCGAGACTCGCCAATACTCGCCGAGTTTAGGCGAGTCTTGTAACACTGGTCTAAGGCTCCGAAATGCTATGAAGGTTGGCCATAAGAGCAAAATTAATTGTATTTAGCTGTTTGCTCTTATTCCGAACAGATCTACCCTCCAGTAACTCATCATCATGAAGAGCACCAATCGTCGAAGCCCACCATTTAGGACGGAGAGTAGATGAACCAATATTGGAATCAGGAGGAACAACCTCTACTGGATCAGCTGGATTTGACATATCAGGATGAACATCCAGATTTTGCTGAATAGGGGGCCGGTGGTGGAAGCGGCTGCTGAGGTGTTGGCACCTCTGTGGAATCCCTTCCATAAAGTGGACCGAGTGGAAGATAAACATCCAAATCAAAATCTTGTTGAGGTTGAACCTTAGAAAAAATAGGAGAAGACCGATAAAAGAGCCCACAATTCTCATCAACCACGACATCATGACGAAAGATTAGACGATCAGTGTTTGCATCTATCAGTCTGTATGCTTTATGGTTTTCACTATACCCTGTAAACATGAGTTTCTGGCTCTTGGAATCCAACTTAGTGCACTGAGCATCAAGAATCCAAACATGAGCAGTGGAGCCAAAAACCTTCAGGTGACTAATGTTCGGTTGACATCCAGACCAGGCTTCTTCAGGAGTCATCTTTTTCACAACATGAGTAGGAGATCTGTTCAAAAGATAAATGACAGTACACACTGCTTCAGCCCAAAACTTCTTAGGAACATGTCTATGCTGCAACATAGAACGTGCCATTTCAGTAATGGTGCGATTGCGACGCTCTACTACACCATTCTGCTGAGGGGTGTAAGGTGTGGTGAATTGCCACTTTATGCCATGTGCAACATAGAATGTGGAGAAATGTTTGGAACAAAATTCCCCCCCATTATCAGACCTAAGAGTAATAATAGAAGAACTAGACTCTTTTTCTACCAAGGCCTTAAATTGCTGAAATATGCTAAACACCTCTAATTTAAGCTTCAAAAAATACACCCACATCTTTTTGCTGAAATCATCAACAAAAAGCAAAAAATACCTGGATCCAGTAACGAAAGGTGTGTGCATTGGACCACATACATCAGCGTGGACCAACTGTAAAACCCTTGAAGCCCGCCATGAGTCGCCATCGGAGAAAGGAGTCCGATGTTGCTTTCCAGCCTGACAAGCCTCGCAAACTCCATGAGTTTGAGTCTGAATCGCAGGTAGACCACCAACGAGATCATCTCGTGATAACTGAGAGAGATAGTGCATGTTCAGGTGCCCATAACGTTGATGCCAGAGAGTGCTAATAGAAGTGCTCTTGGATGCCATAGTGTGCTCTTGAGAATCACTAGAATCAACAAGTCTATAAAGACCATGATCCTCAAGTCCTTGAATGACTGTAGCCTGTGTCTCTCTGTCAACAATATTGCATGTATGCATATTGAAGATGATGTCCAACTGAGGAGAGTGAGTCATAATCTGACTTACAGAAAGTAAGTTCAACTCCATGCCAGTACAAAGTATACATCTATAAATATCAAATTTCTTCGACCAGATTGAATCTAAACGTTGCCCTTGCCGACAATAGTATACTTTTCGCCTCCTCCAAAGATAACTAAATCTTTGAAAGGCGTGTACTGAATGAACCAATCTCGACGATGCGTGAAATGGCGTGAAGCACCGGAGTCAATGTACCAAGCATAAGTGTTTACAGGATCTGAAGGACTCTTTGCCATGAATGCAAAGAAGGCAGACTCCTGCTCAGTGTGCTCCGCCACATGTGCTTTTGGTCTAGACTCTCCTTGCTTGCCTTGTTCAGAGGCCAAGCGTTTTCGACAATCCTTCTTCATGTGGCCAAACTTGTGACAATAATTGCACTGAATAT
Source organism: Sequoiadendron giganteum (assembly GCA_007115665.2). NCBI lineage: Eukaryota > Viridiplantae > Streptophyta > Pinopsida > Cupressales > Cupressaceae > Sequoiadendron > Sequoiadendron giganteum. The sequence goes on along the minus strand of CM021107.1, from coordinate 129,784,247 downwards.
TCTTTGACTTCGAAGTATCTAAAGATTGCCCTTGATTGTGCTGCTGAAAGGACGAAGGCTTGCCCTATTCTTCTGAAATGTCTTTGCAGGGAATGCCTGCACTGAAGGGGATTAAGTGGCACTAGTACCAAACTGTTTTTTCCAACAATCCTGCTGTAGAAGTTTGAGTTGCTGTAATGTTGAACGTTTCAATAAAGTGCTCATACGGATGTGGTAAACTCTTCAGAGTGATCACCGCCATATCTTCTTCCTCCATCTTTCGACTAGTAGCCTCAAGCTGATCTCGAATATCCTTGATCCTGGTCAAGTGTGCTTGCAGAGGTGTATTCTCATCCACGATGATGAAAAATAACATCTTCTTCAAAAAGAATGCACGACTCTTGTCGGAAGTCTCATGAAGATCTTTCAAAAGATCCCAAATCTCCTTTGCTGATTTAACTGAAGGAACCTGAGTTCACTGGTCATCAGTGACTGATAATTTTATGAGCATAACGGCTTCTCGATTCTGCTTTCCAAACTTCACCTGATCCTTATCAACAGTGAGAGGTTGTGTTGTGGTGCCCAAAACAATCTGGTCAAGACATCGATACTCAAATATTGTCATCATACGCTGCTTCCATGTGTTGTAGTTGTGACCATTGAACTTCTGATTGTTGTCCAACATGATGTTGGTCAAAGAGGCCATGCTTCATGCTTTTCGAGGCACACAAAATGAAGATGATGCAAGCAGATAGAAGACACAAAATTCGAGACAACACACCCTAAACCTAGGAAGAAATCCGAACATGGATTTTGAGGCACAAAGAAGAGTTTTTGAAAGGCTGAATGCACAAAACCCAAGATACAAATTCCAATGTACGAATCCCAAGGCAGCAACTGAAGTCTTCATTTCCAGATAAAGATGAAATTGATGTCTTGCAGAAAGACTACTTGTCTGATGAGATAACAAAAATTTGACAGAATAAAGAATGCCACAGATCCCAAGGTCAAAACAATAGAGAGAGAACACTTGTAGCTGAAAAAATACCCACATGTGCATAAAAACACACACCACAGGCTCAGATATAGAGACCCAAATAGTTGGAAAGAGCCGCTAAGATAAAAAGGAATTGTCGAGCTAGAAACGTCACAGACCAAGACAAAACAACAAATTCCACGGAGGTTGTAGCAAGACAAAGGACACTAGAAGGAGGAAGACGTGTCCAGAACAAAAAATTGACGCCTGATCTAGAATGCACAATATGTGACAAAATAACAGACTCCTCCTTGACGCATATTGTTCAGGAAATAGAATCGCAGATAGACAAAGCCACGATACCACTAGGAAGAAATGCTTGCTTTGAAACTTTTGCCAGAAAGATAATCTCACGCGAATCAACAAAATCGCGTCTTGAGGAGATTTCACGATCAATGCATGAACAGGAGAAATCCCTATCAAATGTTGCGCGCGATTTGAAAGCAGGAGATTGCTTCCAAAAAAAAAAAAAAAATCAGAATCGCACAAAACCAACTCCTCTTTAGGCAAAAAAATAGAGAGGATGCTGATTCCACGAGCAAAACAGACGGAAGCACACAAGCACGCACGAGATGATGCACACGAAGCCGACACAACCAGAAACGAAAAAATTCGCGGATATAGCAAACTCCAGACAAAGACGCGTGCGTAACAAGATCAGAGAGCTCGAGCCAGGATATAGCAAAGACGAGATATAGCAAATGAACACGTATGCTCACAAACTCAAAATGCATGAAAAACACCAAACTCGAGATCGCGCATGAACACGGGAAATGTTCGCACAAGCAAGAAAATGAAGATCCGCGATACTTCAATTCTTCATGACTTAGAAAAACGAAATTTCAAATGCTTGATCGAAAGCCCGCTCTGATACCATAATATAGATGCAAGAGCATATGGATTTCAGAATAATCGAATCAATATTATTTACAGAAGCATATTACATATATAGATTTACAAAGGAGAGATTCCACGATCACAGGACGTGATGGGAATCATAACGGAAGACTGAAAAGAGATTCCAAAACCAGAGGACATGATTGGAATCATAACGGAAGTGAAAGCAAAAATATAGGAGGTGATAGTCCATTATGCACACGAGACTTGAGCATTAAAACAATTAACCAAATATAATTTTAATATATCCTATCTCTCATCTTGAGGGTTTTTAGAAACAAACATTTCGTAGGGACACGTGTCAGGAGGTTCATGTGATGTCCCTGATGTCTTGGGAGACTTGGGGACTTGGAGGGGACACCTCCTTTATTAAGGGGTGAACAACTTGATCCATTTGGTTCCTTTATAAAGATTTCAGCTGCTTTTAGTTTGTTTAAGTTATTTTAATAGGTGTTGCCATAATTCAACAAAGTTTTTGCTATCCTTGAAAGAATGCCCCTTTGCCCTTGTGCCTCTCAATGATAGAAACTTGGAGAAACACTAACAGAAATAACACTTCAAGAGTTTTGTGGTATAACACTCATTGTTGGTGAAGAGGGAAATTTCAAACTTAGTATATGTATCTTGATCAAGTTCACTCTCTAGAGGAGGGGGGACGTTTGGTCAAGGTAGTGAGTGGTCGCCTATAAAAGGGTCAATGATAGGAATTTTGGAAGGAAAACAATCTTGTCTAGCAATGGATTATTTGGGCATTCAACGTGCTCTTAGACACAAATCCAGAATCTGGAATAAAAAGGAGTAGCTTTTCCTCTCATGGCCACCTCATTTGCTGAAACAACTAGCATTGTAACCTCCTAGGGCTTGAAGAAGGGACTCTTAAGCTCTCTTATTGATTTCAAATGTGAGAATTGGGAAGCTTACAACTAGGGTTTAGGGCATTCATATGGACGAGCTTAAACAGTTAGCACATTATGGCTGTTTGGGTGGGGAGAGGCCCCATGTAAAGAACAACGTGCCATTTGTTTATTTTTAGCCCATTCATGAGGAAGGGTAAAACATGCTTCTTCAATTCATAATCAAGGTAGAACTTAAGTAATAGAATATTATTCATGAAAATTATATAAGTGCTGGTAAAGGGAAAACAAAATTTGATTAAGTGGTACCTTAATCAAGATGTCTCTATGATAGGAACATGTTGATTTCCTACCCTAATGATGAAATTCAATGTGAAAATTGAAGGAGGATTGAAGTAGAAGAATGGAAAATTAGGAGTTCGGAAAAGGAGAACATGGTATGGAAGATTTATGGAGCAATTTTTAGGGAAGAAAATACAAGTTTAATTCCATAAAACTGCAACCCAATAAGGTCATTTCTAGTAATTTAGCTTTATTTAATGGCCCTTTCTTGTTTGAATTGGTGCATGAACAATCCTCTTGGGAAGAGATCTAACTATCACTTGCCTAGTTATGAATGCTTGAACTCAAAACATTGACTAGCTCCATAAGGAGGAGTTTAGGTCTTCTTGGCTGCTCAAGATCATGAAATCAAATGCCCTTGATTATCTTAGCACGACACATGGCTTTGACTATATTGCCATCCTCCAAAATTGGTAATGTATAACCAAAACCTCTAGAATACTCTTGTGAGGAGAAATTACCATATTCTTCATCACATTGTGAATCATGAGAAAATGCATCCAAGGCACACACATGCTCCATTAGTGTCAAAACCCAATATTCAACAGCTGAATATCAATCCCATCCCCGCTAGAAAACAAAGACTTGAAATGAACCCCAGAGCAGGAGGCGTGTTTATCCTCCTCCTCCTCCACCTCCATTGCTGCCATCAGAAAATCAATAACTCTTCCAAACTCTCTAAAACCTCCAAATCCCCCATCGCACCTTTGAGTTTCTTAACAAAATCTGCCTTTATCAACTTCCATGACCACAGCTGGTCATTTTCACAAATACCATGAGCTCCCAGCACTGTTTTCACAACATTCAACAATTCCTTTGAACGGCAATAAAAAATCTTACAAAAGTTGAAGACTGATACATGACCTCGATACAATTGGTCTATTCTTGCCCTTTATTTGCCATATACCTGAGGTCCATACTCCTTTGCCTATACTTCCTTCAAGCAGCACAACACACCATAGTGGAAAAATACCATACAGCCAGAAAACTTCACACCCAAGAATCACTGCCATAAAAGCTATTACAGCCTGCATTCCTTAAATCATAATGAACATGATGAAGACAATACTAATGCATGTGATGCGTCTAATCCTTTGTCTCCATCCCTCGCAATCAATACACCACCCTTGCGTTCAAGAGAGTTTATCAAAAGTGACGAAGGCTTCTAATAAATCCCAATCGTTTATGTCTTTGCTCTCTAAAGAAGAGAAATGATTTTGAGTGACATATTGTCATGTCCTTGAAATTTTAGCGTTGAAATATAAAGCATCAAAGACAAGATGAACAAAATACATATTAAAAATGTTAACAATTTAATATTCTTATTATAAGTATGAAATAATGTTATAATTATAAATATAAATATAATATTATGAATACCAAAATATAGATATTAAAAATAAATTAATAATATTATAATTATAAATATTAAAAAAATAATATTACAATATAAAAGATAAATATTAAATATTAATGAGAAACACATAATATATATATTAATATAACTATCATATAAAATGGACTAATTAATATTTATGAATACCATAATACTCATAAAATAATATTAATAAAAAAATAATATATATATAACAATAAATATTTAAATAAAATATACTCCAGCAATCCATTATAATTAAAGGCATGTAAGACAAAAGTAGGAGAGGACAAATGGAATAAGACAAAGAACAAAGGCAGCGATTCCTAAAAAAACCATATGCAGCGATATTAGGAACTAAAAATAATTTCCAAAGGTGGTGTTCATAGAGGCACCGGTTAGTTTTAAAAAGGGCAGCGATCAGTCAAGGGATGCGTCTCTTTAGATACAAAGATATAAAGGAGGACAATTACCAAAAGGAGAAGGCATCGAATAGAATGGGATGTAAATAAGGCAGAAAGTACTGAAAGATGTTTGAAAACAGATTTGAGGAAGAGGCGAATAAGGGGAAATGGAATAAAACAGTCAGCAGCAGTAAGCTAATAATATTATAAGTATAGATATATATATACATATACATATATATATATTTATATATATATTATTGACATAATGAAATATAAATATTTATTAGAAATAATGATATAAAATGAAATCAATTAGAAGTAATGATATATATATATATATATAATATTTACAATTGTGCAATAATGATGCTTGCAACAATTATTGAGCCTTATAAGTAATTACGATCTTAATATAAAAATGAATAGATTAATATTTATTTATATATGTTTTTTATCCTATGATCAATCAAAAGTAAGGTTGAAGGAAGACGATTAAGGAATAAGGAGACATGGAGAGATGCAACAACTCAGGTGATGTACTCACTTAGCAATAATATTTAGCATATTTTGAATATAAGAAACTGATATTGCTAATCTGATTATTGGTGTTGCTAGACTCATTGATTGTATTGTAATTGGCCTCGTTGGATAAACTAGGGTGAGAACCTACACTTAGTTTTAATATATGATTTCCTTGAATTGGCGTAATATTACTGTAGTCACATCTGTGCATTGTGGAATATAAGATTAATTTGTTTGTATGCATCCTGGGAAGAATGAACTTGGGTGTAGACCTAGGGCAAATTGGTAATCAGCATTGAAAGTGGGGACTTGAAATTGTGACTGTGGGCTACACTAATCAGAATAAAATAGATGTATAGGCATGCATACTGATTATATTAATGTTTTGTACTTTCATGTTAGTACTTTATGATATGGTATAGCTGTATGGAATTGCATTAATCAAAATCTGATGTGCTGTGCTAATTGATGGAATATAATGAACAACCCTGAAGCATAAGTTCCTGTTCTTAATTTTCATATACTTTGTTATGTCATCATGTTGCACTGTATACTCTTGTTGAACTCTTCCATAGCATAATAATTGGAAATGTAAATGAATTGCTTATGACTGTATATCTGTAAATTGCATCAACTGTCTTCAATCTGATTGTGAACCTGCCAGGAGAGGTGAATCATGACCTATGAGGTTTGTCTAAAACCCCATCCAGGTTCCGCCCCGTTGGCCTGAAGCAAGGGTTGGGCAATCTGCCCCACTGGCCCGGTGCAAAGGTTGGGTCATGGAAGGATGGGGGTTCCACCTAGACATTCTGCCCCATTGGCCCTAGACAAGGGTTGGGCAATAGGAGGTGGTAGACCGTTGGCCCTTAGCAGCAGACCGATTTCAAGGAGAAACATATTCATTTGTATCTTTGCATCTAGGAGAGGTGCTATTATTCATTGTATCAAATTCGGCATTGTGTTGGGCTTGAGTTGTAAGCAGATTTCTGCTCTTATTCCTTCAATATATAAGAGATATATTTGTTGGGTTTTTCTCCCTCGAGTAGGAGGGTTTTCCCAAGGTATCTTGTTGTGTTCATTGTCTTATGTGTTGCATTTTCTGATTGCTTTCATTTCTGATCCTAAATCTAACATGGTATCAGAGTGGGTCTAAGAAAAGATCTGATCAAATTTGTTTAAGCAGTCAAGTCAACTTTTCATCTAGGGCAGATCTTGAAGTATCGCAGATCTAAGGTTCAAATTATTTCTGACCTAAGGGCAGATCTTTGAAGGTGAGTTTGTGCGGAAAAAGAAGATGGTGAGCAGTGTCAAGGTAGAAGATAGGCTTGATGGAGCTTCAAACTTCAACTCTTGGAAACCCAAGGTACTCATTGCATTAGAGGAGAATGATCTTCTTGATTTCGTGGAAAGTGATATGCCCGAGCCTTCTGATGATACTGAGAAAACCCAATAGAAGAAAAATGGCACGAAGGCTAGAAAGATCATGATAGACTCTGTGTTGAATCACCTAGTACCGATCAACTCCAAGTTGAAGACAACTAAAGAAATGTTTGATACTCTAAAAGGATTGTATGAGATCAACAACACCAATAGAGTCCTTGCTTTGAGACAACAACTTCACCATGTAAAAATGGCTAAAGATGATTCAGTCATCTCATTCTTTATGAAGATTGCTGATTTGAGAGATCAGTTGAGTGCTATTGGGGATATAATTGCAGACAAAGATCTTGTTATGTTGGCACTAAATGGTCTTCCTCAATCTTGGGAACCCTTTATTCAAAGCATCAGTGGGAGATCCAAGTTGCCCAAGTTTGATTGTCTTCGAGCTGATTGTATTCAAGAAGAGTCCAGGTTGGCAGCAAGAGGAATTGGGTGAAACTATCATGATGTAGAAAATCAAGTTCTTGCTACACATACTTCTAGAGAAAGAGGCAAAGGAAGAAAGAGGAATAGAGATAGAGAATTAGATTCTGCCCCAGAACCAGAAGAAGAAGGATCTCTCTCACATTCAATGTTTCAGGTGTGACAAGTACGGTCACTTTGCTCGAGATTGCAAATTAAGGTCTACACAACATGTTTCTACTGTAGAAATTGACATAGGGACATCTCAGAAGGAGCCTAGCTCTAAAGTTGATTCAAAAGGTTTCTTATTCTAAAGTCGATCAATTTCTTGAAGAGGAGGAAATGACATTCAGAGGGAGTGAAATTCAGAGGGCACACGAGTTGAGAGCTTGTCCAGGAAAGGATTAAGGTTCTGAGATAGGTCAATGGAGGGGAGTTCACTTCTAGAGGATTTCTTTGAAATCTTTGAGGTAGGGATCAAGAGGGAGTTCTGTGACTCACTAAGAAGAAGTGAAGGTTGTAGTGTTGCAAGGCCAAGTGCAAAATCCTTGGAAGACCTCTTCAGCAACTGAGAACAGAATTGCACAAGACAGTTAATCTGGATTTGACATTGGTAGCTCCGCAAACCTATTTAGAATAGGGTGATCTGGGATGAGGTCGAGGAGGACAGTCCTGGACTCGAGCAAGTCAATAGTGCCGGAAGTGTGCATTGGAAACCGCTCCTCTAAGGCAAGCATTGCAGACAATCTTGGACGAGGAGGTCAAGAGGTTGATGCAAGTACTTGGAGCTCCAGAGGGAGTCACATCATCATGAAGATTTGTTGTAATGTATATTTCTCTGAGACGGAGAAATATGAGGTGAAAGCCCTTGTAGTGTATATTTCTCTGAGACAGAGAAATATGAGGTGAAAGCCCTTGTAGTGTATATTTCTTCTCTGAAGAAATATGAGGTGAAAGCCCTTGTAGTGTATATTTCTCTGAGACGGAGAAATATGAGGTGAAAGCCCTTGTAGTGTATATTTCTCTGAGACGGAGAAATATGAGGTGCGAGCCCTTGTTCATCTCTGTGACTGAGATGAGACGTCATGTTGAGAGACTCCATGACGACATGAGAGACTCTGTGAACCCTTGTACTTGTGTTTCTTTCCACACATGGGAGTAGCCATGGTGGACGTCATGTTGAGAGACTCCATGATGACATCACGTTGAGAGACTCCGTGATGAACCTTTGAGTTTTCCACAAATGGGTGTAGCCATTGTGGGTGTCATGTTGAGAGACTCCATGACGTGGATATCTGGAAAGATACCTCCCTAGCTAAGAGGGAGTGTTGATGTTATAGCAGTGGGAGATATCTTTCTCTCAAATTTAAAAATGATGGATAAATAATACCAAGGCAAGTCAGACTTGCTATATATAATAATTTTATGAAGAGTCACCTTGTTTCTTAAAAGAGGCCAACCCAAATGAAGAGTCACCTAGTTTTGTATAAATACAAGGTGATGATCATTCATTTGATCATCAAGTTCATTCATCATAATTCGCATTCCTAGAAGAAGTTCATACTTGAGCAGCAGATCATCATCTTGTAGCAGCAGATCATCATTTTGTAGCAGCAGACCGATTTCAAGGAGAAACATATTCATTTGTATCTTTGCATCTAGGAGAGGTGCTATTATTCATTGTATCAAATTCGGCATTGTGTTGGGCCTGAGTTGTAAGCAGATTTCTGCTCTTATTCCTTCAATATATAAGAGATATATTTGCTGGGTTTTTCTCCCTCGAGTAGGAGGGTTTTCCCAGGGTATCTTGTTGTGTTCATTGTCTTATGTGTTGCATTTTCTGATTGCTTTCATTTCTGATCCTAAATCTAACAATCTTATTATATGGCTTCTGCAAATACTAGATCTTATAAGGTGTAGCCACTTCTTATCTGGTTTTATTGCTTGCTCATTTTATTTTAGAAACTTAATCATTGGATGCTGAATTTTTTTTGACATCCTGAAGAGCTATACTTTAGTTTCAATTTTAGATACTTCATGTTGTACCTTGCTGTACTTTTTTCTTTCACTGACTTTGGCCCTTTAATTTTCCCGGTGTTGTTATAATTGTGCCTTGGCTTTATAAGGTGGAGCACTAGTCTCTCATGATTAATCACTTGAGAACAAATATGTTATGAACTTATAAATAGTTGGAAAGCTCTTGGTACATACTTTATGATGCTATATAATCTATTTTACTATGATTTTATGATATATATGATGAAAGTTTGTACAACAGCCTTAGGATTCTAATGTTTTAAGTTGAGTCTTTAACAACTATGATCTCTGCGTTTGTATGCATTTTTGTACTCTAGATTTTATTGTTCCATGTATGTTGTGGTAGAAAGAGTTTTCACTTTCGATTGGTATTGTCAGAATGCTTAACAGACTTGTTTTAATAATCAACTCAAATTTGTTACTGCAAATAGTGATATAAAAGGACTGAATAGTATGCTTGATGTCTTGATCTACTTGTTTCAAGTTTCAGCAAAGCTTAAAATTATAATTTCTATCTTACAGGTTGAGTATATGCAAGCCAGAAATATTGGTCTCCACTCCTGAACGACTTTTGGAACTAATTGAATTAAAGGCACTTGATATATCAAGTGTTTCTTTCCTGGCAAGCTTCCGTTTCAACCCTATTTTTTTGAAGTTCTTGTTGTATACTTATGCAAACATTTAATGGGCTTGGATTGTTCTGTTGAGGTTTGTTCAGTTCTATGATTGCTCCTGGATGCCTCTCTGTAACAAAAAGTTCTGCTTGGTAAATTGGATTTAATTCTTCACACTTGTGTAGCATATATACCAGGTTCATAGACAAATATATTAATTATTAAGGGACACCAAAACTGGAGAGAATATAGATCTCATTAATACTGCGGTAGAATGATAGATGAGCTAGGAATTTGAATAAGATGGGCTATTGTACAACTCTCTCAATGTTCCATGTTGTTCAAAATACAACAGTACAAGCATATTTTGTTATGTTTCATTATTGAGATTCAACTGCCGATAACCATTGCTAAGATTAACCTCTGTCCAAATTAATGTAGTTTTGACATCATTTCTGCATGTTACCTATATTTGCAGATTTGGTTTTATATTTAGAAGAAACATTAAAAATGTTATCTGCATTCAAGTTGAATGAGAAGTCAATTTCAAGCACATGATTAAAACTTGAAGTAAGCATGAAAGTGGTACAATCCGTGGCAACAAAAATAGAGGGATTTACAATTATATGGAAATGGTTTTTTGGTGATTTCATTATACAATTTGAACTTCAATCCATTGTGCAACTTTGCCAAATCCAATCTTTTGGTGAATTTTCTTCAGACTGGGAGGCCTTACCAACTTTTGTGAAGAATGTTCCTAAATATTTAATAGTTAAAATTTGTATCGGAGATCTCTAATCCAATAGTAGGCGCACATTATAAAAATGATTCAAGATACAGTTGTTACACCCCGTTGTGTTATTACCTATTTGTTGTGACCTTGTTAGGTTAAAATGCTTTAATATATATAATTGTGTTTTGTATATGTATCTTGAAAATGTGGTGAATGAATGTGTAATTCAATATAATGTTTTAAATGTTTTGAAGATAAAATATATGATGCATATTGTAAATGTAATTAAATATGATCAAATTATATTCTATGTGGAGAATAATTAAATCCTATATCTAAAATTCTGTGTGTATATTGAAAGTCAGATTTCTAATTTGTGATCTTCTTATTGCAGAATATTTATCTAATTTCTATATCCACAATAGAAGATCGAATTCAGACTTTATATGTTTAAGAGGAGACACGCCTCAAGGAGAGACGTGTCTCATGAGAGGACGTGTCCCTTGTGCGTGCAGGCTCCCCTAAGCAACCGATAATATTCGGTGATTAATATCAACTACCCGCATGCATTTAACAAGCAGCGTTTAATGTATACATGAAGTTCGATCAGCATTTTCACTTCGATTTTATTCATGATCAGAAATTTGAATAACATACTTGTAGATATCATACTTAAGAATAGTTTCGATTATATATAAATGATGATGATGCATGAATGCAATCATCATTTATATCTGACCGAAGCTACCTTAAATCAACACATATGAATGTATTGTTATCGGCTAACTACTGTTGTGATATATTAAGCTGGAGGCAGAAACATATTCAAGCCTCCAGAAGAGAGGGGGAGTATCACTCAGGAGAAGAACTTGGTCTGGTAACCTTTAATGAGCCTAATTGAGTATATACACACTCACATCCTAGTCGGTCTAAGTTGAGTCAAGTTAGTTCGGGTAATTGGTAAGTAATCTTCAGTTTTGCTTTGGGAATGTTTTGTATTGATCTATGGTTTTAGTCTTTGAATGTTCTTGATTGGGAAAATGTTATTAAGTCTTTATGTCAAGTGAAAGTTCTTCCTTGTGTGTTCATATTTATATATTAATCGATGAAGTATATACATAGAATGTAACTATGTATATATGTACATGTCTACGATAACTCATACGTGTGAGTAAATACGTGCATGAGTATATGTAGGTAGATGTATCTATGCATGCTCATGAGCGAATAACCCATATGCGTGGGAATATCGATTGGACAAATGCGACATATATATATATGTGTGTGTGTGTGTGTGTGTGTGTGTACATCGATCGATGAATATACAAATATATGTGTTTAAGTATGGATATTAAAATAATGTTATATATATAGAATATATGTATATTAATATATATGTATATGATTACGTTAATGTAAACGTATATACATACATATTAACATACGTATATATATATACGTATAGATGATTATTTTAATATATGTTTATATATATATGGATTGGCAAATAATGCACTTGATATCATGTGAATATAAATATATGTATATATATATATATATTAATATATATACATATATATATTAAAAAGACTATAATATATGAATATATATATTATAAGGATTAATATATATATATATATATATATATATATAAACATATTCTGTTAAGCATTCAAAAAATGTTCTGAAATAAAGTAAAGCACATATATAAAGCGCTGTCATATGAAATGAAACAGCTAAGATAGAGGCTGTGCGCATGAAGCACATGAGAGACTAAGACAAATGCATTTTGAACAGCGCTTAAAGTATAAGCAAATGATGTTTCATATGTTGCAGACTTGGTCATAGACCTGCACATGGAAGAAGGCGTGCAAATGTGAAATGTGGCGCCATATTTTGTAGAGTTTGCAAACTGAAAGAAGTCTAAAGGTTGCACTTTAAACCAATGCATAGCTTTGAGGAAACATGATACTTAGTCTCAAGCACTAGCTGGCTAAGACAGTTGATTTATATTGCAATAAGGAAACCTGTAGCTTGCATTTTTGAGTATAGATCATTGCTGTCACCAAGATGTGAGCGACTCATTCTTAACTGAGAAATTGGATTGTGTATGCGTTTGCAAACTAGTGTTTTAACCAGCCACCTCACCTTTTGAGCTGAGTCGATGCATTTGGAATAGGAAGGTGGCAGATTTGTTAGCTTGTTTGTAGACTTAAGATGCTCAGATTTTAGTATATATAGAAGTGCTCTCTCTACCATTTGTTACACACTTTTCATTTGGATTTCTTCATTGTTATTCTGCTGTATTTTCTGTGCAAAAGTTTTTTTTGAGAGCCTTTGTGAGCTCGAGAGTTGTTTTGTAATTTTGTAATTGTTGAGAGAATTGGTAAGAGGCTAGAGGTTGAAGATAGGTTGAACTTAGAAGAAGTAGCAAGCAGGCTTGTGGAAGTTGAGCTAGGAAGGAAGTAATATCAGTTGGAGCTTTTAATACAGGCATGCTGATTTCTTTCTATTATTATTTTATAATCGAAAGGATATTTGTTTATGAATGCCTAATTTGGAAAGGATTGATTTAAATACGTGTTAAGTTGTGTTGGCATTACATTCCGCACCTCTGGAGTGCATATTGGCAACAAAGAACTATGCACAGTATTAACTGCTCTTCAAATTAGGAGGGGAAGCTCCCTCTTTTGCTGTTATGCGTAAAAAGTAAAGTAATCTAAGTTCCTATCTTTTTTACTCAGTTGGTAGAGGCACAAGGTTATAAAACCATTTGCATTGCAGTTGAGGTTTTTTTGGTTTCGTAGATCTCAACTACAACTAGGCTAAAACATAATATCTAACCTATCTCCTCAAGAAAAATAGAGCAAGAGGAATTAGGAGCAATTGGGATTGATTGACGATAAACTACATCTCAGGATTTCCAATGAAGCAAGGTGCTCTATCCGAGGCGTAGGTTGAAATAAAGGTTATTGGAAACAACATCAAACGGTAAGCTAGATCTCAGAATTCCCAAGGAGGTGAGGTGCTTCGTCCGAGGTGTAGATTGAAATGAAGATTACTAGAAACAACATATAACGATAATCCTAATCTCTAAATTCCCTGAAAGGCTTATTGCTCTGTCCGAGGTGTAGATTGAAATAAAGATTATACAAACAAGTGTTGATAAACTTTGAAACTTTGGATCAATGACTCATTGCTCTTTTGATTTATTTCTTCAAACTCGATCAATGATTACAAAAGATTTGGGACAACAAATGGTACAAAAGCATACAAAATGCGATCAACCAAACTCTTAGACAAAGAGTGAACCAATATTGACTTGCAAGCTTGTTGGCTTAACGACACAACAATTTTATGTAGTGATAAAAGTTAAACAATAATGAGCAAGGCTGCTCCTATTTATAGAAGCTCAAAGGAGTAGGGAACCCTAAAATATCGTTGAGTTAACATTTAGTTCTTGCCAATCAACAAGATTTATTCCTATGTGTAAATGCATGTAATTTAACAGTTAACTGGAAAGACTGCTTTAGTTAACTGATTCTAAACTAAACTAGAACTCCATATGTACATAGGTATCTCCAAAATAGACATGCACGATTGATGGGACAACGAGTTAACTTGGAAAGAGGCATCAAGTTAACTGCTGTGTCTAATTTCTATTTGGAAAAGGTGGGATGTCGTAACTTAGTAGTTCACTGGCTGTGATCATGAGTAGTCAACTCCTCCAAGAAGTTGTTAACTGCCTCATCATCCGGAGCACTGTTACTCTTTTGAAGTACTCTATGTCTTTGCAGCATCTCTTCACCGTATGTGATCTTAATCTACAATTCTCTTCCACTTTTGGCCGCTTCGTCAAATTGTGCTGACATGGCTGCAAGTTGACTCAACTTACAGTCAACAGAATCACTACTAAAAATACCATGGATGAATTTTCGAAACTTTGACTGCATTTCGGCGAGCTCGATGTTTTCACCATCCTCACGCTGATACTAGCAAGGGACTTGCGACACGAAATTTCTTACGAACTTAAGTGCACTTGTCACCTTTTCTTTGTTCTTTGTCAACTTTGCAAAAATTGTTTCATACGTTTTTGCCTTAAAGATTTGTTTTTCTCTCCAAGTAAAAAGTTTTTCCTTATTCACTTTTATAGTGACCGAGTCATATGCCATCCTCAAGTGAGAGACCATGATCTCATTCCATGGTTTGTCAACCGCTATGTCTTGCTCCGACTCTTGAATCTCTATGCGAAGGTCGTGGGCATTGTACCTCAACTGGTACAACTCTGAAAGTATGAAACGACCCCTTGTGACGAACTCTTCTTCCCAGTCTTTTAGGCGCTTCCCATAAACAACCAACTGACTTAGCTGATTTTGTTCTGCTGGTAAACATCTGTGGGACCAAGGTGGTGACATTTTCAGTGCCCTGAAGGAGGTTTGAGATGTATCGGCCATAGTTACAAGACTCGCCTGGAAGCGCCCAAACTTGGCGAGTCTCGAGCCGAGCACACTTGGCCGGGTCCTGGGAGCCCGGACGCGGACGCGGCTGAGTCCTGCCGAGTCCTGGCCGGATGCGCCGGACTCGCTGCTTCCCGGAGAGTCCCGAGCCCTAGACGCGGCCGGCGACAGCAGAAAGAAAAGTGAACAAAAAAACATAAAATTTGATGTTTTAAGTTTGTTTTTTTTTGTGTTATATTATCTCCCCAACCCTAAAAGCAACCTCATTTCATTCATTTGGCAAAATAGGAGGAGAAGAGAGAGTTGTGAGGAAAAATAAGAGGAGAAGAGAGGGCAACCAGCAAGCTGTTGAAGACAAATACAGGGCCACATACCATTTGGGAAGCTTCATAACAGCAAGAAGGTGCATTGAAAGCTCATTACCAGTGATTGGGAGGAGTTTGCATTGCATTCCAAGCCAAATATAAGAGGTAAGTTTTATTTTTATTGGTTTTTTTTGTGTTTTTTTAACAAATAATTCATTGTAATTTGAAAAATCATTGTTTTTTTTAGTTTGCATTTTTTTTTTCCAAACCCTACTTGCAATATAAATAATTTTATAAACCCTACTTGTTATTGTAGCCACATTCATTCGCAAATCAAAACATATTATTATTTTCACAATGTCTCAAACCCCAGGCAGAAAAGACCTTGCTTGGAAACATGCTGAAATCTTTCCCGGAATGAAAAAAGGGGAAGCAAAATGTAAATACTGCAAAACAATATATCATGGAGGCATAAATCGATTAAAATACCATATTGCACGCATACCCATCCATGATGCAGCGGGATGCCCTATAGCACCTCCTGAGGCTGTCCGTGAAGTGCAGGTGCAATTAGAAACTTTTGAATTGCAAAAAGAGATGAAAAAAAAACAGAAGCATGAATTGGTGAGTTTGGGAGTTGGACATGGACTTGGTGCTGTTGGAGATGCTTCTTCCATGCCTCCATACCATCCTAGTGCTAGTGCTTGTGCTAGTGGTACTGCTTCTGCACCAGCTATCCCTGTGCATACTCCTACTGCTGGTGGCGCTAGTACTGCTAGTGCTAGTGGTAGTGGTAGTATTATTGGCCCTAGAGTTCGTAAATCTAGGGTGGACTCATATTTTGTACCACGCACTACTCCTGGTTCCCAACCGTCGCTTGAGAGCATGGGTTGGAACAAGGATGTACATGATGCAGCAAAAAAGACAATTGCAGACTTTTGGTACTACTGCACCATTCCCTTCCATGTAGCCAGGTAATTCTTTTTTGTTTAATTGTTTTAAAATTTATTATTTTAGAATCTAGATGTATCTCATTATCGAATTCAAATTTAGTGCAGTTAAAATCTTAAAACTTTTCATTTTACAATACTTATGTAAGTAACTTATTAATTTATTTATGACATGTTTTAGGTCATCTTTTTGGCAAAACATGGTTGATGCCATAACCATATGTGGGCCGGGGTTCAAAGCCCCTTCTGAAGATGAATTAAAGGGCCCACTTTTGAGTCAAAAAGTGGTAGATGTGAAAGCACAATTAGAGGAGCAGCGTGAGCAGTGGAGGAGGATTGGTTGCACCATCATGACTGATGGTTGGACCGATAGGAGAAATAGGACGCTGCTTAATTTTCTAGTGTCCTCCGGAGGTAATTGTACTTCCCTCAATGCATTGAAATTTGAATTTGATTTAGTGATTAATAATTTAATATGACTGATTTTTGTTTTTTAATTTATTGAATAACTGGTTTTGCTTATTCTTTCAGGTGACACTGTTTTCATTAAGTCCATTGATGCTTCTGCCCAATTCAAAAATGCCACATATCTGTGTGAGGCTATAGAGGAGGTGATAGTTGATGTGGGGGAAGAGAATGTAGTGCAAATGGTGACAGATAATGCAGCATACTATGTTGCTGCTGGTAGATTATTGATGGAGAGGCACCCTACTATATTCTGGACTCCATGTGCCGCCCATTGCATTGACCTCATGATGAAGGATCTTGGCAAGCTCCCATGGATCAAAACATGTGTGGATGCAGGTAGAAATATTTACAAATTTATATACAATCACACATGGGTGCTTAACCTTATGAGGCAATACACGGGGTTGAGGGAGTTGTCTCGTCCTGGCATCACTAGGTTTGCAACTAATTTTATCACGTTGCAATCCTTGATTCGGTCAAAGGCAGCCTTAAGGCGCATGTTTGTTGGTGAGGAGTGGTCTTCCTCATCGTTTTCTACAAGCACTGCAGGGATTGGTGTGGCCAATTGCATTTTTGATGAGCAAGGGTTTTGGACACCAGTGGAGGAGATTGTGAAGGTAAAATTTAATTCTTTATTATGTTTTAATTTTTAAGCATATCTTTTATTTGATTATTTTCATTCACACTTATTTGTGAAACATGTTTGCACTTTGCAGTTTATTGAGCCCTTGCTAGTTCTCCTACGAGTTGCAGATGGGGAGAAGCCCGCACTGGGATACATATATGAGGGCATGGATAGGGCCAAAGAGGCCATTAGATCAGTCTATGGTGGAGTTCAGGATAAGTATCGTCCCATTTGGGAGATCATTGATAGGAGATGGCAAAACCAATTTCATAGGCCCATCCATGCAGCCGCATGTTTCCTAAATCTGGCCTTCCAATTCCGTCGTGATATCTGTGGAGATAGAGAAATTCTTAGTGGGCTGTACTCAACGATAGAGCGGATGTTGCCCGCTGTTACTACATAGATAGTGCAGGAGATAGATGCCTTCAGTAAGGCACGAGGAGACTTCTTTGCACGTCAAATGACCATAGACAGTAGAACAACATTACTACCAGGTAAAAATATATTTAAGGGCATAATTGTCATCTTTTTATATTGTATTTTATTATTAAATGTTGAACTTGAAACTTGAAATGAGATTGATTTTGTTTCTTTTTCTCATCTCAGATAGCTGGTGGAGGTTGTTTGGTTCTAATGCACGGAACCTGCAGAATATTGCCATTCGTCTATTGAGCCAGCCATGCAGTTCATCTGGTTGTGAGCGCAATTGGAGTATGTTTGAGCACATACACTCCAAGAAGCGCAATAGATTGACAGTGGAGGGATGAATGACTTGGTCTATGTTCATTACAACCTTCGGCTCAGATACAGGAAGCTTTTTGACCACGACAACACCCCGATCAATCTAGATGAGGTTGATCCATAGTCTGAGTGGACCACTGAGGCTACAGATGTAGTCTTTAGTGACGAGGACCTTGATTGGGTGGACCAGGCAGAAAGAGAGGCTAAGGTTGTAGCCATGGCTGAGGAGGAGGCTAGAGCACGAGGAGACATAGCTGCTGTTGGTGAGAGTGGCATGGAGACTCAGACAGAGGCAGAGACTATGGCTGTAGCTGCAACATCATCCAGGAGCGTTAGACGCCTTCGTAGGAAGGATGTTGGCTCCACTATGCCATAGAGTCATAGAGTCATAGCTATTGTTTTGATATTTCATATTTGTATGGAACATTTGATGTTATGGATTTCATATTCCATGACTTCTGTATACATTTGACTAGTTTTATAATCTATATATCTAAGTATGCTATTTCCTTCAGCAGCGCAACTACAATCTGTGTACTTTATACTTATGTGATCGTTGTATACTTGTGTATGTGATCAAATTTGCTTTTATTTGTGTTGTATTCAATAAAGGGTGTTTGAAACAACTTTTAAATTCTTACAAATCTCTAAATTTCTAGGTTTTTTTCAACTTTTTTTCATTTTGCCGAGTCTGTGCCAAGTCCGAGTCTCGTTACTATGGTATTGGCAAAGCTGTTGGTTTTCAACCTTGAGGGCTGCTTTATCTTCACTATCTTTTATCACTCTCTCCTTTATAGTTACCACTGCAACTTCGAGGAGATCCACATCTGCTTGGTGCGTGCTTTTACCAAGGTTGACTTTTATCAATGTGAAGTCATCAACCTCTACCTCATCCATGTTTTTCTCCTCTGGTGGTGAAGCGGTCTCAATGACAATTTCGTTGTTGGCGTTCTTTTCCACATGAACTTGCTTTTTAATCTTCTTCTCTGACGTGTATTGGAAGACATGATCAAATTCTGCAAAGTCCAATTGGTAGGACGACTTTCTCTTCTTCCTACACAGTTGATTCTCAAGCCAAGAAGAATCTCAACTAATCTCGCTAGAAGGATTGGTGCTAGTCCTAGGAACTCCTGATGAGTGAGATTGTGTTGAGAAGGCATGTGGTGGCAAGTTTGGCAACAAATCTATGCGAATCAGAGATTGCTGTGATGGTGACGAGATGGGAGGCTCTACTTCCGTATCTGGTACTGTTTCAGCTGTATTCTTTGCTATCTCCACATGTTGTTCTTGCTGATTTATATCAGCAACTGGTGTCTTTCCCTTTGTACTCCTTGACATCCTGTTTCCTTTAGGAGGGTTACTCAATGTCTTTGTCCGGGTTTTGATCTCGACGTGGAAGATAATGAAGTAGTAAATGGTGGCGGCTCTATGTTTGGAATGACTACCCTCCTTGTCATCTTGCTGTCCAAGTAAAGTATGTTGTTCCTCGCAACTTTGCTTGGTCTTTCCTTACCAAATGTGCATTCCTTGGCATACCAAGCAACAACTGGAAGCGGCTGCGTGTCAACTTGATCTCTGAAGAATGCAGGAAGTGTGACTTCCCCATCATCATCTGATAACCCTTCCACATCCTCTGACATGAAATCAACAATTTGTGAAAGGGTGAACCTGTTGTAGTGGTGCCTTCGCACTTTGAACTCGCCTTCACAATTAAACCATAAATTTTCCATGAAAGGTTTGTGTGAAAAATGTCCGCCAAGGCGTGCTTAAAAGTGACCCCAAGGATCATATGAGCGTCTTTCAACGAGATACTTAAGATTAAGTCTTGTCATCTCATAGCTCATAGCCTTGGCATCAACTGCTGATCTGCACCTGTAAATTCCCATCTGAAAAGGAAAAGTGGCAGCTGTCTTGCGTTTAATGCGCAGATAGTAGTGGACTTCGTAAAACTGTCGTAGAAATTCCATGAATACCACCTTATTGGATGGATAATGGTGTAACATGGCTGGATGACCAAAGTATCCATATATGCGGATGTAGGTAAAAGTAGGGAACTGGATAAACTAATCTGCCCAATCTACCATCGCTAATTTGGCTTCTATTGAAATCCACATGTGTAACTCTTGATCAAGATTCCTCACTGTGTATATTAGGAATGATTCATTCACTCGCTTGAAGTGTCACTTTGATTGTGTGAATTCAAGCTTCGAGAAATACTGATGAACCTTTTGTACACCTAGAGTTCCCACAATATTCAAATCTCTAAATTGGCCTTGGAAGGGAATCAGATATACGAGGTACGGACACATGTGGAACTCGTGAACAATCAAGAAATCGGTTATCTGTTTGTGGAGAATGTCGCTGATCAAAGTAACCCAGTCATAGTGTTCCTTGCTATTGATAAGTTGAGCCATGATATAATACATCCATGATTGGAACCTGTTGGCTTCTGGTTGACCGGTAACACGATTGTTAAGGGTAACCATAATTGCGTATACATCTCTGAATTCTCCACGTCCCACATTCTTTGGCAAGCTGCTTTTCTATTTAAGCCACCTTTCTGCCATTCTTTTTTGACATTTTTCCTTTCTAGAGTTGAACGCCTTTTCACACTCCTCCATGGATATGACCAAATTGTTTGTATTTGGAGGAATAGCGAAGCATTGCTAGATCTTCGTTTATGAGCGTTTGACAGGTCCCGAGAGCTGGCTGCTGGATTCATCGCGTAGCTAGAAGGATCCCGAGCAGATCTCTTGAAGAAGACAACTGTTGGAAACCTCATTTGGTTGACCAAAAGTCTAGGCATCCCTGGCCTGCAGGGGTACATTTGACCTTTTGACCTACATTTTATCCACCATTTTACGTGCTTGTTTGATCAACAACTATTGTCGTTTGATACGTCTCGTGGATTGGTGAACGGATTTGTTGCGAAGTTGGATTGAAGCCGGGAAGATCATCTAGAGATAGTCAATGCAAAAACTGATATCTAATGGCTTTCTTGTTTGGGCGCCCCTAAGCTACAGGGGTGTAGTTTCATTTGTAGACTGCCATTTTTGATGAATGTTAACCTTCAGCATCTACTGCCTCTGCCTTCATTTGCCGGGGTTCGTCAAATCTGTTGGATTTGCTTGATGATTCATCGGAAAGCTAGCAGAAATCTGAAGAAGACGATTGGTTTTGCAAGTGTTAATGATTGCATTTGGCCTGTCAAATTCAAGGGCACCCCTAGTCAACAGGGGCGCTTTTGGCTCTAGACTTGATCATTTTCTGATGATTTTCACCTCTTCGTACTTTGCAATCACCGTGTTGCTTGACTGAGTTGATTGCGTTGAAGCATTGTTGCTGCTGACGCGAGTGCGTTCACCATTGTGATTGCTTTCACCATTCTGTGTGCACGAATACTGCAAAGTTGACTTGGGTGTTGACTACAAAGGCATCTCCCATGTAGCAAGGTGTACTGTCTCCAGATAGAATAATTTTCACAATTTTCATCTTTTGAAAATCTCCTCTGTCACGAAGTATCTTTTTGAGCATCTTTGACCATAGAATCTTCTGTGATGCGTTTGAGGCTTATATTTTGACACCTGGTATCTGGCCATCTGCCATGGTTGACCTCAAAGGTCCTAACTTTTCTCCTAAAGAAGTGATGTAGACCCACCAGAGCAAAACTAACCTTTTCTTGATTCCGACTTGACCAATGTGATCGTGAAGTGAAATAAGTCAAAGAAAATTATTTTCAGTCATTTCTGGAAAGATCCTATTTTTAGGGTTTTTCCTAAAAACAAGGCCCCGAAACGCTAATTGTCAAAATTTGCTAGTATCCTTTGGATAGTAAACCCACAAAAAGCTTATGCTTTGTTTGACTTAAAATTGACTTTTGACAACAATTTTACAAGATTTAGACCATTTTAATCAAAATGGCTTATTGAAGCAAATTTTTTATTTTGGGTACAACATTAGGCTCCGTCTGGTGACCATGTTGGATACTTACGGCATAGGAGAACCGAGAATCTTTAGGTATATACCTCAGACCAATATCTTATCAGTTGGGCATTGGAGTTAGGACTTATTTCCTAATTCACCTAATAGTTGGAGTTTTCCTAATCACCTAAAACAAGACTACCTATGAAATCACCTAAAACACTACAATACTTTACTGAACGGGGAAATACATTACTACATAATGTTTACATTACGAAAAGAAAGAAAATTATTTTTAAAAATTCACTCCACCCTCGAAGGGATGAAATGCTTTAGATACTGCTTGCTGTAAGGCAACGGGAAGAGCCTTCCATCTGAATGCGAGAGAATGTAGGAATTCTCTTCTGCGAAATAAATGTGAAACGACCCTAGTCAAATGGAGTGAAGTTTACCGTGCATTCCCTCGGGCTTGTGTCTCTTGTCCCATAACAAGACTTTATCTCCGACCTCAAATTCTCGTTGACAAGCCTTCTTGTCGAAGATCTTCTTCACTCGCTCTTGATGCTGAGTGATTTTATCAACTACCTCCACCCTTTCTTCCTGTAGCTTTCATTAGGTACAAGATGCGTTTCTTGATCGGATCTTTGAATTCTTCATCTTCCATTGCGGATGCTAGTTGCAAAGTGGACAACTCCAATGTGATGGGTAACATCGCCTCTGTGCTATATAAAAAAGTGAAAGGGGAAGTGCCGATAGCTCTCTTGGGAGTGATTCTATTGGCCCAAAGAGCGTGATACAGTTTGTTATGCCAAGCTCGTTGATTGGAATCAACTAACTTGCGCACAATCGTGACAATGTTTTTGTTGGACGATTCTGCTTGCCCGTTACCCTGCAGATAGTAATTTGAAGAGTGAGACAAGGTGATGCTGTGATGAAAACAAAATTCTACCAGCTCCTCTGACGAGAAGCTTGTTGCATTGTCAGTCATGATCTTTCGTGGTACCCCTAAGTGTGTAATGATGTTTTACTTGAGAAAGTCGCACACGAATTCAGAAGTAGCTTGCTTGGTAGGAATCGCCTCAACCCATTTTGTGAAGTAATCCGTTGCTGTAAGGACATAAACATGCCCTTTGCTGGAATGTGGATTTATTGGACCTACAAAATCAAGACCCCATTGCTGAAATGGAGCGTCTATGATTAGCGACTTGAGTGGAATGGCTGCTAGCTTGAGTTTGCCAACAAAATTTTGACACTTTTAACATTTGTTCACGCAATCGTATGCATCGTGAAACAAAGTCGGCAAGTAGAACTGTGCTCGCAGAATTTTGAATGCCGTGACCGTTGATGAGAAGTGGCCACCGCATGCTTGATTGTGAAAAGATTCCAACAAACGCCGTTGTTGGTCCTTGTTGACATATAGTAGGAAATTAGGAATGTTCCATCAAGCCCATGCTTGTATAGAACATTATTTTTAATCATGTAGCTTTGTGCTCTTAACTTCAGATTTCTTTTCTGCTCTTTGTCCAAGTGAGTTGGACATTCACCATAGGTCAAATAGTACCATAGTTTAGTGTACTATTCTTCAATAGAATCAACTAGTAGGACCATAGGAAGGTCATTTTCAATCTCTATTTGTAGTACACCATCAACAACTTGGTACTTTAGATCACTGTCTTCTACTACAAGCTGACACAGACCTCTCCCGCGAACGAGTTTGGTTGGCTTGATCTCCAAGTTGTATTCCGTAACCCTTGTGATCTAGTTACCTCTTTTGGTGCCCATTTCCTGTTGAGTTAGGACACTTTTGACAGCGGGATCCGTGACATACACCGTTGTGTGGGAGTTTAAGATGTAGAATCTAAAATTATTTACGACCCTCACAATTGCATAAGCATTCTTTTCAATTTGGGAGTATCGAGATTCGCTATCCTTGAAGCTGCTGCTCATGAAAGCAATTGGCGATTCGGTCTCCTCATTGAGCTTTTGTGTCAATATGGTTGAAAAAGTGTGTTCTAACGCGTAACACAATAAAGAATGAATTCTTTATCGAAACCGGGTCGAACTAGCACTGGTGCTAATTTTGATGAACGCCTTTCCTTCTTCAGCCCATTTGAAGGCGAACGTTTTCGTCATCATAGCTGATATGTCTTTGGTCAGCTCTGAGAAGTTAGGTACAAATCTTCGTATGAAGTTTACTTTGTCGAAGAAAGAATGTACCCCGGTTGTACTTTTTGAGAGAGATAGGTTCTTGATTGAATCAACCTGACTAGGGTCAATTCGAATTCCTTCTTTGGAGACGATGTGGCCAAGCAATTTGCCTTCCGTCACAACAAAGATAGATTTCTTTGGATTCAATGAAATATGGTGGTACTTGCATCTCTCAAACACTTTCACTAAGTGTTGAAAATGATCTTCCCGCTTCTTTAAGAAAGCGGTAACATCGTCAAGGTAGACAACAATCAGTTTGTCTTTTAGATCCCCAAATGCTAGATCCATGGCCCTTTAAAAAGTGGCATTGGTGTTGATGAGGCTGAAGGGCATCTTCTCATTGGCGAACGTACCCCATGGGGTAGTGAACGTCGTTTTGATTTGATCCTCTTCAGCTATCGCAATCTGGTTGTATCCAGAAAAGCCGTCAAGTAGTGACAACATCTCCGAACTAGTGACTGTTTGCAATGTGTGCTCCATGATCGGTAAAGGATAATTTTTCTTCAGGGATGATTGGTTAAGGTTCTTGAAGTCGACGGAGATCCGGATTTCTCCGTTCTTCTTGCGCATAGGAATGATATTCGACACCCAAGTGGAATGATGGATTGGAAAAATAATCTTGGCGTCCACCATCTTTTGCACCTTCGCGTAGATTGTATCTTGGATGCGCGGGTTGTAGTGTCTTTGCTTTTGTTTGAAGGGCTTGGCACCAGGCTTGAGTGGAACTGTGTGAGACAATTCCTTAGGTGTGAAGACTTTCAAATCTTCATAGGACCATGCAAACACATCTCTGCATTGTTTGGATAAGGAGATGAAACTATTGCTTTCCTTTGCAGTACAACACTTGCCCAAGTTAACAAGCCGAGGCTTGTCTTCGGTACCAATGTTCACTTGACAATAATTGGCAGAGGTTTTGTTGGCTGAGTTCCTGTGATTTTGAACATGTCTATCATGTCTATCAAATATATCCTCCAAGGATACTAGACCCTTGGGAATATTGTTGCCTGTTAATTGGATGATGCCTGATTCTGTTGCTTCAGAATCCTCTGCTATAGATTCTCTGAAGGGAGAAGCACTGCCTTCAAAGAATAAGTCTTGGTAATCATCTGCCATGTGGAGAAATTCTTTGATGTGATCATCATCATTGAAGACCTTCTAGTTCTCACAGTTGTTGGAGACAGCTGGCTGGTATATGAGCTCAATGGTGAAAGCATTTTGATGTAAGTCAGAATGACACATGAAGAGAGCAGTTAATACCGCAAGGGCATCCGCTTTGCTATTGTGCTCGCGTGGAATGTACTTGATGTCGAATGCCTCGAACCGGTCGATTGCATTGCACACCCTTTGACAATAAGACAATAGGCGATTTTTCTTTACTTGGTAACGTTCTATGGTCTGTTGCACGATTAGTTTTGCATCGCCTTTGACTTGGAGTAATTTTATACCCATATCCTTTGCACTCTTGAGACCTAATAAGAGCGCCTCATATTTAGTTGTGTTATTTGTGTTTTAAAATTGCAAGCGATATGCAAATGGGTATAAAACACCTTCGGGAGAAATGATGACAACTCCTGCTCCCGAGCTTGCTGTCGAGCAACTTCCATCAAATTGCATCGTCCACATTTTTGAATCTTCATTTGATGCGCTTGTAGAATAAGCAACTTTTTGACTTTCTTCAGTCACTTCGAACAACATAGCATATGTGCCGGGACCCATGTCTTGACACAACACTTGTGCTTGGGGGTCTTCGGATTTCACCATCGTGAATCTTGACTTCGTCTCAGGCTCTTGCTTGAAACTACCTTTCTTCAATGAGATTGTTGCGAATGACCAATCCAACCGAATCTCTCTTCTGAGATCCTTGCAAAAGCTTCTACTTAGTAGCATCCCGGTAACTGGTTGGAATATCAGCCACCAGGATGGTCATCATGATTTTCTTCTCCGGATAGGATGCTAGCCTTACCTGAGCGTCTTTTAGTTGGCCGACTGACGACACCGACTTCGATTCAAGTGAATAACACTTGTCGTGAGTCTTGGCGCATGAGAGTCCCAATGCGTTCATGATTTGCAAGGGCATGACGTTGTCCGAAGCTCCTGAGTCTATGATATAGTTGCTGAGTTTGAATCTATGTTATGAGACTCTTACTCGGCTTAGACTCGGTTAGGGTGACTCGACTCGGGACTCAGGACTCGGCGCAGACTCAACAAAATGAAAAAACCCTAGAAATGTAGAGATTTTTAAGGATTTAAAACTTGTTTCCAGCACCCTTTATTGATAAACCTTAAAGTCACAATAACATCATTAAATAGAAGCAAATTTGATCACATACACAAGTATACATCGATCACATAAGTATAAAGTACACGAATTGTAGTTGAGCTGTTGAAGGAAATAGCACACTAAGATTTATAAATATAGTCAAATATATACAAAACTCATGGAATATGAAATCCATGACATCAAATGTTCCATACAAATATGAAATATCTAAACAATAGCTACAAGTCTATGGCATAGTGGAGCCAAAATCCTTCCTACAAAGGAGTATAAGGGTCTTGGATGATGTAGTAGCTGTAGCCATAGTCTCTTCCTGTGTCTCCATGCCACTCTCACCAACACCAGCTATGTCTCCTCGTGTTCTAGCTTCCTCCTCAGCCATGGCTACAACCTGAACCTTTCTATCTGCCTGGTCCATCCTATCAAGGTCCTCGTCACTAAAGACTGCATCTATAGCCTCAGTGATCCACTCAGACTGTGGATCAACCTCCTCTAGCCTGATCGGGGTGGAGTCTTGGTCAAAAATCTTCCTGAATTTGAGCCAAAGGTTGTAATGAACATCTACCAAATCGTTCATCTTCTCCATTGACAATCTATTGCGCTTCTTGGATTGTATGTGCCCAAACATATTCCAATTGTGCTCACAACCAAATGAATTGCATGGCTTGCTCAATATACGAATGGCAACATTTTGAAGGTTTGGTGTACCAGAACCAAACATATGCCACCATCTATCTGAGATGAGAAAAAAAAACAAAATCAATCACATTTCCAACTTTAATTTTCAAGTTTCAAGTTTCAAGTTCAACATTTAATAATAAATTATAATTTAAAAAGATGAAAATTATACCCTTAAATATATTTTTATCTGGCTGTAATGTCGTCGTACTCTCCTTGCACAATTGACATGCAAAGAGGTCTCCTTGTTTTAGTGAAGGCATCTATCTCGTGCACTATCTGTGTAGTAATAGCGGGCAACTTTCGCTCTATCGTCGAGTAGAGCCCACTAAGAATCTCTTTATCTGTATGGAAATCACGGCTGAACTGGAAGGCCGGATTTAGGAAACATGCGGCTGCATGGAGGGGCCTATGAAGCTGGTGGTGCCATCTCCTATCAATGATCTCCCAAATGGGACGATACTTCTCCTCAACTCCACCATAGACGGATCTAATGGCCTCTTTGGCCCTATCCATGCCCTCATATATGTAGCCCATTGCAGGCTTCTCCCCATCAACAACTCGTAGGAGAATTAGCAAGGGCTCAATAAACTACAAAGTGCAAACATTAACTTAAGTGTGAACGGAAATAAACAAATAAAAGTAAAATATGAATAAAAATTAAAACATAATGAAGAATTAAATTTTACCTTCACAATCTCCTCCGTTGTTGCCCAAAACCCTGGCTCATAAAAAATGCAATTAGTCACATCAATCCCTACATTGGTTGTAGCATAGGATGAGGAAGACCACTCCTCACCAACAAACATGTGCCTCAAAGATGCCTTTGACCGAATCAAGGATTGTAATGTATTAAAGTTTGTGGCAAACCTACTAATGCTAGGGCGAGCCAACTCCATCAACCCCGTGTATTGCCTCATTAGGCCAATGACCAATGTGTGATTGTATACCAATTTGCAAATGTTTTTTGCCGCATCCACACATGTTTTGATCCATGGGAGCTTGCCAAGATCCTCCAATATGAGGGAGGTCAAGGCAATGGGCGACACATGGAGTCCAAAATATAATAGGGTGGCTCTCCAATAATCTACCAACTACAACATAATTTGCTGCATTATCGGTCACCACCTGAACCACATTCTCCTTGCCACCTTAGCTATCACCTCCTCTATAGCCTCACATAGTATGTGGCATTTTTGACATGGGTGGAAGCATCAATGGACTTGATGAAGGCGGTGTCACCTGAAAAAAGAAGCAAAACCAATTATTCAATAAATTTAAAAACATAAATCAACCACTAAATCAAATTCAAATTTTAAATTAATCAATGCATTGAGGGAAGTACAATTTCTTGCGGAGGAAACTAGAAAATTAAGCAGCGTCCTATTTCTCCTAGCGGTCCAACCATTAGTCATGATGGTGCAACCCAAAGTCTAGTACAAGCACTGCTCCTCTATTTGTGCTTTTACATTTGCCACCTTTTGACTCAAAATGGGCCCTTTAATTCGTGTTCTGTAGGGGCTTTGAACCCCGCCGCACATATGGTTATGGCATGAACCATATTTCGCCAAAAGGGAGACCTAAAACATGTCATAAATAAATTAATAAGTTACTTAGATAAGTATTGTAAAATGAAAAGTTTTAACTTTAAATTTTGAATTTGGCAATGAGATACATCTAGATTCTAAAATTTAAATATAAATTTTAAAACAATTAAACAAAAAAGAATTACCTAGCTACATGGAAGGGAATGGTGCAATAGTACTAGAAGTCTACAATTGATTTCTTTGCTGCATCATGTGCATCCTTGTTCCAACCCATGCTCTCAAGCGACGCTTGGGAACTAGGAAGATTGTGGTACAAAATATGAATCCACCCTAGATTTACGAACTCTAGGGCCAATTCTAACACTCCCACTACCACTAGCAGTAGCGGCAACACTAAGAGTACCCATAGCTGGTGCAGTAGCAGAAGCACTATTACTAGGACGGTATGGAGGCATGGAAGAAACATCTCCAACACCACCAATGCTCGCCAACTCTTGCCTCTGCCTCTTTTTCATTTCTTTTTGCAATTCAAATGTTTCTAATTGCACTTGCACCTCACAAACAACCTCAAGAGGTGCATTAATGCAACCCACTGCATCATGGACGGGTTTGTGTGCAATATTGTATTTCACTCTGTTTATGCCTCTACGATATATTGTTTTGCAATATTTACATTTTGCCTGTCCTTGTTCTGTTCGGGAAAGATTTCAGCATGTTTCTAAGCAGGGTCTTTTCTTCCTGGGGTTTGAGACATTGTGAAAATATGGTTTGAATTGCAAATGAATGTGGCTGCAATAACAAGTAGGATTTCTAAAATTATTTAAGTTGCAAGTAGGGTTTGTAAAAAAAGAAATGCAAACTCAAAAAGAACACAATGATTTTACAAATTACAATGAATTTTTTGTTAAAAAACACAAAAAAACCATTTAAAATCAAACTTACCTCTTATATTAGGCTTGAAATCTAATGCAAACTACTTCCAATCGCTAGTAATGAGCTCTCAATGCACCTCCTTGTTGGTAGGAAGCTTCTCAAATGCTATCTGTGCCTGGATTTGTCTTCAACTTCTTGCTGGTTGCCCTACAATGAACTCTTGTTTTTCTTCATAGCTCTCTTTTCTCCTCCTATTTTGCCAAGTAAATGAAATGAGGTTGCTTTTAAGGTTGGGGAGATAATATAAGTTAAAAAAAAGCCAAATTAAATGACTGTTTTATGTTTTTTTTTTTTTGCTTTTTAACTTGACTTTGTCGGTTGAATCTTGCAGTCGGGACTCGCCTGGACTCGGCGAGTCCGGCGAGTCCACAGGACTTGGTGAGTTCTGTCAGGACTCGGTAGGACTTGACCGAGTTCGAGTCCGAGCCCCCAGGACTCGGCCAAGGTGACTCGACTTGAGACTCGCCGAGTCTTGGCGAGTCCCGTTTCTGTGGTTTGAATCCTCCTATATAAAAAGATGTATAGAATGACTTCGGCTTTTCTTCTGTTGGTACGGATGACTCAAGCAACATGGGCTGGATTACAGCTTGCTTCTTTACGACCTTGAGAATCCGATCCAATTGTTTTGGATGGTCTTGAAGATCCTCGAGTTGCGATATTTGTACCTTCATCTTCATCATGGAAGCCACAATGTCAAAATTTGCTGAAAATGGGTCTTCAACAACTGCTTTGATGTTCTCATGTGAAGACTTGGGATTGGAAGTTGAAGGCACTTCTTTTCTCTTTTCGTTTGGTTTTTGTCTTTCTTCCTCTTCTTTCTGTGCTTTGAAGTGTTGAGCACGTATAAACACAGGCGTTGAGATATTCTCGTGATTTACAGCAAGAGAATATTGACAATTTTCTTTTTCTTCTTCTTGACCTACGAGTTCGTTGTTGAAGTATCTTGTTGCGGAGTCGCCATCAAATTTGTTCGTTTGTGGTAAGACAACGTTTGAGCTTGGTGAAGGTGCGAAACTCAAACTTGGTGCAGCCTCAGTATATCCCATGATTTGGTTCATTCTCAGATTTTTAGGACATGTGGATCTAGTATGTGCATTAGTTTTGTGGAAAGAGCAAAACACATTAGATCTCTCAGCCTTTGCTTGTCTTGGTGGAGGTCTTGGAAATCTTGGCTTGTAGTTGTTGAACGGCTGAAAGTTGTTCCTCTTCGGTTGGTATGGCTGTTGAGGTTGATATGGTGGTGGTGTGGGCAGTGCTTGTTGCCCTTAAGTGGGTGATTGTATTTTGAGGATAGTCACCTCGTTGGCTACCTTCTGTAGCAATGGATCTGCAGACGCTTGAACAAGCGGTCTGATAGCATTAGTCTTCATCTTCCCGGATGTGATCATGTTGTGTTCGATCTCAATAGCTTTTTCTTGTGCAATTTGTAAGTCCACTTCATGGCCCGACTTTAAGAAAATGCTATCTCTGACGGGAGAGCATCGATGAAGCTGCTCATCAAGATCTCATTTGATGGATTGAGCGTATGGGAGAGGCATGTGACGAGGCGGTTAAACCTTGCCACAAATTCTCTCATTGGTTCATTTGACTCCATCTTTGAGGTTGAGAGTCGAGCAAATAGTTGATAACTATCTTCGGCGGGCTTGAATCTCACCAAGAATTTCTCACTCATGACTGCCTAGCTTGTGATGATGCTTGGTTCTAGATGATTAAAGCAGTCTGCAACATTCACCTGAAGAGTCTCAACAAAGAGACGTAGGGCGATATCTTCATGTGATACATGCAAAATGAAGCAAGCCGTTGTGAGTGCTGAGATATGCTCATCGGGGTGACAAGCCCCATCGCTGTGAAATCTTGGGAAGTGCTTTCTTGAACCTTTGAGCAGATCATGATGTCCTTGCAAGGCCAATGGGCCGATGTTATTGCCCCAAGGCAATGGGGCTGGATGTCTTGGATTTCTCCCGTTTTGGCCATTGCCGTTGTTGTTGTCATTGTCGCCCATTGCTTCTGGTTGAGCCGGAGGTTCTTCTTGGAAATGATTGGGAGCCTCTTGAAAGATTTGCTCTGCATTGAATGCTTCTCCAAGGTCTTCTTCTTGAAAGAGAGGATTTGTTCTCCTCCTTGTGTATACTTGGTAAGCCAAGATGAATTATTGCCACATAGGAGGTGGTAAAACTGGCCTTCCGGCTGCAAGATTAGTCTTTTCTTCTTCCTCGTCCGGATTAGTAGCTGCGTTTCTCCACTGAGCAGATGTTGTATGAAACTGCGCAAGCTATTGATGATGTCCGTTTGCTCTCCTTGAATAAGTAGGAAATTCGGTTGAATGATAGTCGGAGTAAGACCCAATTGTTGAACTGGAGCAGGTGGACGACAAATGGTCATTCCTGTGTCATAGAAGTGTTAGCTTTTCTTTGAAGTTTTATGCCTTCGTGCCCCATGGTGGGTGCCATAAAACTTTTAGCTTTACAATTCACACCTCTGGAGTGCGTATTGGCAATGGACAGCTATGCACAATATTAACTGCTCTTCGAATTAGGAGGGGAAGCTCCCTCTTTTGCTATTATGCGTAAAAAGTAAAGTAATCTAAGTTCCTATCTTTTTTACTTAGCTGGTAGAGGCCCAAGGTTATAAAACCATTTGCATTGCAGTTGAGGTTTTTCTGGTTTAGTAGATCTCATCTACAACTAGGCTAAAACTTAATATCTATCCTATCTCCTCAAGAAAAAAAGAGCAAGAGTAGGAGCAATTGGGAATGATCGATGATAAACTATATCTCAGGATTTCCAAGAAGGCGAGGTGCTCTGTCTGAAGCATAGGCTGAAATAAAGGTTATTGGAAACAACATCGAATGGCAAGCTAGATCTCAGAATTCCCAAGGAGGCGAGGTGCTTTGTCTGAGGTGTAGACTGAAATGAAGATTACTAGAAACAACATATAACGGTAATCCTAATCTCAGAATTCCCTCGGAGGCTTATTGCTCTGTCCGAGGTGTTGATTGAAACAAAGATTATAAAAAAAAGTGTTGATAAACTTTGAAACTTTGGATCAAAGGCTCATTACTCTTTCGATTTATTTCTTGAAACTCGATCAACGATTACAAAAGATTTGGGACAGCAAATGGTACGAAATCATACAAAATGCGATCAACCAAACAACATTTTTGTGTAGTAATAAAAGTTAACCAATAATGAGCAAGGTTGCTCTTAATTATAGAAGCTCAAAGGAGTAGGGAACCCTAAAATCTCGTTGAGTTAACATTTAGTTCTTGCCAATCAGCAAGATTTATTCCTATGTCTAAATGCATGTAACTTAAGAGTTAAATGGAAAGACTACTTCAGTTATTTGATTCTAAACTAAACTAGAACTCTATATGTACATAGGTATCTCCAAAATAGACATGCACGATTGATGGGACAATGAGTTAACTTGGAAAGAGGCATCAAGTTAACTGCTGTGTCTAATTTCTATTTGGAAAAGGTGGGATGTCGTAACTTAGTAGTTCACTGGCTGTGATCATGAGTAGTCAACTCCTCCAAGAAGTTGTTAACTGCCTCATCATCCGGAGCACTGTTACTCTTCTGAAGTACTCGATGTCTTCGCAGCATCTCTTCATTGTCTGTGATCTTACTCTACAATTCTCTTCCACTTTTGGCCGCTTCGTCGAATTGTGCTGACATGGCTGCAAGTTGACTCAATTTACAATCAACAGAATCACTACTAAAAATACCATGGATGAATTTTCGAAACTTCGACTGCATTTCGGCGAGCTCGATGTTTTCACCATCCTCACGCTGATATTGGCAAGGGACTTGCAACATGAAAGTTCTTACAAACTTGAGTGCACTTGTCACCTTTTCTCTGCTCTTAGTCAACTCTGTATAAATTGTTTCATACGTTTTTACCTTGAAGCTTTTCCTTATTCTCTTCTGTAGTGACCAAGTCATATGCCATCCTCAAGTGAGAGACCATGATCTCATTCCATGGTTTGTCAACTGCTATGTCTTGCTCCGACTCCTGAATCTCTATGTGAAGGTCGTGGGCATTGTACCTCAACTGGTACAACTTTGAAAGTATGAAACGACCCCTTGTTATGAACTCTTCTTCCCAATCTTTTAGGCGCTTGCCATAAACAACTAAATGACTTAGCTGATTTCGTTTTGTTGGTAACTCTAACATCTTCGAGAGCAAGGCGGTGACATTTTCAGTGCCGTGAAGGAGGTTTGAGATTGTATCAGTGAAGCTGCTGGTTTTGAGCCTTGAGGGTTGCTTTATCTTCACCATCTTTTATCACTCTCTCCTTTATACTTACCGTTGGAACTTCGAGGAGATCCACATCTGCTTGGTGGGTGCTTTTACCAAGGTTGACTTTTATCAAGGCGAGGTCATCAACCTCTACCTCATCCAAGTTTTTGTCCTTCGGTGGTGTGGCGGTCTCAATGACAATCTTGTTGTCGGCGTTCCTTTCCACATGAACATGCTTTTTGATCTTCTTCTCTGACGTGTCTTGGTAGACATGATCAAATTTTGAAGAGTCCAATTGGTAGGACGGCTTTCTCCTCTTCCTACCCTGTTGATTCTCAAGCCAAGAAGAATCTCGTCTAATATCGCTAGAAGGATTGGTGCTAGTCCAAGGAACTCCTGACGAGTCAGTTGATTCTCAAGTCAAGAAGAATCTCGACTAATCTCGCTAGAAGGATTGGTGCTAGTTCTATGAACTCTTGACGAGTGAGATTGTGTTGAGAAGGCACGTGGCGGCAAGTCTGACTCCAAATCGATGCGAATCGGAGATTGTTGAGGTGGTAACTGGATGGGAGGCTCTGCTTCCGTTTCTCGCACTATCTCAACTGTATCCGTGGCTATCTCCACATGTTCTTTCTGATTTATATCAGCAACTGATGTCTTTCCCTTTGTACTCCTTTACATCCTGTTTCCTTTAGGAGGGTTACTCCATGTCTTTTGTCTGGGTTTTGATCTCGATGTGGAAGGTATTGATGTAGTAACCGGTGGTGGCTTTGTGCTTGAAATGACTACCTTCCTCGTCCTCTTGCTGTCCAACTAAAGTATGTCGTTCCTCGCAACTCTGTCCGATCTTTCCTTAACAAATGTGCATTCCTTGGCGTACCAATCAACGACTGGAAGCGGCTGCTTGTCAATTTGATCTTTGAAGAATGTAGGAAGTGTGACTTCCCCATCATCATCTGATAACCCTTCCACATCCTCTGACATGAAATCATCAATCTATGAAAGGGTGAACCTGCTATAGTGGTGCCTTCACACTTCAAACTCGTCTGCACAGTTAAACCAAATATCTTCCATGGAAGGTTTGTGTGAAAAACGTTTGCCAAGGTGTTTTGAAAAGTGACCCCAAGGATCATATGAGTGTCTTTCAACGACATACTTAAGATTAAGTCTCGTCATCTCATGGCTCATATCCTTGGCGTCTGTTGCTGATCTGCACCTGTAAATTCCCATCTGAAAAGGAAAAGTGGCAGTTGTCTTGTGTTTAATGCGCAGATAGGAGTGGACTTCGTGCAACTGCTGTAGAAATTCCATGAATACCACCTTATCGGATGGATAACATGGTAACATGGCTCGGTGACTAGAGTATCCATATACGTGGATGTAGGTAAAAGTAGGGAACTGGATGAACTTATCTGCCCAATCTACTATCACCAATTTGGCTTTTACTAAAATGCGCATGTGTAACTCATGATCAAGATTCCTCATTGTGTATATTAGAAATGATTTATTCACTCGCTTGAAGTGTCGCTTTGATTGTGTGAATTCAAGCTGCGAGAAATACTGATGAACCTTCCATACACCTAGAGTTCTTACAGTATTTAACCCTCTAAACTGGCCTTGGAAGGCAGTTAGATACACGAGGTACGAACACATGTGGAACTCGTGAGCAATCAAGAAATCGATCATCTGTTTGTGGAGAATGTCGTTGATCAAAGTAGCCCAGTCATAGTGTTTCTTGCTATTGAGAAGTTGAGCCTTGATGTAATAGTTCCATGGCTGGAACCTGTTGGCTTTTGGTTGATCGGTAACACGATTGAGTAGGGTAACCATAATTGCTTATTTATGTCCGAATTCTCCACATCCCACATTCTTTGGCAAGTTGCTTCTTTTTTGTTTAAGCCACATTTCTGCCATTCTTTTCTGACAATTTTTCTTTCTAGAGTTGAACGCCTTTACACACTTCTTTATGGATATGACCAAATTGTTTGTATTTGGAGGAATGGTGAAGCATTTCTCGATGTCTTTTGGCTTGAGATTGCATACCACTCGCCCATCCACTGATTGAATCTCTCGTGCAGTAGGGTTGTAATGCTTTACACAAGCAATTACAAACTCTATACTCTGTGCTGAGATGGGAAATGAGGCCGCTTCAAACGACCCAAATTGCTTGATGTTTTGAAGTGTGGTTTGGTCTATGCCTTCCAAAGCGTTCAAGTCAACCTTCAGATGCACTTGATGCAAATCAGTGTCAACTGTTCTTGCGAAATCATGAATCAAGACCGATTTGGTCTTGAATTTAGTTTGTGTG
This sequence comes from Sequoiadendron giganteum, assembly GCA_007115665.2. Lineage (NCBI taxonomy): Eukaryota > Viridiplantae > Streptophyta > Pinopsida > Cupressales > Cupressaceae > Sequoiadendron > Sequoiadendron giganteum. The sequence continues at coordinate 129,747,948 of CM021107.1, read as the reverse complement.
AAATGCATTATGAAAAACTATACTGTTGACTGTAAAGATAGATATGTTTGGGCAATTTTTACGGTGAGGCTAAAAATAGCTTTTCAAAGGGCAATTTTTTTGAAAATTTTTGAGACGTGGGTTTTGTAGAGAATGTATTTCTAAGCTGACCTAGATCATGAGAAATTCGAAAAAGTGACTTTTCCTTTGACATGCAACAATCCTTTGGGGCAGAGGCTATAGGAGGCAACGGGGCTGTAGAGGCTATTTTTTGCCAAGAAATTCTGGCATATGGGTTTTGTAGGTGCTTGCATGTTGATCAAACCCAGTTTCTCCATTTCTTGAAATGATGATTTTTTTTGGAAACCCTAAAAATAGGGGGCAGCGGGGCAATTTTCCTTGAAAATTCTGGCACGTGGGTTTTGTTGCCAATGCTTTGCTGAACATACCCAAAAGGCCAGATCTGTAAAAAACTGTCGTTTACTTGGACATGCAAGAGAAAACCTAAGACAAGGATAGAGAAAATGTGAGGGGGAGAAGATAGAAGTTATAAACTCTGTTTCAATCCTCAAGAAAAACGCCTTTGTATAAACCCAATCTAATGAATCCCTGGCAAGAACGTACTAGAAAGATGAAGCATGGAAAAATATTCCTCTGTGCGACCTGAACGTGGAACTGTGAAGAACACTGAAAATGGCCTCCGTTAGATCCTTCAAAATGCATTGGAGAGAGAAATATTTGTTTTTAGCTTTGACCTACAAGAAATAAAGGAGAAATGACGCCTATGCTTGAATAAATATCCATTTTGGAGGTGGGAGTGTTAGTTATGGCCCAGCCCTAATTGAAGAGTTAATGTGTGTGATTGCCTTGTTAATTGGAAGTTCTCTACTGATTTTGGGATGCCATATGCAAGAGAAAGCATGCAAAAATCGTAACTGAGAGTCAATGGGGCCTACTTTGACTTTGGATGTCCAAGCTTTAGGGAGTTAGAATTTTTTAAAGATTTTGAACTTCTGTTGTGATGAACTGCCTCTGTTTGACCTTGAATTCCAGTCGCTCGGTTGATTTTGAAGCTTGGCTGACAGATTCATCTCAAAGCTGGATCAAGTTTGAAAAGATGTTCTTGGGAGTTGAAAACCTCAAAAACTAGTTTTGATGGCTTGAAATTTTGGGCTCCTTTTGCCAATAGAGTGCTTTTTTCACCAGACTTTTTTTAGATATTTTTCAACTTCTTCAATTTGACCCTATGTGCTTCAATCTGTAATTATTCATTGATGAATCTTACAAACATGCCAAGATATGGAACAGAAAGCCAGTTCAATTCCAAAAAGAATGACTAGTATTGCAACGTTTGAAAGTTGATTTATGAGGCTCAAATTCCTAGGCGCCCTTGGCCTGCAGGGGTACATTTGACCTTTGAGATATATTTTGCACTTTGTAACCTTTGACGAAATGTTGCATTTTGACCCTCGTTGTCGGGAGCTTGATTGCTTTGATGTTCGTGCTGACAATCTCGTTGCGAAGATAGATCAACTCTAAAGAGATCTTCTTGGGAGTCACGAAGTCTGAAAGCTGCATCTGAGGCCCCAAAAAGTTGGGCGCCTTTTCCAAGGAGGGTGCATTTTTCTTAAGATAGTCCAATTTTCGCATTTTTCAATGTCTTTACCTCTAACGTTGTACGCTAGATCTTCGTTTATGAGCGTTTGACAAGTCCTGAGAGCTAGCTGCTAGATTCATTGCGTAGCTGGAAGGATTCTGAGCAGATCTCTTGAAGAAGACAACTGCTGAAAACCTCATTTGGTTGACCAAAAGTCTAGGCACCCTTGGCCTGCAAGGGTACATTTGACCTTTCGACTTACATTTTATCCTCCATTTTACGTGCTTGTTTGATCAACAGCTACTGTCGTTTGATATGTCTCGTGGACTGGCGAATGGATCTGTTGTGAAGCTGGATTGAAGCCGAGAAGATCATCTGGAGATAGTCAATGCAAAAGCTGACATCTGCTAGCTTTCTTCTTTGGGTGCCCTTGAGCTACAAGGGTGCAATTTCAATTGTAGACTACCATTTTTGATGATTGTTAACCTTCAACATCTTCCGCCTCTGCCTTCATTTGTCGGGGTTCGTCAAATCTATTGGATTTGCTGCTTGATTCATCGGAAAACTAGCAGAAATCTGAAGAGGACGACTGGTTTTGCAATTGTTAATGATTGCATTTGGCCTCTCAAATTCAAGGGCGCCCTTGGCTAGCAGGGACGCTTTTGGCTCCAGACTTGATCATTTTTTGATGATTTTCACCTCTTCATACTTTGCGATGACCATGTTGCTTGACTGAGTTGATTGCGTTGAAGCATTGCTGCTGTTGACGCGAGTACGTTCATCATTGTGATTGCTTTCAACATTCTGTGTGCATGAATACTGCAACGTTGACTTGGGTGTTGACTACAAAGACATCTCCCATGTAGCAAGGTTTATTGTCTCTAGACTTAGAATATTTTTTATATTTTTTATCTTTTGAAAATCCCCTCCGTTGTGAAGCATCTTTTTGAGCATCTTTCGCCATAGAATCTTTTGTGATGCGTTTGAGGCTTAGATTTCGACACCTGGTATTTGGCCATCTGCCATTGTTAACCTCATAATTCCTAACTTTTCTCCTGAAAAAGTGAAGTAGACCCACCAGAGAAAAACTGACTTTTTCTTGATTCTGACTTGACCAATGTGATTGTGAAGTGAAATAAGCCAATCAAAATTATTTTAAGTCATTTCTGGAAAGATCCTAACTTTAGGGGTTTTCCTAAAAACAAGGGCTCAAAACCCTAATTTTCAAACTTTTCTTAATTTGCTAGTATCCTCTGAATAGTAAACCCACAAAAAGCCCATGCTTTGTTTGTCCTAAAACTGTCTTTTGAGGACAATTTTACAAGATTTAGACCATTTTAATCAAAATGCCTTATTGAAGCAATTTTTTTATTTTGGGTAGAACAAGTTGCTTTTGTGAACTTGGTTTATTTCTTACTTTGGATAAGCTTGCATGTTCTTGGTTGAATCTTGTTTGGTGAAACCTTTTTATTTGGATTATTCTTATATATTCTATATTGGAATTTATATGATTGTGTTTCTATTTAAACTATACGTAGTTTGTTAATACTATACGTATGTAGCATGGAATGTGAAATGTGGAATATGTTGATGTCTTGAAGTACTTTAGATGGAAATGTTAGGTGACATAGGTGGTTTGCTCGGTTATTCCTAGGGTTAGAATAATCCATGGGAAAGGGTGTAACCTAGTTAGTCAAGTTATTATGTCATCACTTTCTTTTTAAATGGGATATATGTAAAGAGTATGAATGGTCAAAACCAAATCGATCTAGAAAGGTGGGTGAGCGTGTGACCACTCTAAATTCTGGGTGATGAATACTTTGGATTTTAAGTAGCCACTCTTTACATTGTCAATTCACTGTGATCCAGGTTTGCATACTAGGCAGGGAATGTCATACATGTAGGTTGTAGCCACTATATGGAAGCTCTAGTTATGTTGGACACAACTCTATGCTTCGGGAAGGCTAGTATTACGAGGTTACCAAACCAATCTCTTCATTGAAGGGTAGGGCCATCTTACCAGTTAGGTAGATGTGCAGGGGACCGCAGTAAGTCTGTGGTTGGCAGAAAAGCGCTTGAGCGATGCTCTCCCTCATGCAGTTGGCGGCCAAGAATTGACGAAGGACATCTGGACCATTTGTATGTTTATTTCAATAAGCTCGTAGAAGCTATGTATGTAATCATGTATCCATCTCTATGGAAATTGTAAATGTGAAATGTTATCATTAAATTATGTAATTTGAAATCATAACTTGGGTTTTTGTAATATTTCGTTGTAATGCAATGGGAAAGTTTGGAATGAGGTTATTTCAAATGTGCATATTGTTATTGGATAGAAAATAATTTTTTTATTGCTAAGTGTTGACTTCTTAAACTATTCACTTGTGGGTAAAACATAGTAAAAATTATTGGGTAGAACAATGGGCATGTTACAACAATGCTTAAATCTTATTAAAGGAATGTTCTATATTGTAATGGTCAATTAGCATTTAGGATAGACTTTAGGATTCTTCTTTAATAGAGTCATGTTGACTTTAGATTTTACCTTTTTGCTTTATGAGTTGTTAATCTTATCCTATGAGGTGTTAGTCTTATGCTTTGTGGATAAGGTGTTTGTAATCCTATTTAAGGATGCTTTTGCTCCTTATTTCTCAATAGATTTTTATGCAATCTTGGTTAACTTTTTGTGTGCTTTTTTGTAATATGGTATCAGAGCCCAAGTTGGGCTTTGGGATCTAAGAACGTGTGAAGGCCTAGGGACTGCTGCCAATAGTGATGGTTTGAGGAATGCACATGTACAAAGAATACCAAAAGGACAACCTATGGAATTAGCTGTTTTGGGCGATTTTTTTGAAAATCGTGGATCTATTTCTGTAGAAATGGTGTGACTATTTCTGCTTAAAATTCACATCATTTTTTTCCCTAGAAAAATCACATGCTTGTCTTTGGAAAGCATGCCTAGGGTTTCACAGAAATTCGCGATTTTTTTTTGAAGAAATTTTATTGCTAAGTTTTGGCTTCTTAAACTATTCACTTGTGGATAAAATGCTTGTTCGTTTGGAATGTTTTTAGAACGTTAAGTGAAATTTGTTAGGATCTAATTAAACATTAAACCTCCAGGTGTAACTTTTCTTGTGAAAAATTGTTAGAACAAGAACTAACTTTGGGGGAAATCAAGAAATAGGCCAAGGTGCAGAAAATGTTGAAGCTAAATTGGATTGTATTTTGGCTATGATGGATGAAATAAGTGAAAGAGTTGGGAACCTCGAGCAGGAGGTAAGAGGAGCTGATAGGCAAGAAGAAGTTCTTAACAATGAAGAAGAAGGGGAAAATTCCCATGATCATACTCAATCAAGTGAACATGAGGATGATGAATCACAATCTAAGTCGAAGGGAGCCAAAAGGAAACGATTGGCAAGTGAGCTATCTCAAGATATGAGAAAGATGACACCTCCAAAGTTTGAATGTAGTACTAGTGGGGATGCGGCTAAGCATGGTTCACAGAGATGGAAAAGTATTTTGAAATCAAGAATTACTTTGAGGTCACTAAAGCTATTTGTGGAGCTTTTCAGTTGGCTGGAGAAGCATCAAACTGGTGGATGAATAAAAAGGTGGAGCTTGGGCTTAGTTCCTTGAGGCTTACTTGGAGTGAATTCATGGAGATTTTCCAGAAATGGTGGTTACCTCAATTATTCTACGATCAAAAGCTCACTGACTTTCAGAACCTGAAGCAAGGAGATTCCTCAGTGAACGAATATTGGGAGAAATTCACTCGTCTCTTGAGTTATGTACCCATGTAGCAAAAGGATGAGTGGTTTCACTTAAGTTCATAATGGGTCTCAATAACCAAATAGGTGGAGAGGTAGATGTACACAACCTTGCAACCATGGACCTAGTATACGAGAAAGCCATTAAGCAAGAGAAAAAGCTCAAATCTATCTCGAACTACCGTGAATTTTTTTGAAAGAATTTCAATTGGCCACAAGCCAATCAAGCTTCGAAGAAGCCTAGTGAAGGGCAAGGTTTTCAAAAGCAAGGGGATAAGAGACTCCATAATAATTGGAATGAACCAAGAAGGGATCGTAGGGGGAACAACAACAACAACAACAACAACAATGCTGGTGGGAATGAAGGCAATTCTGGAAGGCCTGCGTAAAAGGAAGGGACTATTGAAAGAATGTTTTATGTGTGGTGGAGATCACTTTGCAAACCAGTGTCCCAACGAACCACTAGGGTCATAACCACATGGGAACCCTCTTCCTACTTAACGAGTCGCATCCCAGTAAAGGATTCATGTAGCATTAGACAATCGACAAGCGGAGTACCAGATTACTCCAGTGGAAATTCCAGGTACTTTGTTTGGTACACCCATCTCAATTTTAATAGATACTGGTGCTACGGAAAATTTTGTTTGTTCTAGTATAGCTAGTCAAATTTCTAGAAAGGTTGGTTATATGGAAAAGTTTTGGATTGTTGAATATGCAAACCAGACAAGAGTTAAGGTGGATCAATGCCTATTCGAAGCAAGGGTTGAACTTCCGAGTTTCTCTATGGAAGTGAATTTGTACGTAGCCCCCTTAGGTTCATATGATGTCATCTTAGGGATGAATTGGCTGTGGAAATATAGGGCCAAAGTAGATTGTCAAGCAAAACTAGTAGAATGCTTAGATGATCTTGGAAACTGGGTGTCATTGTAAGGAACGCCTAGAGAAGTTAAGCTGCGGCAAATTTCCGCCGTACAAAGGCATAGAGTGAAGAAGAAAGGTTGTCAACTCTTCGCGGTGAAAATGGAGAAACTTTGGGAATGCAAATAGTTCATTTCTCAAGATGATGTAGTATATTAGGAACCTCGAGACCTCCAAGAAGCCGAAGATGGCGAGGTAGTGGAATCGAGAAAGTCGGATATGGAGAAATACTCTATTCTAAGGAACTTTGCAGATGTATTTCCAGATGAATTACCTTGATTGCCTCCCAAGAGAGTGTTTGATTTCTCCATTGACATAGTTCTAGGGTTAGAGCCTATATCAAAAATACCATATAGGATGACCATGATAGAATTAATGGAGCTAAAAGCTCAACTGGAGGAATTGTTGTCCAAGGGACTGATAAGACCTAGTGTTTCACCCTGGGGAGCACCAGTGATCTTTGTGAAGAAGAAAGATGGTACACTGGGCTTATGTATTGACTATTGGTTTCTTAATAAAGCAGCGATAAAGAATAAGTATCTGTAGCCACGTATTGATGATCTTTTTGATCAGATGCGAGGAGCGACAGTGTTTTCGAAGATTGATCTATGATCAGGCTATCATCAACTAAGGATCATTACGAGTTCACGGTCCTACCTTTTGTACTCATGAATGCGACTTCAACATTCATGAACTTGATGAATAATGCATTTAGGGATTGATTGGATAGTGAAATACACTCTCTCAATTTTTTTTTTTTTTAATGAACATTTACAATGTAACCAAACACCTATTAAGGTTAGCATAACTCAAAACGTGCATGAAAGAACTCTAACCAAGAATGCGCCCTAAAATGACTTAAGGAGGAGGGGCGGGCATATGGTCAAAGGATCCCTAGGATCTACTGAATCAAATATTACAATGATTACACTGAAAGAGAGATTAAACTCGACACTAAGAATGTGCACTCAAGATCCTTTGACAGGCGAAGTGCTAACATATGGTGGAGTACTAATGCTGAAATTGAATGTAACAAAGGCGGATAACCAGCCAAAGGAACTTTCCACGCTACCACCAAACAGTGGGGGGAAAAGATTACAATTAAAATACTACTTCTGCTGCGGCAGGCATCCACTGAAGAGTGGGGATTCACCACTTGAAAGTGGGTATGCAAGAGAGTTACAATTCAATTTATCCTCACTGGCGGTATACCATCCAGGGGTGCTTAATGTGAAGTTAAATAAAGAATGCAGCAACATTAAAACTGAAACAGTACTACTGTTAACAGTTTGTACAAATAAGAAAGCTGCAAATTACAATGTTGTTCACCATTTTTTTAAAGCACCAAGTCTTACAATGTTTCCATGTTAGAACATAATGAGAAATGAAGAAAAAAGATGGAAACAACAAATGAATTAATTCTGTTTCAGCAAACTGTAATTCTGGAAATGTCAAATCAGCAACTACAGAAAATTATCAAATGCTCATAACTCAATCGAATTACCTCCGAATTGCATGATTCCAAGTGCAATGATCAACTCGAAAATAGGCGCCCCTACTGAGATGAAGAAACAACCTCAAAACACCTTTATTTATTTATGGCACAAATCCCAATGCAAGTTGAAATGTACGGCCTCCTTGCAAGAGCGATTTTAGTAAATAAAATCATAAACTTCAGATTTAAATCTGCAACTCTCCAAGAAAGGTCACCCCTGGTCTAGGAATGGAAAGAGCAAATACCCATAACAAAATAGAAATCACTCTCAAAGCTGTAAATAGAAATGTCCTTCAGCCATGAAAGGACCAGCAACACAATTTCTGGAAATAACCTCAATTTCTCCAACACTGAAGCTCAATATGTACTTCTGAATGAAGCACACTCTCAATCCATCATCTAGGGAACCATAGTTTTAGGCCCGAAGAGTGGAATAGAATTGCTAAGCTTTCCCTTAGCCGGATTTTGGATTTCAAACCAGCAACATAACTTTGCTTTCCAAAACATAACATAATCAACTCTCTACAATACAATAATATATAAGTTTCAATCGGCAAATGAAACACTTCGAATTCCAAGAAGTTGAATCACTTCAACTTCCCAAGGGACGCCACCTTCAACCATTCACTTTATTGTGAAATAATAAAACATTATTTCCCTTCCGTTTAGGCGTTCATTTCTATTTGCAACAATAAAGCATTTAATAAATCATTAAATGCTCAACATGACCCCTTAATGTCCCCTCTTTAAAACAACATGAAGTTATCACTCCTAGGCATGGGGGAACAACTTAAAAACATGAAATTAACTAAGTATAACACTTAGTCCAAGGAGATAACCAAAACCAATGCCAATACCGAAACTGAAGGATTACCACAAATAGCATGATGACCTGAGCTGAATTGCAGATGATGATACTGCCAAAATTAGACTTACTAAAAATAGCCACTGCCAAAAATAGTAAATTCACTTCAACTCAACAGAAAGCCAAACTGATCGGCCACACTAAACTGCAAAAGATTGAGTTGCTGCTAGAGTGATACTGCTATAAATATACTTACCAAAAATAGCATATTGCTATAAATAGTAAGTTTGCCAAAACCACATCTGTATGCCAATTGAGCAGTAACATGATTTACTATAAATAGTAAGTGTTCCCAATCTTCTTAGCCTATGAGTTTATGGAAATAGGCTAAAACCAATTGTAGAGCGTAGGGCTAAATCGGGGACATTACAGATAGGTTTGTGTTGGTCTTCTTGGATCATATTTTAATCTACTCCAAGAATGAAGAGGAACATCGTCAACATTTAGAGATTGTTCTCCAACCTTTAAGATAGCATAAGTTGTACGGGAAACTCCCAAAATGTATCTTCTTTCAGAATATCTGTGTAGTATTTGGGTCATGTGATTTTAGCTGATGGGATTCCAGTTGATCTAGCGAAAATAAAAGCAGTGTTTGAGTGGCCAGTGCCTAAGAATGTGCTGAAAGTTTGAAGTTTTATGGGTCTGGCTGAGTATTATTGAAAGTTTGTTGCAAACTTTTCCAAAATAGCTTTTCCCATTACTTCATTGTAGAGGAAAGGGAAGAAGTTTGAATGGTTTGAGAATTGTCAAGCGACATTTGACCAAGTCAAGGAGAAGTTGACCACAACTCCGATACTGAAAGTACTAGATCCATATGGTAACTTTATTGTCATCACAGATGCATCAAATGAAGGTTTAGGTGGAGTGTTGATGTAGGATGGGCGAGTCATAGCCTATGAGTCAAGGAAACTGAAGCCTTGTGAGCAAAATTATGCTTCACATGATTTGGAATTAGCAACAGTTGTCCATGCATTACAAATGTGGAGACACTATTTGTTGGGGAAACCTTTTGAATTGAAGACTAATCATCTTGGTTTGAAGTATTTGTTTACTCAACCTAATTTGAATGCATGACAAAGGAGATGGTTGGAACTGATATCTGATTATGATTTTAACATCAGTTATATCAAGGGAAAGGAAAACCGGGTTGCCAATGCCCTAAGTCGTAGGAGGCATATCTCCTCGATAATATCAATTCAAACCTACTTCAAAAGTCAATTGTTGTAGAAATCCAAGGGTGACGAGTATTACGATCAAGTCAAGCAAGCACTCTCGGATAATCCGCAAGATCCAAGGTATGAAGGATTTCACTTTGAACCTTAATGGTTTATTAAGGTTGAAGGGAAGGATCTATGTACCTAACTCTAGGGAATTAAGGAACTTGGTGTGGAAAGAAGTTCATAATGCACCATATTCTGGACATCCTGGTGTAACTAAGATGTTGGTTGATGTGAAGCCATTGTATTTTTGGAAGGGAATGAAAGGGGATGCTACAAGATTTGTAGCAAGTTGCTTAGAATGTCAGAAGGTGAAGGCAAAACATCATCACCCTGCAGGTCTTTTGTATCCTCATGAAGATTTAGAAAGTAAGTGGCAAATCATTAGCATGGATTTCATGCAAGGTCTTCCAATGTCAAGGAATAAGCACAATGCCATTTTGGTAGTGGTGTATAAGCTTACAAAGGTGGCTCATTTTATTCTAGGGAATCTAACTGATGGAGCTCCTATTATGGCTTAGAAGTTTATTCAAGAGGCATTTAGGTTGCATGGAATTCCTAAAAAGATTATTTCTGACAGGGATGCTCATGTGACATCTAGATTTTGGCAAACCTTGATTTCTTCACTTGGGACTCAGTTGAACATAAGTTCAGCATATCATCCGGAAAAGGATGGACAAACTAAAAGGGTGTACCAAGTGTTAGAGGATCTACTAAGGATGTATTGCATGGATCAACAATATAAGTGGGAGGATTACCTACCTTTGGTTGAATTTGTGTATAATAATTCTTATCATTCTGCAATCGAGATGGCTTCGTTTGAAGCATTGTATGGCAAGAGGTGTTGAACTCCTCTAAGTTGGGATAAGCTAGAGGATAGAATAAGCCTTGGACCAAAAATGTTATCAGAAATGGAGGAGCAAGTTGGTATTATCAAGCAGAGGCTAGCAAAGGCTAATGATAGGCAGAAGAGTTATGCAGATTCCAAACGGGTACCCAAAAATTTCTTAGTAGGAGAAGGTTTTGTTGAGAGTTAAACCTCACAAGAGTTATATAAAGTTTGGAAAGTCATCCAAACTAGCTCCATGCTACGTAGGTCCTTGAAAAAGTTAACCCTATTGCGTATCACATTGCTTTGCCACCAACTCTTGCTAGGATGCATGATGTCTTTCATGTCTCATACCTTAAGAAGTACATACCAGGGGATAACCATGTTATTGCTTGGAATGCTCTACAGGTACAGGACCTAGGAGTGGTAATGATTGACCCTCTCAAAGTGCTCGGAACACGTAAGCTTCACTGACGTAATAGAGAGGTTGTGCAATGCAAGGTCCAGTGGGATCAGTATGCAGAAGATTCTGCCACTTGGGAGGACTATGTTGAGATGAAGCAAAAGTTTCCTCTTGTTTTGCAAGATTTTGAAAGTTCCTAAAAACAATGTTGTTATGTTGTTATGTTTTATGGATTTATATTCATGTTTGATACTTAAAATCATCGGGGATGATGATTCACAAGGGGGGAAATATGTTACACCCTATTTTGTTATTACCTATTTACTATTACCTTGTTAGGTTAAAATGCTTTAATATATATATATAAAATTGTGTTTTATATATGTATCTTGAAAATGTGGTGAATGAATGTACAATTCAATATGATGTTTTAAATGTTTTGAAGATCAAATATATGATGCACATGAATGTATTGTTATCAGCTAACTATTGTTGTGATATAGTAAGTTGGATATAGGAACAAATTCAAGTCTCTAGAAGAGGGGGAGTATCACTCAGGAGAAGAACTTGGTCTGGTAACCCTTAATGAGCCTAATTGAGCATACACACACTCACATCCTAGTTGGTCTAAGTTGAGTCAAGTTAGTTCAAGGAATTGGTAAGTAATCTTCAATTTTGGTTTGGGAATGTTTTGTATTGATTTATGGTTTTAGTCTTTGAATGTTTTTGACTGGGAAAATGTTATTAAGCCTTTATGTCAAGTGAAAGTTCTTCCTTGTGTGTTCATATTTATATATTAATCGATAAAGTATATACATAGAATCTATATATGTACATGTCCACGATAACTCATACATGCGAGTAAATACGCGCATGAGTATACGTAGGTAGACGTATCTATGCATGCTCATGAACGAATAACCCATATGCATGGAAATTTCGATTGGACAAATACGACATATATAATATATATATATATATATATATATATACACACACACACACACACTTCGTGTATATAGATTGATTGATGAATATACGAATATATGTGTTTAAGTATGGATATTAAAATAATGTTATATATATATAATATGTATATTAATAGTAAAGCACATATATAAAGTGCTGTCATATGAAGTGAAACGGCTAAGATAGAAGCCACGCGCATTGAGCGCATGAGAGACTAAGTCAAATGCATTTTGAACATCGCTTAAAGTATAAGTAAAGGATGTTTCGTATGTTGCAGACTTGGTCATAGACCTACGCATGGAATAAGGCACGTAAATGTGAAATGTGGTGCCATATTTTGTAGAGTTTGCAAACTGAAAGAAGTCTAAATTCTGTGCTTTAAACCAATGCATAGTTTTTTGAAGAAATTGTGCCATTTTTTTCTAGAATATCGCGACTTTTTTTCCAAAATCGTGTCCTATTTTTTGATCAAATCGCATGCTTGTTTATATTGATATTTGGGCTGCGTTTTCATCATTTTTTTGGATGAGTTTTGTGCAAAATTGTGGCACGACGGAATTTCTTAGTCTTTTTTGGCGATTTTTAAAAACAATTGTGGAGATTTTTGCCATTTTAAGACCTGCAAATGGCAATTTTTTGAAGTTACTTGACGTACGGGGTACGTGTTGGTGATTTTAATGATATTTTAATCAAATTGTGGGTTTTTTTGATCAGCTAGAGTTTCAAAATTTTTTTATACAATTTTTTGGCAGTTTTTTACACAAATTTGTGGGTTTTTCTATGCAGCTAGAGCACAATTTTTTTTCCAGCATTTGCAATTTTTTGATGATTTAAAAAAAGTCATGGTTGTGTAGGGTTGATTGAAGTTTGACTTGTATACTTTCACGTCTAACTACAACAAATTTCTTTTTTTTTTGTGGTTTTTGATTGTAGGAGGGATGACTTCGTTGCCCAACATCATGTTGGAATGCGGCCAATGTTTTACTGGCACGAATTACAACACCTGGAAGCAACAAATTCTAACAATCTTCTAGTATAAATGCCTCGAAAAGATTGTCCTTGGTACAACCACCTGACCAACAGTTGTTGGTCAAGACCAGGGCAAGTTTGATGAATGTGATAGAGAATCAATCACATTGATCAAATTATCTGTGACAGATGCCATGCTTCCTAAAGTCCAAACATGGACAACTTCAACTAACATTTGGAAGCATCTACGCGATCTTCATGAAAATTAAGATAAAGGTAGGGCCTTCTTTTTGAAAAATATACTTTTTTCAATCACTATGGATGAGAAAATGTCCTTGTTGGAGCATTTACTCAAGATCAAGGAACAATTGTCAACCATTGGTCAAAAGATGGAAGAAGAGGACATAGTGGTAATCACATCGAAAAGCTTACTGCGTTCTACGATTGTTGACTTGAAGTTTGTGAAGAGCTATGCAATAAGCTCTTATAGAAAGACAAATGGAAGAAACAATTTGGTAGCAACAGTGAAATGAGTGTGGAACAGGCATTTGTAGCCAAAGACAAAGGCATGGGCAAATAGTCGCACAAGAAAGGACAAGGTTAGAATGAGGATACAACAAAGAATTTGTAAAACATCATGTCGTTGTGGTAAGTTGGGTCATATGAAAAGTCATTGCATAAAGAGGTTGGTTGAACAAAAATGCAACCAGGGAGGGCCTCAACAAAATCTGCAGAAGGCTCATGTCGCAAACCATTCAAAAGAGAAGGCATCAAGTTTCTATGCCTTCATGCTCGAAGACTAGTAGATCAGTCAGAGTCATATACATGGTACATTGATTTAGGAGCATCACGCCATTTCACTAGCAAGCGAGACTGGTTCACAAAGTATAGTGCTTGCTTTGATTCAATGATCTTTGGTGGTGGTGAGAAGTACACAACTGAAGGCAAAGGGATTGTGCAAATAGCCTCTGAAGGGAAAAAGTTGCTTTTTCTCAATGTATGCTACGTACTTGATTAGAGCTCAATCTACCTTCTATAAGTCAGATTATGTGGTATAGTCCTCATTTAGATGTCATTTTCAGCAAACACAAATGTAGTATCATTGACAAGTATACCAATAAGACTATTGCTTTTGGTATTGAAGATCATGGACTATATAAATTAGTTGAAAACAGACAGGTTAGGGAACATGCATTAGCAGCCAAGAGTGCATCAACCATTACTACTCTTTGGCATCAACAGTGTGGACACCTTAATTTTTCCTACCTCTCTTAGTTGGCTCGCGAGAACTTGGTAGATGGGATTCTTGAGACTCAACAACAAATACATGGTGTGTGAGGTGCTTGCCAAGTTGGGAAGCAACATAAAACACCATTTGATGATGGAGAAGCTTGGGAACCCAAAAGAGTCCTACAATTGGTTCATGGAGATCTTTGTGGACCAATGAACACATCATTAGTCTTTGCTTGCAGGTATTTTCTTTTGTTTGTGGATGATTTTAGTAGGAAAATGTGGGTATATTTTATGAAATTAAAATCTGAGGTGTTTAATGAGTTTCAAAAGTTCAAGGTATAAGTAGAAAAAGAGTGAGGTTCTGCCATAACCACTCTTAGATTTGATAATGGGGGCGAGTTTTGTTCTAAAGAATTTAACAAATTTTGTGCTAAACACGACATCAAAAGACAATTTACCACACCCTACACTCCACAATAGATTGGAGTAGTTGAGAGACGAAATCGTACTATAATAGAGATGGTTCGATGTATGATGGAGAATAAGAATGTTCGCAAGGGTTTTTGGGTTGAGGAATGTTCAATAGGTCTCCCACACATGCGGTGAAACATAAGACCCCAGAGGAAGCATGGTTTGGGAGGAAATTGATAGTTAATCATCTTAAGGTTTTGGGTTTTATTGCATATGTCTGGATTCTAGATGAAAAGCGAGCCAAATTAGATCCTAAGATTAAGAAATTGCTGCTTATAGGGTACAATGATAATCATAAGGCCTATAGGTTGATTGATGTTGACATTGAACTCTTGACTTTCAGCAGAGATGTTGTGATTGATGAGGAAGTAGGGCCTTTCTAGACATCTTTTGAGATCCAGATTACTAATGATCAACCTATTCACGCTAAGGATTGAGGTATTTAGCTTCAAGAAGCTCCACCTGAAGGAGGGGATTCATAGCCCGAGGAAATAGGCCCAGTTTTTGTTGATGATAACTGAGATCAACATCCAAATGACATAGAAGTTGGAAGCCCCAATGATGATGACAATGCTGATTTGGATGTAGCATCTCCTAAGAGGAGATGTAATGTCCCCATTTTCGCACTATACTCTTCATTTCGATTTAGCCTATTTTTGGAAATCCATAGGCTACTCAGATGTGCAAATTAGGGTTTCCTTGTTTGGAGGGTTTTCTGGCATTTCTCGATATTTACTATTTATAGTAAATTCTATTCTTGGCAATACCTCAGTTGTCAGTACCTCAGTTGTCAGCACTTCAGTTAGTCTTCTCTTCAGTCGTAGCAATAAGGTGTTTTCAGTCCTAGTTTAAAAGCCTTATTTGGTGAAATAATATATTTCAAGGCATTAATGTTTTAATTTCAAGTTGACCCCTTGGCCTAGCTCATTAACTTTAAGTTGTGTTTGAAAGGTGGCCATGAAGGGGGATGCCTTCATGAAGGAAATATTAAAACATTTAATAAGTTTATTTATGCCTTAAAGTGGACGCCATTTTATGAGGGATTTAATATTTGTGAATTATGAAATATTTCAAAAAGGGAACTTTTGAATCTCTTTCTTGGAGGAGTTTTGAGAATGTGAAAAGTCACCTCTTTTTCTATAAAAGAGAAGTTTTGCTCCAACTTTTGGTATCTCATGTTTATGCCAAACTTATGCTATCGAAATGACTACTCATTTTGCACTTTGAGGAATGCTGACCTCCTAGTACCATTCTCAATTTCGTGTATGCAAGATAACACCTAATTGAATTATTGCTGCTTCTCAAATCAGACTAGCAGATAGAGTTTAAAGATGAATTTTGGAGTGTTTTACTAGTTTTGCAGTTGCTGTTTTGCATACAACTGAAAGTCGAATTTATTCACAGCTGAGTGTATGAATTTAATTTTGTTTTGGGCATTTGATCAAATCATTCCTAAGGTCTTGGCGACCATTTTCAGCGAGTTTCAAATTTTATTTTTGAGTGTGATTTTATGTGGCAAAATCGCCCCTCTCAAGGGCCGTACCATTTGGAAAGCATTGGGAATTGTGCCAGTTAAATAATGAAGGCTTTTTGGTGCTGTTTCTTCATCATGACATGGGCGCCTATCCTCTAGAGGTGTTTTGCATTCAGTTTTCTTCTTCTTCTTTCTTCATCAATTCTCGTTATAATATGATTTGTAAACATTCTATATTTTGGTGCTTGAAATGATTGTGAAATCCTTGTAATTTGCAGCTCTCCTTATTTTGTAAAAACTATTAACAGTAGTATTGTTTTTGTTTTATTATTGCTGCATCATCTTTATAATTTCACATTAAGCACCCCTGGATGGTATACCGCCAGTGAGGATAAATTGAATTATAAGCTATCTCATACCCACTGTCAAGTGGTGAATCCCCACTCTTAAGTGGATGCCTGCCACAGCAGAAGAAGTGATTTAAATTGTAATCTTTTTGCCCCCACTATTTGGTGGTAGTGTGGAAAGTTTCTTGTGGCTGGTTATCTGCCTCTTTCATTTCAATTCAGCAATTAACACTCCACCATATGTTAGCACTTCGCTTGTCAAAGGATCTTGAGTGCACATTCTTAGTGTAGAGTTTAATCTCTCTCTTTCAGTTGTAATCTTTGAATCTTTGAATTCAGTAGATCCTATGGATCCTCTGACCATATGCCCGCCCCTCCTCCTTAAGTGGTTCTAGGGTGCATTCTTGGTTAGAGTTCTTTCATGCAACGTTTTGGGTTATGCTAACCTTAACAGGTGCTTGGTTACTTGTAAATGTTCATTGAAAAATCAAAAAAATTGAAAAAGCATATTTCAGTGGTATCAGAGCAGAAGTTCCTACCATCCTGTGAAAAATGGAGCTCAGTGGTCAGATGAGTGACAGAAAAATCAGATTCTACACGAGAGGTTAGAACTGGATTCAATTTGAATTTCAGAAGTATCGAAAATGTTACGTTAGCTAAGGTCCCGAAACTGTGAGAGAGGAGAGATTTGATTATGGCTTCTGAAGAGGAAAGAAGATTGGCAAGGTTGCTTTCCATTGCAGGTGCAAAGCTCAATGAAGAATGTCAGACAAGAGGTGAAGAAGTGAGTATATTGTCCGAGTTGGAATATTGTTTGAGCCACGTCCAACAATCTCCTAATGGATTATTGAATAAGGCATTATCTCCAACAATTACTGCTTTGATTCATCCCTATTGGATAGGGCATCCAGAGGAAGAAATAAGTTTGTTGGTTACTTCATGCTTTAGTGAAGTTATAAGGATTGTAGCACCATTGATGCCTTATGAAGATGAAATTATGAAAAGGATTCTTCATAAGATTGTTGAAAGTTTCGAAGATCTTGATGAAACTTGTAGCAGTCAATTTCCTAGAAGAGCTGCTATCTTGAAGACATTTTCAGATCTTAGGACAGGTAACTTGCTAATTGACTTGAAAATGTATAATCAGATTGATCACTTGATCTACTACCTTTTCATATCCACTTGGAGTGAACAAGAAGAAAGTGTTATGGCAGCAGTAAAGAATATTCTTGTTCTCACTATTAAAGAGGTAGATGAAATTCCACCTAATGTCCAATCACTCTTTTTGGAAGTATATGAACAAAAAGAAAAACTTTCTCCTATTGCTGATATGTTGTTACATGAATAGCTCAATCAATGTGAGGAGAAATTGAAGCCCCTTTTAATGAAGACAGTTCAAAATAATGTGGAGAATTCCTTCACCAAAGAAAAGATTGAAATTTGACATCTTGTGGATTTGGTAGCAGAATCCCAGGAAGAATCTACAAGTGTGGATTTGACCATGTATTCAATAGAAGAGGGTCAAGAAGCAACTATAGTTTCAGGAGAGCATGGAGAATATCAAATTGGCTCACTTGAATTTTCAGAAAAAGAACATGTTGAAAAGGGAAGAGATGAACCTATAGAGCTGCTGTATGAAAAAGAAGATTTTCTTGTTATGTGTGGGGCTACTAATGATGAAATCAGTAACATACCTATTCATGGAAGGTCCGTTGAAGTAGAGAATGATGATATTTTCAAAGTAGCCAGCTTTGATGATTCTTTTTTCCAATACAATGATAGTGATATGGATGGTATTGGGTTTGATTATCAAACTACGCCCGTGGAGGAAGCTATAGATGAAGATTTCAGTTTAAGTGGAATGGGAAGTGATTCATTCAAAGAGTCAACAATCCAAGAGGAGCATGATGATTTTTTTCCTATTGATCATTACAGTCAAACTTTTCACAATTGGGATCCGAGCGTGATGTCACCAAGGTATGATAAAGAACCAGAGTAGGATAAATTCCCCTTTGATCCTGATGAAGTGCAAAATTCAGTTTGCATTGCAAAATATGTTGAAGTCATTGGAGGAGAAGTTGCAGCAAATACCAATAAGAACGTGAATTCTTATGTTGAAGTTTTAAAATCAGAAAATGGTCTAGGTGCCTTTCAAAATTACACACAAGAAGAGTATGAGAACTTGAAAGGTCAAGATAGAGATACTAATTTGTTTGAAGAATTTATTGACAAACCTTCTATTCAAAAGTTATGCACTAAAAAGGATAGGAAGGAGGCTGATTTTGAAAATCATGTCAATGAAAATGAATCAAAAAAGTTGTTGTTTAATGAGCAAAGCTTCTTTGCTGATTGTGATCAAGGGCCTAAAGAGCTGCAAGTTTTGAAGGATAACTTATTGGTTTCAAAAGAGAAATTTGTAAAAGTGTTATCAAGAATTGATAGCACCCACAATTGTATTGAAGAACTCTATTGGAAGTTCCAATTTGAAGAGAGACAAAATGGAGTTAAGGATGAAGACACTCTTTCCAAGATGCAAACCATCAAAGCAGCATTGGAATCAATTAAGACAGATTATTTGCATTTGCTCTTTGATAGGGATAATGCCATTAAGTTTGCATAGGAGACCTATGTTGCCTATCAAGAGAAGGAGAAAGAGGTTAATAGGCTTTGCCTTGATCTTACCTTAGCTCATCATCCTTTATACAAAACAGAAAACCAATTTCCTATTGCAGCCACACTTGTGGAACAAGAAGCTAATACAAGGCTAATGGAGATCAAACAAATAGTTGAAGGAATAAATGAATTCCATAATGTTGAAACAATGCATAAGGCCAAAGAGATTCAATATGATGATGGTAATTGGAAGGTATATCAAGAGTGTAAGCTCTTGATTAGGGACGAAGAATTGCCACAAGAAGGAATAGCTTGCAGCCATGAGGTAGATGTAGTGATTGGTAATGTGTGTGGTATTCATCATGTTACATTATATGGATCAGCAACTAATGATGGGCATCCTCAAGTGGATGAAGAAGATGTGCATGAATTCTATGATGACACCAACCAAAGGGATGAAGGAAATATTGTTTCTATGATGGTGTACAATAATCCTCTATCTTCACATGATTTGTTAAATTATGTGGCGATTGACAATTTCTATGTGATTGGCATTGGTAAGAGGTTTTATGCTTTTGACATGCATAATTTTATAGTCAAGCATGAGTTAATGTTGGTGGATCCATTCTAAATGTCAAGCAACACTCTTTGGGGATGGTTAGTAAATGAGCATTTAATGATATCCAAACTTGAACTGGTTGGTCTTCACTCAGCATTAACCAATGGAAGAGTACCATCTATCCTACGATGGTTGATTTGGTCAAGTTTCAAAAATATGCATCAAATTGTGGGAGGATTTTCAGGCTTGCCCCTTTGGTTTCTAGATTGTGCATTGTTGATTAGTGATTATTCTAAATTGTTGGTCATGAAAGGTTCAAGGCTTGCCCCTTTGGTTTCTAGATTGTGCATTGTTGATTAGTGATTATTCTAAATTGTTGGTCATGAAAGGTTCAAACTTTGCATTGATGGTTGCAGCTGATTACATGGATTTGTGTGCTCATGACTTTCACTATAGCTCTTGGAGATATGTTGGAAATTCTTTCCAAAGTGTTGGAATTTATTTTTGGTTGGGAATTCATGTTTGGAATTCTCAACATGGCTTGATGGAGATTGCTGCAAGTAGAAAAAAGGATCTTTGGAGAGATAAGGATTCAATTTTCAGAATCTTTGATGCTACTCCCATCTTTACCAATCATTTGATGATTCCTTTGGTTCATCTATTGATGGATTGGAGAGTTACTTCGAACAAAAGATGGTTCAATGATCGGTTGGAGTTTCTTGAGGGAATGCTTCCAGCCTTGGGCATGAACAATTGTGATATTATGGACGCTGATTTCCAATGTTGCAGCCATTGTTCAACTCCTTGCACACTGATTTTCCTAAAATCAGATTTTGAGTGGTTCACTTCAGAGTTCATGGGCAGATGGTATACTCATTTTTTCTCTTCTCAATCTCTTATCAATGATGGTTTTTGGTTCCAAAGGTGGGAAATGATGTTTCATAGTGCTACGGATCAGACTTGGATGGTGTTTAAGTTCTTCTCCGGTGGTTTTCTTTGTACAATCTCTTGCACTAGTGTTTGGGGCAGCGAACCTTTGCTTGATTTTGTTCAACCTTCTGAGACTTTGGGGGAGAGATTGGTGGAAGCTTTCAGAGATATTCTTGAATATGTTAGAATCACTCAGAGGAGGCATTATACATCCTTGAGGAGCTTTGAGGATGCAACTGCCATGACTTTGCAAAGAGTTGTTTTTTCTTTTGCAAATAGCTATGAAGAAGTCACAATTGCTGTTTTGATTCGGTTTGATGCTTTGAGGAGTTATTTTGATGAGAATATTTTTGATTGTTTAGATTATTCTTCTTTGTTCTCAGAATGGTGATTGACATTGACATAGCAGATGCCAATTCTTCAGAGTTTATTGGGCATGAGACCCTACTTGATTTTGATTCAAATCCTTCCATGTTGTTCAGTTTGAATTTCAGGCATGTTATCTCTTGGAGGTTGCAAGAATGGTTTGTGTTGTTTTGGTGCAATGACTACATTTGTATGACTAGAGTAGAGCAGCATCAACATGGTGGGACTTTTTCAAAGATGGACATGGGACTCCGGGATCCTATTTGATTTGGTGGGATCAGTTTGGAGTGTTGTGGCATTGCTTGAAGACAAGCAATTTTGGGAAGGGTGGACTGTAATGTCCCCATTTTCGCCCTATGCTCTTCATTTGGATTTAGCCTATTTTCGGAAATCCATAGGCTACTCAGATGTGCAAATCAGGGTTTCCTTGTTTGGAGGGTTTTGTGGCATTTCTCGATATTTACTATTTATAGTAAATTCTATTCTTGGCAGTACCTCAGTCGTCAGCACTTTAGTTAGTCTTCTCTTTAGTCAGAGCAATAAGGTGTTTTCAGTCCTAGCTTAAAAGCCTTATTTGATGAAATAATATATTTCAAGGCATTAATGTTTTAATTTCAAGTTGACCCCTTGGCCTAGCTCATTAACTTTAAGTTGTGTTTAAAAGGTGGCCATGAAGGGGGATGCCTTCATGAAGGAAATATTAAACATTTAATAAAGTTTATTTATGCCTTGAAGTGGACACCATTTTATGAGGGATTTAATATTTGTGAATTATTAAATATTTCAAAAAAGGAACATTTGGTGTCTCTTTTTTGGAGGAGTTTTGAGAATGTGAAAAGTCACCTCTTTTTCTATAAAAGAGAAGTTTTGCTCCAGCCTTTGGTATCTCATGTTTATGCCAAACTTATGCTGTTGAAATGACTACTCATTTTGCACTTTGAGGAATGCTGACCTCCTAGTACCATTTTCAATTTCTTGTTTGCAAGATAACACCTAATTGAATTATTGTTGCTTCTCAAATCAGACTAGCAGATAGAGTTTAAAGATGAATTTTGGAGTGTTTTACCAGTTTTGCAGTTGTTGTTTTGCAGACAACTGAAAGTCGAATTTATTCACAGCTGAGTGTATGAATTCAATTTTGTTTTGAGCATTTGATCAAATCATTCCTAAGGTCTTGGCGACCATTTCCAGCGAGTTACATATTTTATTGAGTGTGTGATTTTATGTGGCAAAATCGCCCCTCTCAAGGGCCGTACCATTTGGAAAGCATTGAGAATTGTGCCAGTTAAATAATGAAGGCTTTTTGGTGCTGTTTCTTCATCATGACATGGGTGCCTATCCTCTAGAGGTGATTTGCATTCAGTTTCACGCAATTCGGAGGTATAATGCTTAAGTTATGAGCATTTGATTATTTCTGCAGTTGCTGATAACTCATTTCTAGAATTGCAGATTTCTAAAACAACATTATTTTCAGTTTGCTTCTTCTATCTTTCTTCATCAATTCTCGTTATAATATGATTTGTAAACATTCTATGTTTTGGTGCTTGAAATGATTGTGAAATCCCTGTAATTTGCAGCTCTCCTTATTTTGTAAAAACTGTTAACAGTAAATACTGTTTCAGTTTTATTATTGCTACATTATCTTTATAATTTCACATTAAGCACCCCTCGATGGTATACTGCCAGTGAGGATAAATTGAATTGTAAGCTATCTCATACCCACTGTCAAGTGGTGAATCCCCACTCTTAAGTGGATGCCTGCCGCAGCAGAAGAAGTGATTTAAATTGTAATCTTTTTCCCCCCACTGTTTGGTGGTAGTGTGGAAAGTTTCTCATGGCTGGTTATTTGCCTCTTTTATTTCAATTCAACAATTAGCACTCCACCATATGTTAGCACCTCGCTTGCCAAAGGATCTTGAATGCACATTCTTGGTGTAGAGTTTAATCTCTCTCTTTCAGTTGTAATCTTTGAATCTTTGAATTCAATAGATCCTATGGATCGTCTGACCATATGCCCGCCCCTCCTCCTTAAGTGGTTTTAGGGCACATTCTTGGTTCATGCAACGTTTTGGGTTATGCTAACCTTAACGGGTGCTTGGTTACTTGTAAATGTTCATTGAAAAATCAAAAAAATTGAGAGAGCATATTTCAGGAGACCAAAGTGGTGGGCAAGTACCATTGGAGATGTTTGGGTAAATGATCGAGGGTAGATCATCGAGGGGCAATTGCAAGACAAACACAATCAACTTCGCTCTCATGGCCAATATTCAAGGAGTGTATGAGCCACAAGTGTTTGTTGAGGCAAAAGAAAAACTTGAATGGGAAAAGGCCATGGAAGCCGAACATGAATCTTATGGAGAATGAGCCTTGGGATCTTTCAGATCTTCCACCAAGGAAGAAACCCATTGCTTGCAATTGGGTGTACAAGGTCAAGTACAAAGAAACTGGTACACTTGACAAGTACAAAGCAAGGTTGGTTGCTAAAGGATACTCATAGAGAGAGGGCATTGACTACGAGGAGACCTATGCTCCTACAACAAAGATGATCACCATCCGATTGGTTCTAGGCATGGCAACTTAGTTTGGTTGGACAGTCCACCAAATAGACATAAAAAGTGCCTTCCTCAATGGAGATTTGGAGGGAGAAGTGTACAGGACTCAACTATAGGGTTTTCAAGTTGCGAGGAAGGAGCATCTTGTATGTAGATTGAAGAAAGCTCTGTATGGCTTGAAGTAGGCACCCAGGGCATGGTACATCAAAATCGACAAGCATTTGGTTGAACAAGGTTTTCAGTGTTTTCCTTCGGATGCCAATCTGCATGTCAAAAGCATGGTAATGATCTCATTCTTCTTATCAATGGTACATGAAAATCGACAAGCATTTGGTTGAACAAGGATTTCAGTAGAGTCCTTCAGATGCCAATCTGCACGTCAAAAGCATGGTAATGATCTCGTTCTTCTTATCATAAATGTGGATGATATCATTATTATAGGTAGTGGGGTGAGTGCTATTGAACAAATCAAATATGTTATTAGTAAATCTTTTGACATGGCTGATTTAGGCCTCCTACATTACTATCTAGGTGTAGAAGTTTGGCAAACAAGTGGCGATATTTTTATCTCTCAGTCCAAATATGCTAGGAGTTTTCTCGAAAATTCAAAATGACAGATTGCAAAATATTGTCAACACCTATGGAGAAAGGGCTGAAACTTTCAGCCAAAACCGACTCAAAGGTAGTTAATGAGTCGGCATACAGGAAACTAGTGGGCAGCCTTATATATCTTATAGCCACTAGACTTGATTTGAGCTATGCTATGAGTTTTATTTCTAGATTCTTGACAACACCAAATGTAGAACATTGGACTGCAACGAAGAGGGTGTTGAGATATGTGAAAGGGACACTTTGGCATTTTGTATAGTAGACGCAAAGATCCTAGGCTAGTTGTGTTCACAGATTCAGATTGGAAGGCTTTGTTGATGACAAAAAATCCACTTTTGGATATGTTTTCAGCCTTGGCACCGGTGTAGTCACATGGACCAGCAAGAAGTAGCAGCAGTAGCTCTCTACTCGATCGAAGCAAAATATCGAGGAACAATAAAAGCAGCATGTGAGGCAGTATGGCTCAAAATGATGCTTTTAGACATGAAAATGCCTCAAAAAGAGATTTCACCCTTGTTTTGTGATAATAAAGGGGTGCTAAAGCTCGCCAAGAATCCGGTCTTTCATGAGCATACCGAACATGTGGAGCTTCATTGTCATTTCATTAGGCAACTTGTAGAAATGGATTGGTTATGTTGCAGTTTTGTCTTTTAGAAGATCAAACTGTAGACGTCCTTACCAAGCCTTTGGGTCCTGATGAATTTGTAAAATTTCGGGATAAGCTTGGTGTAGTTAGTGGAATCACCATTAAGGGAGGGTATTCAAGTAATGTTTTATATTGTAATGGTCAATTAGCTCTTTGAATAGACTTTAGGATTCTTCTTTAATAAAAGTGATGTTGACTTTAGATTTAACTTTTTGCTTTATGAGTTGTCAATCTTATCCTATGAGTTGCCAATCTTTATCCTCTGAGGTGTCAGTCTTATCCTTTGTGGATAAGGTGTTTGGAATCCTATATAAGGATGCTTTTGCTCCTTATTTCTTAATAGGTTTCTATGCAATCTTGGTTAACTTTTTGTGTGCTGTTTTTTGTAATAAATCTTGTACTGTTGAGCAAAGAATTAGGTGTTGATACAAAAACAATAACTTATAAGTCATCATTTCTGTTGTGACCTTTTCACACATCACCCCATTCAAATGGGGACCCCCTAAATTTTGCTCCATTTTGGTCTTTTGGCTTTAGTTTTGTGTCTTTCTGATCTTTTGTCCTTTCGGAGATGTCTCTGTATTTGACCTAATTTGGGATTTTAGCTGTCTGTGAAATTAGGGTTTTCGTTCTTCAGGCTTATTAGAGGTTAAATTGAGTTGGCTAACTAACATTTGAGCTTAACATTGCTATCAGAAGACTCAAGGCAGGATCCCACTGAAATTTCACTGAAATCTGATAACTTACTATTTTTAGTAAGTACCTAAAACAAGGTCTTTTCCTCAGGATTTCGGGATTCTGACTACTCCAACACATCCAGGTAACTTCAGAGTGCCTGTACGATAAATTTGAATAGATTCAGACAACTGGCTATTTTTAGCAGTTCGGCCTTTAGAGGCCATTTTCAGGGTTTAAACGTATTATTCTCCAATGCATGATTGGGGAATGTTTCTGGGTTTCTCGAGACCTTCGCAACGGTGTAACATGCAAACCAAGACGATCACTTTCAGAGTTCAACCTTCGGAGGCTATTTTTAGGGTTTGCATGCAGAGTTTTTCAACGCATGTCCGGATATTCCTTCTGGGTTTTTCGAGAGCTTCGCAACAGTGTGACATGCAAGCAGAGAGGATCAAGTTTCGAGGACTTACTGTTTTTAGCCAGTGCTCGCATGCAGACTAGTTTTCTGGGTTTTTCTGGGTTTCTTGAGATCCCACGGGCACTCTGACATGCAAACTCGTCTGACATCAGATAGATCACTTTCCAGACACTTACTATAAATAGCAATTTCACCCCAACAACTACCCAACACTTCAGTTTAGCGAATAGGGCGGCAGGCAGCAGAAATCAAGTCAAACGGAGGTCGTTTGAGGCACATGCAAGTCATATTAGGGTTTCCAACTTCGATGCCTAAAAAGAGGGGTAAAAAGCCAAAATTTCGAAAAACGAAGATATCCCACTGCGATCAGTATCCTTCAGGCAATCTATTGGTGAAATTTGGGCGCACTCTGAGCCCTTACTATTTATAGTAAGTCGTCTACAGAACAGGGCTATAAATAGCAAGTCAGCATGAGGGGCACGTGTGAACAGGTTTGCCAAGCGATGAGGACCATGTGGTGAAAATTTCAAGTCAAACGGAGTTGCATAAGTCAAGCAATTTTAGGGTTTTGCAAAAAATAGCAGGAATGCTACAAATAGCATGTCAGCATGGGCAACAAGTATAAACAAGGTGGCAAGGTCTCAGAAGGCATAATCACACCAGCTCCAGTTTCAGAACAGGTGAAAAGGCATGGGAAGGCACACTTCTCCAAATTTGCTAATAATAGAAGAGTGCAAAGGTAGCTGAGACGTTGAGGATTTTCAAGTTGAAGTCTGGCAGAAGCAAGCATGAAATGCGCCCTTGGCATGGAGGAAGCTTCAAAAATTCTAAGTGTTGGGATTTCCTTCTCCCTACCTCAAATGCGCCCGAGCTTGATGAAAATTCCTCCTCCCTATGGTAAATGCGCCCTCAAGGTGTAAGCAAGTAAAATGTTGAAAATTCTCTTAAGTATAAAAAAAATGGAAGTAGCTTGCCTCATTTGCGCCCAAGGTAAGCATGAGTCTTAGAAAATTTTCTAAGTTTTGAAGAATGGAAGTGCATGGGCTGAAATGCGCCCAGGATGAGAAGCAAGAAGTCTAAAAATTTCCTAAGTTTAAAATGGGAGGAGCTACACCCAAATGCGCCCAAGGTGGTAGAGAGACCTCAAAAAGTTTCTAAGGCATGGAAATGGAAGCTTGGCATGTGATATGCGCCCACCTTGAGGAATTGCCTTCAAAATTATTCTAAGGCATTGGAAATGGAAGCTTGGCATGTGAAATGCACCCACCTTGAGGAAGTGCCTTCAAAATTATTCTAAGGCATTGGAAATGGAAGCTTGGTAGGTGAAATGCGCCCACCTTGAGGAAGTGCCTACAAAATTATTCTAAGGCATTGGAAATGGAAGCTTGGCAGGTGAAATGCGCCCAGCTTGTGTGTGACTTATAAAAGTTTCTAGGGCAAGTAAATGGAAGCTCCTCCATCAAATGGTGGTGGCATAAAATATTCTAAGTCATAAAAAATTGCAGCACATATCCTCAAATGCGCCCAAGGTGGAAATGGTGGCATGAGGAATTCTCAAGGCATGAAAAATTGAAGCTCCCACATGAAAATGCGCCCAAGTCAAGTTAAGAGGGCATGAAAATATGCTAAGGCACAAGTGAAAGCTCATAGGGTAAAATGTGCCCAAGGGGAATGAGCAAGCATGAATAAAATTTCGAAGTGGTGAAAGTAAAAGAACACCCCTCTAAATGCGCCTAAGGCAAGCAAGTGATTTGGAAAACTTTCAAAATGGAAGCATCACCTTCAAAATGCGCCCTTGAGAAGAAGAGAAGTTGAAAAACTTTCTAAGTATGTAAACTTGAAGGCACACTCTCCATATGTGCCCAAGCAAGGAGTGGGGTGAGAAATAATTCTAAGTAATGAAAATGAAAGTGCTACCTTCAAAATGCGCCCAAGAGGGAGAAAGACTTGAGAAAAAGTTTAAGGCAAGCTCAAATGAGAGTGGACCCCTCTAAATGCGCCCTAGGCAAGTGGTTGAGGTAGCAAGGCATTAAAATTTTCTAAGTCATTGGAGATGAAAGTACAAGGGGTCATATGCGCCCAAGGAAGAGGGTGGCATCAAGAAATATTCTAAGTCCTCAAAAATGGAAGCTCCCCTAGCTAAATGCGCCCTTGAGGTGAGAGCCACTCAAAATGTTTCTAAGGCAAAACAAAAGTAGACCCCTTCAAATGCGCCAAACCTAGAGGAGGAAGGGACTTAGAAATTATTTAAGTCATGAAAAGTGCAGCATACCCTTCTATATGCGCCCAGCAAAGGAAGTGAATATGGAAAAGTTTCTAAGTAAGATAAAATGAAAGCTCGAAGGTGGAAATGCGCCCAGCAAAGGAAGTGAATATGAAAGAGTTTCTAAGTAAATGAAGTAGAAGCTAGAAGGTTGAAATGCGCCCAGCAAAGGTTGTGAGTTGAAGAAATTCTCAAGTGAGGGAAAATGAAACTAGGCACCCTCAAATGCCCCCAGCAATCAAGTGGGAATAAAATATTTTTTCTAAATGATAAGGATGGAAGTAGCACATACAAAGTGCGCCCTTGAGGGAAGTGAAGATGAGAATTTTCTGAGTGGTAAAAATAAAAGCACAAGCATGTAGAATGCGCCCAACAAGGAAAGAAATGTTAAAAGAAATTTCTGAGTTGTGAAAGTTGCAGCACATGGCCTCATATGTGCCCAAGGTAAGGAGGAGATACAAGACTTAAGAATTTGTCTATGGCATTAAAATAAAATGCCACTGAAGGGAAAACGCCTAAGTATGAGAAACAAAGACTCAAAGTGGTAGGTACGCCCAGCTCCAGCAAGGAATAAAGGTATGAGAAATTTGCCTAAGTCAAAATGAAAGTGGACCCTTCAAAATGCGCTCTAAGGAAGTTGGGAAAATTGCTAAGTAAGACAAGAAAGCCTAGGCGTGGAAAGGTAAAGTGAAAATAAATGCATAGGGTAAGTTGATTAAAATTAATTTTCTCTAAGGCATCACATGGAGAAAGTAATAATTACGCCTAAGGAGGAGGTAGTGATAATTTTCCAAGTGCTAGGTGATATGCGCCCAGATACAAGAAGGAAATTCTTCAAGAAAACAAGAAAAATGCCAAGACAGGAAAATGAAGACCGCAGGTGTGGAATACGTCCAGAATTAAAATAGAGAAAACCTTAGCAATTTTTATTATTTTTCAAAAATAATAAAATTTAAACTTCCCCCTTCGTTTGGATACACATGAAAATGATGATTTCGGAGGGGAAATTTCTTCTGGGTATTGGACATTTCCCACCGGGAGATGATTTAAGGTTCTCCCACACCTTGCTCGTGTTGTTGCGACAAAGATTTTAGCCTGGCACCCGTTTAACAAATTTCCTAGGGCCCGGATAGATAAATTTTCTAAGGCATGGTAAAATAAAGCTCAAGAGGTCAAATACACTCATAGGGTAGAGGTGAAATTTGTCCAAGGCATAGAAGAATTTGGAGATGAAATGAAGCTAGAACATCAAGCACCCAGATGTTGAAAAGTTATAAAAGTTTGCTGGAAATGATGAACTCTACCACATCCAGAGATCAATCAATCGGAACGTGGGATAAGGTAAGTAAAGTGAATTTATATTATAAAATGTTATGATGCTCTTCTTTTGTTTTGCAGGATGAACACCGAAGCCAGAGCATGAGGGCTTGAGGTGATGAAGCTAGACAACGCTACAAATTTGGAAAAGGGAAACGACAGTGAAGATTTGTCTAAGGCATTAGGAATGTGATGCGAAGGAGGCAAAGGCGCCCAAGGCAATGAGCTGGAGAAATATGAAAGTTGCAAATGCGACGACAAGAGGGATGAACGCGAACGATTTGTGTGGTCGAACTTTGGAGACAATCTTAGAGACTCTTTTACCCCCCTCCTAACGCAATAGAGTTGGCAGAGAAGAACGGTGGGAACGCGTTTCTGGATGAGAATCTTCTAGAAGAAGATAGTGGGCATTAATTGCTCGTAGTGGGGAGTGGAGAATCTTTTGTGCATTTATTGCCCCACTCCTCTCAATGGCGGTTTTTAGGGCAAAAACCCTAATTAAGGCATATGTGGCTCGATCTGAGCCCTTTATTGTAATTCAATCTAAGCCGTTCGTTGGACTGGGCCAACTATAAAAGGGGCATCCCCCTTCATTTGTAATAAGTAGAGATTAGTTCAAGAGATCAGAGAGTAGAGAAGATAGAAGTTATAATAGATAGAGAGTTAGCTTAGTTCGAAAAGGAAAGAAAGACTTTCCCTTTGAAGGTTTTTGTAAAAGATTGTTGTGTAAGACTCTCATAATATAAGGATTTTCATTGATTGGTGATTCTATCTTGCATTGTGGGTAGTTGACGAGATCTTTTCGTCTTTCCGATTCAAGTAGAGTAGAGTAAAATAGACTTTTATTTCATGCAAGTAGTTGTTAATTGTGGAATGTGGCGTTGGTTTGAGCAAATCTTCCTGTATCCATACCACTAGCGGGCTTGCTGACGGTAAGTCTGCCCTTGCGTGGTCGACTGGAATTTCAGCACCTAACTTTGGTTGTGATTTGCGTGTCCACTTGCTTCATTGTGAAGGGGTGCGCACGTTGAATCCCAATTTGAACATCTTATCCATCCTTTGAAGATTGAACCAACTTTGTTAGAGTTGTTCGAAGGGGAGACGAAACAAAGTTTGGTTTGAAGATTGTTAAAGCTAGTCCTTGCATTCCACCCTTAGAGATAGATTGTAGAATTCCTATCCCTACCTCCTTTAAATTCAGTATTTCCCGGTCTGTTCAAATACCAGAGCATCATAGCCAAAACCTTTCATTTGCTTGAGTAAAGAAATCGAACAATTACGTAAGTCCCCTTGGAATACCCAACATATTCACATCAACCAACTGAGTCTATTTGCAATAAAAGGAACCTTGGAGTCGAACGCATGAACTTTCACGCAATCTTAGCATGCGGAACACTTTGATCAAGAGAGAACAGAGTGACCGTTGGACATTTTATTCTGTGCTGGTGTTGTCATAAAAAACACGTCAACAATTTCAAGCTGAAATTAAATACAAGATCAGTTAGCAAAAAATTAAATTGCCACGACCTCATCAACTATTTTGGTTGAGATGACAAGGAAAGACTAAAAGGTATTTCAACCAATTGAAACTGGTCAAAATGTATACTTTTCTGATGCTAAACACCAACGATGTCGTAGGCAATGATGATATGATTTTAATTTGTTTTGATTTCGATAGCGATCAACTGGTCAATGACAATGCTTTCAATTTTTTAATATTTCATTTGCTTCCTTAATCCATACAAGTGACTCTTCTTTCACAAAATGCATTGCAACATGGGGATGAATCTTGATGATGCTCCGATAACAACCGACCGAACCAAGGAATCCTCTTGAACATGGAGACATTCTTAGGCACTAATCATTTGGCTATCTCTTTAAGTTTGCAGTACTAACTTTTATTCATGTGGAAATGATATGGCGAGCAAAGGCTAGTATGATAATGTGGCAAATTAGTTTGGTTATGAGTAGTTAGATTTGAGAGAGGCTTGTTCAACCTTTTGCTAAATAGTTGCCTCAAATTTGCTCTTCTCATTTATGGTGTTATGTTTTTGATTGTTGATTATGGCCTCCAAGTTGGTCCTAGACCCCTTAATATGGGTGATGTCACTATCGACATGGCTTGTAACCTTTGAATTCATTTTAAATGGTAGTGAGGTGCTACTGCAGTTGAATGTTGATTAGGTCAATGCCTCACACAATTTTTTTTATGTTAAGGTCCATAAAAAAGGCAATACATGTCCAACAAATATATAATAACTGCAAAACAAATTGTGATGAACCAACAACTTATCAGAGAGATGCCATAAAAATGGTGAAACTATACAAGTACTATTGTTTTTCAAATAGATTTCCATTACATCATATGAACTTCATTAAACATATGACTTCAAATTAGAATTGGCTATATAAAAATTCACACGGTTAGTCACCCTATTTCCTTTTGGAGCTAAGAAGCATAGCCTCCATAAAAACTAGTGCTCCCCGGGGACACTTCCCTTGCCATTTTTGCTCTTGTCCCCTATAGGGGACATTTGAGGAACATGTAGGAAATGTCCCCCCACATCCCCTATGTGAAAAAAAATGGAAATGTCTTGTAGATGTCCCTCTTTTGCCAAGGGACATTAGGGGATGGAGAGTTGTCCTTGAGATGACTAGGGAATGTCTAGGTGTCCCTTAGTTGTCCTAGGAACAGCTAGTTGCGCCCTACAACCCAACAATATGTCAAGTGCATTTAAAAAAAAGGTTAAAAACACATTTTAAATTTAAAAAAGGGATAGGCGAGCCATGGTTTGTGTGGTTTTGAAGGTCATCATCTAGGCTTGGTGGTGGGGGGTTATGCCCCTCAACCTTGTCCTATATCACAATAGGGAACGTGCTAGGGGCATTGCCCTTAGACCCCATGAGGGGTGTTGCCCGTCAACCTCCATGAGGGGCATTTCCCCTCGACCCTATTGGGGGTGTTGCCTCCAAAACCCCACCTATTTATAAGTCTAACCAAGTAATAAACAAATCAATAATCATGTTCACAAAATCTGCAAAATTCATATCCTTTGTTGTAGATCTTTGCATCTTCATAGTTGAAGTCACATTCAAGGATGATCTTCTTTCATACATTGGACAATTTGTTCAGTATACAAGGATTGCCACAAACAAAGTTAGCATGCTATCGTCATTATACTACTAAATACAATTTAAGTCTTAATCAGTAGGAAATGCCACTTTCATAATGCAAATTCCAAAAATTTAAAATGTATCAATCATGCCTTTCATAGACAATTGATAGAACAATCCCATCTATCAGTTTCCTAGTTGAGGGCAAATTGGAACATAACCAATTATCTTTTTACATAATTGTTCCTCTTTGCTAATTAGTTTGATAGCATAACATGCAGTCTTAAAGGCTTTAGGAAAACTTTGATAATAAATCCCACCTGAATATACACCAATCAAGCATGTCTTTATTAAGTCATGCTCATATATATATAAAGAAGATTATAATTCCTATTTAATGACCCATTCACACAAAGGTTCTATTTTATATACTGTCTATGATGAATGCTTGATCAATGTTATTATATGAATGTTTGAAATTTCCTTATATTTTAAAATTTTCCGTATTTTTTAATAGCCAGCCTATATCGTCCCCCAACGCCACCTTAGGAATAACACTGTTGAAGTGATATGGGCTTTGGACCGGTTACCCGAAATAGACTTACTATAAATAGCAACTGCTAAAAATAGTAAGTACTCACCAAAACAAACTGGCACAAAATTGAAGATCACTGAGTTGCCCTGTGGCTTACTATGAATAGTAAGCACTGCAAACTGGCCACTTCTATAAATAGAAAGTCCTGTCGAAAACCAACACTAAGCCCAATGTTGGCACTGAGTCCCCTAACCAACTCCAACTAGCCTATGAGAACTTTGGAATAGGCTAATTGAATATCCCACTGCTCAAGTGGAAGAAGGGGACATTACAGTACTCTACTTAGATACTATGGATGTAAGAAACTTGTTAGATATGATAGATTGCAACCGATGAAATGTTATTTCATCTGTTGTGCTACACAATACTTGGCAATGGGCTTATGGCAGCTCAAAATACTTAAGAGTAAACCTCAAAGTTGTGGTCTCTCTTCTCCAATGTGGCTGACCATACAGTCTTCATGACTCAACAAAGCATAACTCACAACTTAATTCTACAGCTATTTGTCTGCTTGGGAATCACCAAGCATTAAAATTTACTTTTGTTCAAATTCTTGTGGTATTCTCCTGCAGCCTCATTATACCACACCATCAATAAGATTTTACATGGTGGACGAAGAACAAAATGGCTACTGTATCAATGAGGAATCTTGGTTTGGTTCTTACTAGATTGGTGTTCTGAGGAACAAAACCATAATGTCTGCATGCCTCAAGCTGACCTCTCTGCTAGCTACCTCACCCCATTGCCATCCACTTCTTCCGAGCATCAAGCAGACAAGGGAAATTGGAAAAATTCACCAAGTATCTTAAGGCAGTGGATAACTTCAAAGCTTGAGAACGATCTGGCTTTCATGTCACTAATACATCATGCCAGAATCATTAAAAAATTTGCCTTCTTCACATGACTGCCAAAGGCATGTTAAGAAGCTTTTGGCTGCTTGCTAGGGCTATACAAGCAGAATGACAGGCTCAAAATAGCTGCAGTATAGGACACACAACAGGCTACAAAGTCTATCAGAGAAAGCTGAAAAATATTTCAGCCATGCAGAAACTCCTCCATTCCATTCAGAACCTTATCGTCAGGCAGTAAGTTCTTGGAGGTGTTCAAAGCCAAGGGCCTATCATAATTAATGATGAGGACATTCCTCTGGTTCAAAATGTTCTATCCGATCCCCTGCAATGCCAAAGAGGTCAAGAACAATAGCCTCATTGTTTCTATTTCACAAAATTGTAATCTTCACCTGCTGGCAAGCAATGGATTTCTTCTTGCCTGTAATCTATACCAGCAACATTGCATCTTGGGGATTGAAGACATGGTTGATACAGGTACACTGAACTCATTTAGCATCTTGGTTGCTACATGCCACCTAGCAAACATCAAAGCATTTGTGTAAAACTTGTCCAAGCAGATTCATTGTCTCCAGTCGGAGTCCCTTTCCAAATGGATGCATAGATCCTGAAAGGAAACTGCTACAGGCTCCTGGAGTGGATTGGGGGATCCTTTATCTCAATTCGACAACTAGACACTGAATACTGAAGCTGATTGCTATCTTCTTGTGCCTAACCTTTTTATTACCATCTATGTTTTAAAAGCTGGAAACAGGTACTTATTACCTTTTGTTGCAAATATGCTTAATACTCTTACATGTTAAATTAGGGCTAATAGTTTATTTACCATTGCTGTAGTTCAGATCTTGACATTCATTGCTCTATGTATTATTAATTATTGTAATATCTTCATAAACAGACCCACAGGTGTTTGTTGAGAAGTTTGTGTATGTTTTTTTTTCATCAATATAATTTGCCTTATTTAGAAAACACTCTGACTTGACTTTGGTTGTCGATCTTACACTCTAAATTGGTTATTGTAACTTGCTGTGCTTTTGAGTCTGACCAAAAATAGTCATTCATGAACATTAATATAATATTTTTTCAATCTAAGTGTTTGAAAATTTCAGGTTATTGATGGCCTAAACAGTATTCTGGAGGGATACTCTGTTGAAAATCTGAAATCATTGAGATCTCATATGTCTGGAAATCCACAAACAGTTGTTTTAAGTAATACATACACTGGCGTGACCACCTCTGTAGCTCAGTACATACTTGAGGACCCTGTACAAAGAGTGTCATCAGATAGCTCTATTATTCTTCAAAGTGCCTGCATTACTCAAGCTGTTTCTGTTTTGACCTCGGAAGACAAGAAAGTACAGAAGGTATGCTTTATTTGCTTATATTTATGCTTCACCAATATGTATCAATATGTTAATAGAGAAGATTTAGGTAGTCATTTTTCAGGAATGAAAGCTTTATGCAAGGATAATATTTCCTGCTGCTCACAAAGTACTTGATTCTTAAGTAGTACTTTTGCAGTTGGTATTACACAGAAATTTTTATTACCCAGCCTTAGATGTGCATTAGAGTTTCAATACTTTTGATGAGGATACCACATAATTGAAAGTAAATTATGAGCTTCCGCCATTGTATACTACCGTTAAGCAAAGGGTATATCTTGTAAACAAGTCAAATTTGAGATGATTGAAATCTGAAACTGTAGCTTGAGATGGCTGTGGCTTCACTAAATGTTGTGTTGTCATTCATTTATATACCATCAGCATATGAATACATTGAAGACAATTAAGAGGTGCACTGAAATTAAACTATGTAGTACAAAATGCTTTGGTCAGGCCATGACCTGGAAGCATTGGCTGTAGTCCGCTCTCCTCATCTGCAACTTCTGCTGCCTGCCTATAAACTTTGACTATGTCTGTCTGTTCTGTTTATTTGCCTACTTTTGTGATAATACATTTTGAACTCTAAAGATCTGCTTACAGTTCGTTTGCAGCTATTTCGGGATAGAAATTGCTGCTTGTTGTAATACTTGATCTTAAGGGAGCGCATTCCTGAACCTTCATTTATGGATTATCTCAATTCAAAAGGGCGAGATCTTTAATAATTGAGGGGTGGACTACAACTGGTGATAGTACATCGACTTATGCAATTTTGCTTGTTGACCAATTAATGGAGCCTTGAGCTTGGGTTCTGTTGATGCATGTTTTGTGACACACCCAACACTCTAGAATAAAGTGTCCATAGACGCTCTATCCTCTCTTGAAAAACCACCTTTTGTGCTAAGATTGCGAGACAGGTCACAAGGAAATTCCAATGTTCCAAAATTGGGGTGCGGGTAAGCTCTGTGGTAGTTTGTGGTTTGCTGATAACCCAAGGGGCATTTTACTTCAGTAAGTCACTTAGAAGCCAGACATTGAATGCAGTGTTGTAACTTTGGGACTTTTCGGACTTTGGATAAAAAAATGAAAAAAGGAGAGGGGGTGAGAAATCCTATACTAATCCTAAGGAACTAGGAGATTGTAAAGATCAAATGGAACTTAAACAAAACCATGCTTTGTCTCGTCACGTAAAACGACAACTACACAAAAGCAGGTGCAATTTTCTAGGATTTGTGCTTAAGATTTTCTACTACAAATAATACCATCAATTGAACAACATTATTTGAAGTAAACGTTGAAAGCATCCACATTAAAAGCTCAGTCTAACTTTACGCATCAAATGAAAAGCATCCATTTGAAGAAAGTATGAGCTAAGTTACATCAATCTTCACTATCAATCTTTCATTCCACTAACAAATAAACTTCTAATCTAGAACAATTCTATGAGAGAGAGAAAATATGTAACCATGCACCCATTTGACAATAAAGCTTTCAAAGCATTCCATGCATTTATGAATTTCATCATCATAATAGTTTTCGCAACAATTACATAAAACTCTCCTCTTATTTCTATAATTTAAATCTCTAAACTAATTCTTCTAACTCCAAAATTGTAATTTCTAATCCTCTGATAATAATTCCTCTAATCATGATCCTTTTAAATGAAAGTGGAATGGTACTTATAGAATTCTCAAATACAATGAACGGCCGAGATCGAATCAAGATCAAGGGCCCAGATTTAAACAAGAAAACCCTAATTAGGGTTGCCAAAACATCAACCAGTTGACAAGCAGATGAGTCATCCACTGAGAGTTGCGTCCTTATCCGCTTCAACAATGTTCCGTCCGATGAATCTAGATACAATGGCGCCAACCTCCTCAATAGTAATGTCCGACAAGGCACTGACTTTGTATTCCAGCAGGTCTAAACTTTCTGCACAATCGGCAAAGACAACCGCCCACTCAGATTCATGCTGCAGGAAAGTATTTCGGACAGTCAAGAGGTCAAATGCCTTAGTCAAATTTTCTCCCAAGATCGTCATGATGGAGAAAACCTTTTGAACTTCCCTTTGCATATTACCCGACCACAAGTCATTTTCTCAGACAACGTCCTTGTCCAACACGTCTGCTGCCATATGGAAAATATCATTCTGAATACCCTTCATTTGTTCATCAATTCTAACACTTTCCGCCTTAGCCTTTTCCAACACTTCCCCACGTGAGACCAATGCACAATACCAATTGTTGAAGTCGTACGCTGCTCCAACTGCAATAATCTCCTCGTCAACCAACCTTGGCTTAGGGATTTTCTTTATGTCTTGGAGGCAAGGAATGATTCTGTCTTGGAGGTCCTGGAGTCCATCCCATGCTTTAGCCAAGTTTATAATTCTTGTGAGTAAGGAAGAAGTTTGCCCATGAGCATGTGCCAACTTCTCCACGAATGCCATTACTTCTCCCTCTTTCCCTGCCATCCATTCCTTGGTTTCTCTGGCAGTGATCAATTCCTTCTCAAGATTTTCTGCTGGCTCTTGTGATGCATTTGGAAGTAGAGGGGCTGGTTGATCACCTTGGTTGAGTGGCCTTGTCAAATGCCGGATATATTCCTTCAGGCGCTCAACCTCCATCTTATATTCTTTTTTCTTCATAGTCTCTTTTTCCAATTTGGACTTAATGGTGGAGACAGAATTATCCAGATCTTCTAATTCCCGTCCTTTTGTAGATGGACCAATGTCAATGACAATAATGGCATACTTGGTAGGAGTAATCTCATCCCGTGGCTTCTCAACCGTTGGAACTGCAATCTGCATCGTACAGTTACCAGTCTCATCTCTCTGAATGGTAGAGAATTTCTTGGCCGACTTTTTTGTATTTGCTTGCTCCAACCTTGCCAAGAAATCATCAAGGTCATCCGCTTCTGGTGCCTCAACTGGTGCCTTGACCTTGATCCTTTCCTTTAGCCAATCTGGGATTGTCGGCTGCTCGACTCCATCATCCTCATAGTTCGGAATGTCTTGAATGTCTTGGACTTCTTGTACTAATGGGTCCTCGTGAATTCCTTTGAGGTCTGAAATCATTCCCTCTTGGAAGTCGCCTCCCATGGTATCCAAATCCTCATCCGACTCACAAATCTCCGTGCCAGTTGGAAAGTGATGAAAGTCATCTTCAAGCTGCATGGGCTCCATGTCTTTTTCAAGAACTAGTGAAGAAATTTTGATATGTCCCCATGATTCTTCGTCCATAATCAACAATTGCTCCACATTCTTGGATGTGGCTGAGTAAAGGGGCTTAGACTTCTTTAGGATTGGCTCTTCACCTATCACCTTTTCCTTACCCTTTCTTTTCTTCTGGTTGGCAGGCTCAATCAACTCATCTCCCTGAGAAGCGTCGGCATTGGAAGAACAGGATTCAGCTTCGCCCATCAAGTCGTAGGTGAACGATATATTACGTTCCTTCAAAATCTGTACCTGCTGGTCTACCCACCATTGTGAGTATTTGAAGACAGGCCTCATGAGGGTTGTCAAATCACCTATCTCTGGCTCTAACCATTTAACAGGAGGAAGTGGCGATCTTTCATCATAGCCAGGCTGCATGTATACTTCATCATCATCTAGTTGGTCAGGCACACGGAAGAGTTCCGTCATCCTGATTATGTCCAAAGGTAATCTCGACCAAAATCTTTTTCTTACTTCATATTCGTCAGCAGCATTCGCCCATAAGTCCTCAAGGTTAATCCTATGCCGGTACTTCTTTCCGTTCACAGTTCCAATATGATTGAGTGGATCGAAGTCACTTCTGGATTTGTACGAAGTGAATGGATAGCACTATATCTCCACTCGGGCACTTTCTGTTGCCTGTGCTGACGGACAAGACTCTGCCATGTTTCCGATGAAAAGAGAAAACGTGACGGCTGCTTTCTGCTTTGGTCTCTGGATACTTTGGAATGTTTCCAACTGCCTTAGCACTTCCAGCAAAATCATTTTGTCGGTAGGATAGATCGACAACTTGTAAGGAGAGTTCGTGAATCCTTGTATTCGGATATAAGTAAATCTAGGAAACTGGATAAACCGGGATCTGTATTTGCTAATTAAGCTCTTCGCTTCACGGGTGAGCCTTTGATGTGTTCCACCTTGAAGTATTCGGGTGATGTACATGAGAAAAACATTATGTACCCAACAGAAGTGTGACTTCTCGCTCAACTGCAATTGAGGATAGTTGTTATAAACTTTGAGCTCCCTTTCGCCATTGCCGACTACACCTTTGCATATTAGACCGGCATATCAATAGGTCCGAGCAAGCAAGTATACAATGTAGGAACCCATATGAAAGGCTTTGGTCTTCTCCAAGTTGACCAATTGCTCGTGAATATTATCACTGATCATCCTTGACCAGTTAATCATTCTTGTTCCGGAAGACACTTCGTCAATGAAGTAGGACATCCAATTTTCAAAAGGTGCTCCCTGAGGATTACCCACTATTCTGTTCAGCAGCAAAACTATCTCTCCGTACTCCTCCTTGAAATACGGCTTGAGTAACTTCTTGGGTACCCTTTTGGCTGTAGTTCTAGGTTTTACCAACCAGTTTTTGTTCATGTTTGCCATACAAAGAATTTGTTTATCTTCGTATATTTTTTGTGCATTTTCTTTTGAGCGGTAGTACGTTCGGTGGTAAGATGGAATTCCAAATGTCTCCTGTATAGCCAATTCGCCTAAATATGCCAATACTCTGCCATCTGGTGCTTCAATTTGTCTTTCCTCGACGTTGTAATGCAAGGCACATTCCACAATTAATTCTGGACATTCGATTGCCGGCAGAAACCCTGCAGCTTGAACTATGCCGTTTCACATCATTTTCTGTGCAATTGGAGTTGGCAAGAGTTCGTCACTTCCATACATCCTTTTCCGGAATTCGTCAAAGTCAATATGGCCAAAATTGGTATCAGCAACATTCTTCCATTTGGAGACGATTTTAGACTCTGGCTGCAAACCTTTGTTGGTGAATTTCATTTCCTTTGATGATTCTCCCTTGTCCAGCATAAATCTGCAAAAGAAAATATTTAAAATTCAGAAATTA
This sequence comes from Sequoiadendron giganteum, assembly GCA_007115665.2. NCBI lineage: Eukaryota > Viridiplantae > Streptophyta > Pinopsida > Cupressales > Cupressaceae > Sequoiadendron > Sequoiadendron giganteum. The sequence continues at coordinate 129,707,459 of CM021107.1, read as the reverse complement.
TTTATGCCATAAATATATTCCAGCCAACTTGATAAGTTAATTCTTGAAAATAACTATTGCGGGAAATGAAAGAATTAAATTGTTTCGAAAAGGGAATTCTTTGCCGGAATAGAGAAAGTAAAATCTGCCTGGCAATAAAAACTGTGTTGCTGATGAATAAATTCGCCCTTTTCAGCTTTCAACTTCGAAAGAAAAAAGACTTTCTTCACAAAACTTCTCTTGAAAGATAAAACTTCTCTTGCCTTAGACAAACTCCTCTTTACAACTTCGTTTTCGAAAGAATGATTGAGAAATGAAGTGCAAAAACAATTTAAAGTTGAAAAGAATCGACCCATTTAGCAAATTTTAATTGTTTCCAATTAATTCAGTTTGAACTTGGCTTGCACTTCACCTTTGAATAGTAATTTCCATCTTCAACGCCAGTCGATAAAGAAAGTTTCTAATTTCGACGTCAGCTCAGAGAAGTCCTTTTTCTTCTTTCTTTTTTCAAAAAATTTGCCTAGAGAAAATTCAAATTTTCTCATTAAATGTTTTTGGAAAATAAAATATTAAAACAATATTTTATGTGTTGTTTCCAACCTGTTCGTTAAAATAATTAAATCATGGTATTTAATTATTTTTTAATCCAAAGGCAAATTCAAATTCTATCCTTTTTAAACTGCTCCGTGCCTTAGGCAAATTTTTTTACCTTTGTCAATCTTGCCATGATCTTTTACTTCTGGCGAATTTCCTCATTGCCAAACATGCCATTTGATTTTTTTAATTTTTTATGTCTGGACCTAGGCAAAATTTTAAATTTCATTCCTCAACTTCACACTTAGGCAAACACTTCAGTTTTTACTTCTCCAAGTATTTTTCATGCCATTCAAGGCCTAATCGAACTTGCCTTGTGATTTTTTCATACTTACCAAGCTTGGGGCGGACTTTCACTAGCAATTTGCCATTTAATTTGACATATGGCGGACTTTCTCTTGCCATTTACCACTTCCAAACATCTTGGAGCAGACTTCTTCACATTCCCATCCATCTCCAAGCTTCTTGGGGCAGACTTCACCATGCCTCAAGCCAATTCTTATGGGGCAGACTTACTTATGGCTTATACCATCTCCACTTTATGCTGAGCGGACTTGGCAATACCTTGTGCCATTTTTGGTTTAGGCTGGGCGGACTTGGCCTATCTTCTTGCCACTTGACATATGGCGGACTTGCTTGGTGGTTGTGTCATCTTTCCATCTTGGAGCGGACTTGCTTAGTCTCCATGCCATCTCCCAACACCTTGGAGCGGACTTGTTATGTCTTTGTGCCATCTTTGACTTGGGGCAGACTTGGCTCCTCTCTATGCCATCTATCCAAGGGTGGACTTGCTTGTGGGTTGAGCCACTCCCAACATCTTGGAGCGGACTTCACTAGTCTCCATGCCATTCCTCCAAGGGCGCACTTGGCCTATGTCCAAGACATTTTTCCATATTGCTGGGTGGACTTACCTCATGTCCAGGACATTTTTCCTTGGTGTTGGGTGGACTTGGCCTATCCTCCAGCCATTGTCTTGGGCAGACTTCATCAGTGTCCAAGACATTTTCATTTTCCTTGGGGCGGACTTCCTTGATGGTTGTGCCATTTTCTTCCTTCCAATGGCAGACTTGTCCAATGTCCATGCCATTTTTCCTTTCTTCATGCTTGGGCGAATTTAGCACATGCTTGTCCATGCCTCAGACAAATTTTCAGATTTTTCAAATTTTTTCCATTTCAGAGGTTTTTGGAGTTGATCCTGACGAAGCCATGACCTGCACACTTTCCAAAAATAGAAACCTTGCCAAAAATAGAAACTTTCTAAAAATAGCCCCTAAAAAATAGGGAGTCCAGAATGGGCTAAAAATGCCAAAAAAAATCCCTAAAAAATAGGGGCCCGGGGTGGAAACCCTAAAATTTAGGAAGTGTCAGAATTGACCGAAATGATAGTCGATCTTCATCCACAAGGCCCTCTAAACACTTTGATGACGTCTGTGCATTGATTCTGGCTCAAAATCATTTCTTGACTCGGATGACCTTGAAAAACTTAGATTCTAAATACCCCACCAAAAGACCAAAACGCAAAGGCAAAAGCTCAGAGGGAAAACTACTAGGGTCCCCATTTGCAATGGGGCGATGTGTGAAAAGGTAACAACAGGTTCCCAAGAGAAGCGATGAAGCAGAATTGAATGAATTTCCTCTTTTATTTGATTATAGTCCCACTTTGAGAAATAATAATTTTGATCTATGCACAATGATATTTACTGCCCGTGAAGTTGTGATAAGATGCGCACATGCAATCTTCTTAACTAATTCTCAGGTCTTTATTCAGAACAACTCATTATACCTGTTAATGATATAGATTTGTGGTTCTTCTATGCGTCAATCCTCGCACTGTATGACATTTGTAAATTTCCATATCATACAAGCGAGGAAGGAGAGAGTATAAGTATCAAACCTAGGAGACACGTCCCATGAGTGGATGTGTCTCCACAAAGTGGAGACACGTCGGCTCAAGGGGCGTGTCTCTTTATTTAACTTGTTTAGACACCGATCAAAGACATTGTCTAACCGATGCTACCAAAATTAACACTCCCTCTTAGCTAGGGAGGATAAACTCTAAACAAGTATAAGCGATGTCACCTAACTCGTGATATCAGAAGATATGGTATGCTTCTGAAAGTGTCAAGTCACATGACATTTTTCATAACACATCTTCATTATTCAATACTCCCTCTTATCTAGGGAGGATAACTTCCATCAAGTAAACGTGATATCACCTAACTCGTGATATCAGAAGATATGGTATGCTTCTGAAAGTGTCAAGTCACATGACATTCTTCATAACATATCTTCATTATGGTATGTGCATTGACATCAAGTCACATGATGTCTACCATAATTCATGGCATATCCACGGATACAAATATCCACCATGATTATCTCTTAAGGATCACAATGATCTACAGATGATATCAAGTCCCATGATATCAATCAAAGTGTCCAAGAGATACTATCATGACATGTCCACAGATATCAAGTCACATGATATCTATCATGATAGTTTATCATTGTAGAGTCGTCACTTTACAATGTCAAAGACAAGTGTTCATTATTAGAAAGATCGTCACCTTTCAATAATGTACACAGGGGAATTAGGTCCATAAGGTCATGGAGTCACACACATGACAAAAAAGTTTACACATTAAACATCTTTATATATTAGTACAACTTATAAACAATTTGAATGTCAAACGTAATATCAAATTACATACCAAGTTTTCTTCCTGAAGAGTTCAACCTTAACTCTGGACAGAGGTTTGTTGAGTATGTCCGCTGTTTAAACATTTGAACTAATATACTCCAACTGGATCACTTTCCTTTCCACCATATCTCTTACATAATGATAGGGGATCTCAATGTGCTTAGATTAAGGAGTCGCTCAAGCAATTTTACGAAGCCAAACCGCTTCTCTTGCCCCCATAGAGGTTGCAATGTAATAAGCTTCTGTCGAGCTTTGTGCTACAAAAGACTGTTTTCTGCAGATCCAAGAGATCATAGACCAATCTGAATCAAAGTTTCCAGGTTGATCTAGTTGGTCTTTTTCTGTAAAGAAGACCATATCCAATAGTGCCGTGAAGATATCTCAATATGTGTTTTACAGCCATAAGGTGAATTTCCTTGGCTCACACCTGAATTGGCTTAGAGTATTCACTAGGACCTTCCATTTGCAGCAGGAGTGTTCTATCAACTGAGCTACTCGCCCCTTGTGGCCAGCCCATCATCAGTCCAAGTGTGGCTTATATCCAACACCCCCCCCCTTAAGCCACACTGCGGGTGCTCGGGGCTCTCTCTGAAGTTAGATCCTGGGACCTGTCGTCATGGAGTCTCTCAACTTGACGCCTCATCTTAGTCTCAGAGATGAGCAAGGCTTTCACCTCATATCTCTCTATCTCAAAGCATTACAACAAGTGAAGATGAGACTCCCTCTGAAGCTCTAAGTACTTGCATTAGCCTCCTGACCTCCTCGTCCAAAAAAAAATTGTCTATAATACTTGCTTTAGAGAAATGCTTTCCAATTCACACTTTTGTAGAGATTTAGGTTGATCTTTTCAACCTCATCCCAGATCACTCTAATATGAATAGGTTTGCGGAGTTACCAATGTTAAATCCAGGTTGACAGACATGAGCAATTCTGATCTCAATTCTGAAGAGGTACTTCAAGAATTTAGCATCTGTCCTTGCAACTTTGAATCATAGAATTCCCTCTGAAGGTTAATGCTTCCTCTTCGAAGAGATGTCTTTAGTCATTCACACAATCTCAAGGTTGCAAGCAGTGTCTCCATTTTTCAATCTACAGGATGCATCAAGCTTTTCTTGAAAGCAATCTCTTATGCCTTTTGATCTGTCTTGAAAGCATTAAGAAGAGATTACTAAGAGTTCATAACTATCCAAAGAATTCTCATACAAAGTTTACTATCTCAGGTTATAGCAATAACTCGTAATGAATAGTTTGAAATTTCAAGGATCTTAAATTAGTGAACACAAATCAAGAGAAAAAACATAATCTCTTTTACTAATCACACAAGATCCAAATAAATGATATAACAGAAATTCAACAAAGAATACTCATCTCTTTTAAGTATTCCGATGGATGCAAATACAGAATACAGTGTGGAACGTTGCGCTTGCACTTAGATCAGTCCATAACCTTCCTTCTACAGGTTCACGGCTTGATCACAAGCCATAGAGTCAGGCCTATTAAGGCATCATCGTAGTCCATGCACAAAGAGAATGATAATGATGTGTACAACCAATCACAATTGAGATTGTAATTTCTTTTTATCCCTGAGTTACACTCAGAAATTTTCTCAACTAGCATGAACTTTTTCTAGGAAAGCGAATTATGACGAATAATGAACTTGTAAGACTATCTCAATGTTCATATTTGTGATGCACTCCGATTCCTCCTTCTAAAAAAAAAACTCCTACACAAGGCAGCTTCACATAGCTTAATATACCTCAGGCTCAACTTCACATGCATGAACAGCTGCAAATACTTGTGCTATATAATACTGTTCACACTCAGAAAACAATCATGAAATACTTCAGAACACGATCTGCTCAATATTTCAATATATTCGACCACTGCACAACCTCAGATAAATGCCTTCGAAATTTTTTAAAGCTCATGGTAACTCAAAAACATGTAGCTCCAAAGCTTCAATCCAATATGAACTTGGTTAAGCCCATGCAGACCTTTTTGTTTTCTTTTTTTTTTTTGTTTCTTTTCGTAGCCTATTTTACTTATGAAGATTCCGTCAACATAAACAGAACCGGTGACCCTTTTTTTTTTCTTTTTATTTCTTTTTTGTTTTATTTGAATAATTATCAGATTTTTAATAACCACAACTTTAAAGAGAAAACCAACGCCAGTCCAGTCAAAGGGTATCGCACCTGTCACCCCACTCAAATTCTCTTCTCACTCATATTCAAATCAAATCCTGCCATTAGCCACTGAAGGAGATATCGACTATTAATGCTACTTCCCTATGCCAATCACAAAGACGGAATGTGGATCGTGGTTTCCATCGGGATAGATTTGCGCCATGATTAAACCGCTGACTCCTTCCTTGAGACTGCTCCATCGTGTGACCCAAGGTGACACATATTCTTCGCCATTACTTGAGCACGACCAGAGCATATTAGATCGTTTCCCGATAGCAATTGATTCCTTCGTATGTATAGCACCTCGGGAACACGAGCGACACTGGTAGCCACCCCAAAACTCGTCCATGTCGTGACCAAGTAAGGGATTTCGTCTGCCTACTCCATGTAGGAATCCGATGTCCTGCGAGAGATGACATTCTCGGGGTTGGAATGGATGCGCAGGACACTGGAATGCTGTGCGGTGGCTCCGTTGCCGTCCTAGAACGTTCTCGGCATCGAAAACACCTTGGGTTGCTCTGCTTGAGCTTGGTGAACACGCGATGAATGCTCCGTCGCCCTTACAGTGGCGCCGTCGCCCAAGTCATATGCCGATGCTTTTCCAACCAGATTGATAGTAAGTCTCGATCAGGCCATTCTGTATCCCCACTGGTTAGTTCGATATGAATGAGCCGTGTATTATGTCTGCCAACGGGGATTGAATGGTCAACACTGCCAAATCAACTTTCATTTGCCAGTAGCATATCGTGGTTTCAATTCTATTATATTCACTTCTCTGATCCGCCATATCAAAAAGAAGAAAAATTGATCACATAAGGTGAAATCCACAAATCTGATCGGATCTCCCGAAACTCGGCTCTGATACCATGTTAACGATATAGATTTGTGGTTCTTCTATGTGTCAATCCTCGCACTGTATAATATCTGTAGATTTCCATATCATACAAGCGAGGAAGGAGAGAGTATAAGTATCAAACCTAGGAGACACGTCCCATGAGCGGATGTGTCTCCACAAAGTGGAGACATGTCGGCTCAAGGGGCGTGTCTCTTTATTTAACTTGTTTAGACACCGATCAGAGACATTATCTGACCGATGCTACCAAAATTAACAATACCTTTAGTCTTTTAGATGAAGATTCAATCTAGATGCTCTTTAAACTTTAGTTTATTTGGTTTGTGCTTATGCAACTGTCTGAGACTGCAGATTAGAGAGCTGCTAGGTTATCTTATTTGTGTTTGATGACTTGCAAGGAAGTGAATAACAAGGGGCCTTGGACAAAAATATCCTCACATTAGTATGGATGAAAATTAGAATTAGAGAAGCTGTTCTCTGAATGGCAACTTTAGTACCCTATGTAGAAGACAACAATAAGACTTAAGGGCCTCTATCCTGAGGAAAACTAGACAGTTGGAGGAAGGAATAATAATCAATTTGTGTGGAATCCAGATGACATGCAAATTTTTGGCAATTAGTCTGCCTGGTGATTATAACATAGGAACATAGTGCTCACCATGTGAATGGTAAAATAATCAAAATTGGATAATCTTATTCATGAATAATAAAATATTTCCTCTTATTTTATGTATTAACTAATTCTCCCACTTTGGTATCAGAATCTGATACAATTGCTCAGAAAATTTAAAGCCTTGATGCGTGGGAGGAAAACTTTAGCACAAATGAAGCATTATTATATTCTGTGAACAAAAAACAGGTGAGGTGAAGACATTTTTTATGAATATTTGCAGAGCCTTTCTATGTATCATTGTGGAAACCATCGCAGAAGATCTTACATGTCTTATGATTTTCTTGATGAAATTGTTGCAGAGTTCTGGTTAACAGAATGGTCAGTATACATTGATTGGAGACCTTAATTCTGTATCATAATACCTTTTTCCCTAAGATAAACATATGTATTTGAAGAACAATCTCCTGTGCCTTTGGAGCCTTATTGAGAAGATGGCTGCAGACAGACTCTGAATCAAGAACATTTCAAGCTGCAGTAGTCTCATAAATTTAGACATCAAGCGCACTGATTTTCTCAGCACAACTGTTTTTATCTTTTGATTGACATTTTACACTTTTGTAGGTGAAGACAGAGTTTGTGGGTGTTTTGTTCAGATGAATTGTCATTTTGTGAAAGCGTGGATTTTCAGACTATTTTTATCTTTAAACCATACAGAAACATACAGCTGTAAGTGGTCACAGAAAACTGATTTGTAAAAACTCAGAGAGGTAGCAGTGCTGTAAAATTTTAAGCATTATTGCAGAGATAAATCCATAACTCTATAGCTTTAATATTCACTCCAAATATGAAAATCCTTAAAGGTCATCATTATATAAGAAGAAAGGAGGCTATTGACTGGAAAGTGGAAAGTCTTAGAAATATCCAAATCCTTGCTTAAGATGCAGTAAATTTCCATGGCTGTTTTAACTTCCTTCTGAACACTACCATTCATCGATTAAACAACCTGTTCAATTTTGTTTGGAGTCTTTTTTGATAAATTTAAATCCCCATTTTCCTGAGTTTGTTGCAGAGTTCATTTGCAGGGTGTGCACTAGTTTAAATCTAGATGATGAAACCAGGGCAGGTTCTCTGTCTGTATAAGTTAGTGCTTTTTATGCAGCTCATTGTGTCCTTGTTGAGTTATAGTCAGCTCTTACAGCTTACAGAATTACAAAAGATTTAGGTATACATTCAATTTTCAGGCATTGTGATTTTTTAAATTTTAATTGGATTTCTGCATATGCAAGTTCAGAAGGACTAAACAGTTGGAAGTAAGGCCTCTTGTAAACATGAAACATAGGTTCTTATTGTGAAATTTTTGTGGAAGGCCAAATTGAGGTTGAAAAATTTAATGGCATAAATTTCATACCTGGAAAGTTGTTCACTTGCAATTAGTGCACAAAAGTGTATTGATTATAGTTAATAACACAGATTATAGATCTCCTTATCGAGTATCAAGAAAGACAAAGCTAAGTCAACTATAGGGACCACGATATTAGACACTGAACTACATCAGTTAGACTTGACATAGCTTTCTGATTGAAATTCAAGTGGAACTAAATTTCGAGTGTGAACTTTATTTGCAACAATAGCTCTTTGGTTTTAGAATATCATAATAAAGCAATCTCAGGTTGTATAAGCACATTGATGTTGTTGATGTGATGGGTTGCTTTGGGAAACGTTAATGTTAAAGGAAGAAGATGCCAAAGCAATAAACGTTTTGGTTCCATATAGTAATATATATTGTTCACTCAGCACGAGGAAAATAAAGGAATATGAAGAAAGATGAAAGCAACTTCTATGTAAAAGATGTCATTACAAGATCAAGTAATGAGTGGCAGAAATGAAGCAGTAGCTGATTGATTCATGGCTTAACATTGAATAAGAGGTGTGATTAATATTTCAATTTATATCTGAGCATGCAAGATGGAAATATCTACAATTCTGCCTGTCAATATGTTTATTTGCAGTTATGTATCTCCACATTGCAACACATAATATCTCCACAATATCCTTTTACCTTATCAATAAAAAGTCCATGCATTAACATCAAAATATCCTTTCTTCTATCAATTAAAAGCCCACACAACTGATTGTGAGTAGCAGAATAATATTAGAAAACAACAGATAACAAAATCTATAATTGCAGCTGTTACAAGCAAGGCAAGAAATTCTGCAAATGTCCACCATAAATAACTATGGAGGAATGAAAACAAGCTTACTCTTCAGAACTTCCAACATGATAGAAGGAAAATATGAAAATCAGGCAGGGCCACCAGCAAGGATGATCTATAACATCACTCTGTTTCGTCAACAAAATCTCATTTTGTTTTTAGTGTCACAAAGATGGTAATAAGTTGTTTTTATATTTCTCCATACAGACCCAAACTAAAATTGAAACACCACTTGTTGTAACATGCATATGGGCATCAGAATGATTGTAGAATTGAGGTATCAGTTTGATTTCAGTATTACAAACTGTTGCATACACTTTGGCATCACAGCAATGTAGAATATTGTTTTCAGTTTGTATGTAGCATGGGAAGTAAATTGATGATCGTGGTCTACCTAGTGGAATCTGTAGTAGATTTAGCAAGATTGGAGGACACATTTTAGTTGTTTTGTGCACATAAGTGATGGTTACAACTGATTTTTCAAATTTATTTTTGTATTACAGCAATCATAGTACGTGTTAATGGGCATTTCTAATTATGCTCAGGAGGCAAAGATTTTCTTCTCTGATGAGAAAGGAGCATAACGTTTCGTCATTGATAGCAAACTGAGAAGAGCACTCATGGTGAGCAGCACTCCGCAAGAAGTTTATTGATATAATGGGAGTATAGTTGCACATGCATACCACCTTAATCAAAGGCAATTTCATACTTTGTATTTGTTGTTGCTGTGCAAAGTTAAGAGGTGTAAGAACCAACACAGGGCAATGATGTAGAAGGGGTTGTGATTATAGTCACTTGCATAATTAAAGATGTTTTGATTACTTCTTGTAGGCATTTGGACATGGAAAAGGATACAAGAAGTATCTTCAAAGAGAAAGAACTACAATAGCCTACAAGCTAGTATAATTCAGGAATAGGGGCTGAGAGGATCAACCGAGAATGCCACTATCAATGTTTATGAGTTGAAGCAAGGGCACCAAAGAGTGCAAGGACAAGCAAAGGCACCAAAGAGTGAGAGACCAAGTTAGGAGCAAATGTCAATAAACCAAAGATTGTTAAAAGGATCACTTGGCAAACATATAAAGGGGTCATGGACTTTAAGGCCAGTATGATGATTTTGCAGAGTTATAGGTTGGAGCAATAGACTTCAAGGGAGCAAACATTTTTACTTCTTGAGAAGTGAGAAGCAAAGGTATTGTTGTTCCTACATGAAATTTTTGTATTGTACCAAGTTTATAGATAACATCTTTTGTTTTCCCAAGTGTAAGTCGTGATTAGGTCTTGCCAAGATTTTTTTGTCATAAGTCTTCATAGGACCATGTAATGATGCTCTTGAAGTTATTTATCATGGCAAAGGAAAAGAGGTCCTGAGATTGTATGCACTTGATAGAATCAAGTTCAAGGTCAAAATGTCATCAAGAGAACAACTTTGGGAAGGAGGCATCCAAGTCAAAAAATGGCTTATGGTGACCAAGTGCACACCTAAAGCAGAAATGTGCACCAAAAAAGGGGAAAGCCTGAAATTTAAATATCCATTGTTAGGTATTTGTCTAGAGCTGTGGTGCACAGCTAACAAAGGACTGAATTATTTCAAGATATGGAAAGGGGGACTCAAGTAATTGTCATTGAGGGGTGCATGTTTGTATAGAAGGGTGCACTTTGTCAAAGACAACTTAACCTTCAAAAATCAGAAGTTCATAGGCTACATAAAGGTGTGTGTTTGGTGCTCTAGGGTGCACCAATAAAAGGAGAAGTTGAATTTCAAACAAATTAGTCTACTATATTGAGGCATGCTTCTAGTGTAGTGAGACACACTTTTGTATAGAGGAGTGTCATTCATAGGCGCATATGAGAGGTCTAGGTGCACTCTTGACAAAAGAATTAATCTACAAGGAAATTGTGAAAAATAAAAAGCTTATGCAAAGGTGCATGTTTGGGTTTAGGTGCACATCTCAACAAAGATTTTTTTTATAGCTCACATTAAATGCTTGAAAACGTCTTTGTTAGGTGCATTCTTGGGTGGCAAGGGCACACCTTATAAAGGAAAACTCAAATTTTAAATGCAAAGAATGAAACCAATGTATAAGTACATGTTTGGGGTGTAGATGCACACCTCACAAAGGGGATAATTTAAATTTCAAAAATTATGTTCATAAGTGCACACTTAGTGGTAAAGTGCACACTTGTACAAGGAAATCATAAGTGCTATTGGTGCGTGCAAAGTAGAAGTGTGCTCCTATCCAAGGGATTCAAAAGGCAAAAATGGTGTTTTCAAGCTTTTAAACGTCTTCAAAGGGTTAGCCATGATTAGAGGAAAAACAATAGAATCATCAATGCCATCCATCCAGAAGTCTATTTCTAGAACGCGTTAAAAATGACATGCTATTTTAGCCATCACCTTTTTCATAGAAAATAACATATTCTAGGATTTGCAAGTTTTAGCCAAAGCTATTTATAGCCAGTGCTATGTTTACTGGTTGCTATTTTTAGCATGAGGAGCCCATGCTATTTTTAGTATTTGCCATTTATACCTTGGGGTCAGCTATTTTTAGATAATTTATCTTTAGATCTCTTTCCATGCGAGAGATGTGAGCACTAAGTCATAGTTTGTAATAAATCCAATCTACAACTTAAGTGGATGTTGCATGGTTTTAGTCTTAGTATTTCAGGATAGGATTTTGCAATAAAAATTGCATTTCATGCAATCAGTTATTTTTATAGTAGTAGCAGCAGCTAAGTTTTCATTTTCATGCAATAGCTTTGTAAACATTAGAAATAAGTGATATATTTCTTTAGAAGAGGCTAATAGTAATTTTCAAGCTTGTATATTGCTGAAATTGTTGTTCATTGAGTTCTAAGTTTCAATGTTCAATTGTTTTGTGTTAAGTACAATTTGATAATTATTGTAAACTTTGTATTACAATTATTATCAAAAGAAGTTTTGCAACTTTGTGTGTGATGCATTTGTGCTTAATATTTGTGTTTTCAATCTGATCTTGTTTCACTTATGGTTTTTGATCTTTGCGTTTAATTGAGAATCATAAGCATCCTTTAGTTGTGTTAGATATTTTTGCAGTAGATAGATTCATATACAAAATCAATTGCCTTGAGTTGAAAGATTGTCTTAGACTTTTTCCCTAGATGAATCCAAAAAGACACTTTTAGTTTTATTCAGCATGAACATGAACCACCCTAGAAAACCATTGTAAATATAGTGAATAACAAGTACATATTGTTCATAGTAGGCTATTTTTTGTTTTACAGGGAGCTTCCCATTCTAAGTCGAAGAGTGATTCTACCACACATTTGTTTCATTATGTTGCACTGAAAGGTGCCAATTAAGACACTAATAGTTTTTGACAACTTTGCAAGGAAATAACATAAGACTACCATGGCTAAAATAGGGTTAGACATTTGGGTAGGTGCATAGACGTCTCAAAACAAAGGCATAGTTGGTCTATTTGTAAAGTTGTTGGATTGAATTAGACTATTTTTTTGTTTTGATAGCAAAGATATAGGTTGTTGGTTAATATGTTCCTCCCATTGAATGGAACATCATGTCAATTTTAAGATTAAAAGCTTTTAGGAAATACAAAATTTCCATTGCAAAGAGAAGTCTTACCTCTTGAGGGATTTTATTCTGGGTCTTGTAAAACTTGGGGTTGAAATTAGTTATTGTTTCCATAGATGCCTTTTTTAAAGTAGTCAATTGCTCCTTCATTTTATATGTCTTTTGCGTAGTGCTAATCTTTCTATGATGGATCAAAGGACAAAACGATAAAATAAATATTTTAACCAATAGATTTTTATAGAATTTTATGTGATTCAATACTTGAAGGACTTTAGTAATTGGTGGTGTTGATCCGCAATCTCATCTATAATTGTTGCACAAAATCTTTGTGGAGTCATCTCAACATCTTTCTCATTCAATATATTCATTGTTGAAGAAAGAACTAACACCATAATTAATGCAACTAAAACACTATAAATTTGAAATTATTGTTTACTATACCTAAATAATATCCACCTAGAGCCATTGTAACCATTGTGTTGTTTTGTTCATCATTTCATAATGCATCCATTGTGACATCTTTACCGCTTAATATATTTGTTCTTGAAAAACAAGTGTTCCTTAAATAGTATAAAATGAACACATTATTTAATATACCAAAATACTAAACAACATATTTGAAACAACTAATTCGCCATTAATTTAGGATCTACCTTCTCATTTGATATATCTTTGTCTTGGTCATCTTGAGTTTCATTATTTGTATCTTCATTTTCATCTAGAATTGAAATTGTTAATAAAATGTCACTAATTACAAAACATGAACTATATTATCTGAAACAATCAAATACATTAAAATATGAACTATCATCTTAAACAATCAAATACATTATCCTTTTTAACCACAATTATCAAAAAACTTAATCATTTAATACACATGTCCCTTAATATAGTTAAAATAGGAAAACGTACCTAAAGTCACTAACACCTTATTCATTTAGACATCTTCATCTTGTATATTTCTTAGTGAGACATTATTTGATATGCTAAATTAAACATTTCTAGACATCAATAAACTGCCATAGTTATTTTTCACTATTATGAAAAATAAACAATAAGCTCACTATGATGAGATCCTTTATCTTCTTCTTAATCATTCCAACATATTAGAATAGTTTGGTTGATATCTTCTGTTTTAATTAAATAACAAAATCTTTATTAAATGCTAAATAATATTTTATAACATTTAGGTTAGAAGAAAGTTATACTTGGGTAGGAAGGTTTAAACTTTTTGTAATTATAAACTTTCTTGTTTGATGTCTTCTACAATACATACTAGTCTTCTTCCTCTCTTATCAGTCACTCACTTGAACATAATGCATCAAGCAAATAAAGAGAGAATTAATCCTCCCTCTGATGTATGGTTGGAGATGTTGTTAGTCCAAAACTTTTAATCTCTCACGTAGAGAAGGATGAACTATAGCATCCATGAAATTTCCATCATTTTTTATTTCAAACATTTTTGGAATAGGTACATCCTCTTGCATCCAATCAAGATTCATAAGAAAGCTTTCATATTCTTTATTAGCATTATGCAATCCAAATCGAATCTGTATGCAATGACAATAATTTTTTTGTATGTAGCTGTATAACATAATATTTTTTTCATATGTAGCTGTATAACCTGAAGATTCTTTATTTTCAATTGATCTTCACCTTATGATCAATGTTTCTTTTCTCAGCTTTTTTTCATTTATTTTTCTTTTTGTTTTTCTCCTTGTATGTTTTAAAATTTCTTTTTCACTAGAGCAGATGAAAATTTCAAGATCCTTTATTTTCAATTGATCTTCACCTTATGATCAATGTTTCTTTTCTCAGCTTTTTTTCTTTTTCTTTTTTTGTTTCTCTCCTTGTATGTTCTAAAATTTCTTTTTTGCTAGAGCAGATGAAAAATTCTTCATTTGGAAACAGAAAGACACAAAACACTAGGGATTTCATTCTTTGAAGCAAATGTGAACCACCTGATTATGTCTGCTTTTGAAAATGTTGATTTAAATCCATAGGGGAAAAAAACTATTAACTCACATTGAAAATGATTGAAATGTGGTATCTTAGATAATGTTTGCTTGATGTTGAATGGAGTAAAACGACACATGAAATCAATAGAGTTGGGTTCTCAGTTTTTCACTCATTGTCCAATTATAATTTTTGCTTCTTTAGGGCTTTCATTTTTTTAAATAATTTTCCTTTGTTCATTTCCTAAACCAAAATAGTAACATAATAGTGCAATATAGGTTGTATGAATATTGTACATTTCACGAATGTTTTCTTCTATATATTGCATTTCCCTGCATCTTTCTTCATCCTTATATTCTATATGCTCTAAAACCTTTATTCTTAGCATTTCCCTCTTGTTTTACTCTTCTACAATGTTTATTCATTTTTGGCAGAAATGATGAAGATATCAAGACTTTACCTTGATAAATTAATTCAACTAAACTACCAAGTTCAATATTTGTCATATCACACAAATATTGAAAGAAACTTGTGAAATTTCTTTGGCCATGTTATTGTTTTGGAAATATTTTTTGTCAATTTTATTTCCTGAGCATCATAAACATCTCATGTGGTAAATTTCAATTTTTTTATTCCATTTATCCCACATGACATCTGGAAGGTAGACAAACAGTGATTTGTCTTTCAAGCTTTCTTTTTTCCATAGTTACCAAGAGACTTGTACCCTGGCCCTTGGTACTTGTCACACATACCCGAAACATGTCCTCATCTAGGATACTTGTATGGAGGTGTCTCGAGACATTAGGATACTTAAGATGAAGTTTATTTGCATCTCCTATACATCTCCTATAAGCATCCCTTGGAAATGAGGAAACTTTTAATAAAGCTTTTTCAAATATATCACGTATATTACTTTGGATTTTCTAAAAGTGTTGATATGTGGTTGATAAAAATCAAAAGAACTAAATACACTAATAGACTTTTAATTTTCTTTTTTTCATAAATTTTTCCAAGAAAGAAAATTTCCTTATTGAATTCCGAAGAGGTAAGAATACGAAGTGAAACAATAATAAGGCTTAAGGTGTGTACATGCTTTGAAGTTTTGTCAATTGATTGAAAATATAGTCATCTCCAAGTTTTGCCATACTATGTTCTTAAAAATAATGGGATTCACCCGCTAGTTTCTTTGTAATCTCTAGGTGATTATGGTTTTAAATATTTTTTTCTTGATGATGATTATCAAATTTTAATATAATTAATCTATTTGAATACATTAAAATGTTAGCTTTATTTTTAATTTTAAGCATGTTAGTATTTAACATTCTTTAAAGATATCCATTGTCTGATATATATTAACATTTTAGTATTTTAATTTTTACATAGAGCTGTCTCCAAGTACCCCGTCTTTGACCTTTTTTAAATATGGTGTACCAGTACCTGTTCTCATCTCCCGTATCAGTACTAGTACCCGTCTCCTAGTAACTATGCTTTTTGCCTAACCCCAAAAATATACAAGCATTACTCGTTTAGTTTTTGTTAAATATATAAGAAGATAAGTTATAAAGCAATATTTTAAGATTTATTAATATTATATAAAGATGGAAGATAAAGCAACATTAAAAAAATTATAATTTTGTTTTGGTATTTTATACCTCCTCCTATCCTTTGAAGTAGGGAGTGGTCTCCTCATCATCATCCTTCTAGCTCTTGCTCTGAGGATCTTCATCTATCAAAGTTTTGCTCATCCACACTTGATGCTTTATTCACTTGAAGACAAATCTTATTTAGTAACTCTTTAGGAATCATTTTCAAACTAAACGGGACCTTCTATGTTGAAATTATTGCATTGAAGAATACAAAAGGTCAATTTGTTTTTGTGCTCATATTATATGATGGTCATTTAATAATATAAAAATGAATTGTTGTATTCTCAATGACTTTGTTGATTTTGGATCAATCAAATCTTTTGTATAAAAATCAAAGGCAATTAATATTGCATCTTTGAGTGATGCTTGCATCCTCAAAATAAAAGAGTTTGTCATCATAACTACTTGATTTTCAACCGTTAGTTGAAAACTGAAATCAGGAGGAGCAATATTACATCTATTTACATCAAATATGGAATGTTTTTTCATTAAATAAATAATATTTGGATGCATCTTCAAACTTATCTCTGATTGATTCTTTTAAAATATTGTTTGCTTCTTTAGAAGTATTCTGTAGCTTGACCTTCTTTAAATCCTTTGTAAATAGATTTATTAGAAACAATCTCCAGATGATCTATATAACTTCTTTGGAATGTTCGTGATGAAGGTGCAATTGGTGGCTTCAGCAATCCATTTCTATGGTGGTAGGATAGTTGGTGAAGTCTTCTCCCTACTATCAAAAAGATGTGATGAACTGTTTGTCACGTGATAGCAGCCTTTATGTTTAGTAAAAAAGCAAAAAACAACCGTAACCCTAAAAGCCTCTAGTAGATTGTTAAAAAAACAAAGAAAACTAAAAACAGAAAAACTAACTCTAACTGTAAATATAAAAAAATAGTTTATGGGTTAAGGTTAGGGTCTATAAAAAAGGCAACATTTTCTTTAAAAATTAAAATGCCCAAACCTTAATCCTAAAACTTAGGATTATGGTTATGGTTTATGACATTATGCATTAGAGTTAGGGTTTAAGAAGTTACGATCTTTTTATGAAAAACTCACCTGTCATGTTGCAGCTGAAAAATACGTGAAACAAGGGTTTGAAGGAGCAATGCCGAAGGCACACTATTGTGCCCTAGTTTGATAACCGCAAAGTATCTTTTTTGGTGTATATGTAGGCTTGGGAAAGTCCGACTTGTCTACTTGGAGTCTGATGGTGAAAAGATGACCAAAAAATGAAATGTGAGGGCTTTATAACAAAAACTCTCCTGCCATTATGAAAAAAAGGTTAAAAACACTACAAAAAGCTGCATTTTTTCAATCACATGCATTTAAAACATGTTTTTTCCAAAGTTGCATGGACACGGATACAAATACAAATACGGATATGAATACTACCATTTTTTAAGACCCCCAATATGGATACGGTTGGATATGACATTCATAAAAAACACACATATATTTAACACAATTTTCTAAGTTATTATAGGAGTTTTTCATTACTTCAAAAGAAAATAAGTAAATATTATAATATAAATAAAAATAATACTAAAATTTAAATATTATTAATTTGTAAAGAATAAACAGTTAAATATATATGAATAAATTTTATTTATATTTGAAAAATAAATTTTATTTTTTAAAAAGTATCTAACATTTGAACAACATAATATAGATATTAAATATAAATATAAAATTATAAACAATTAACTTTCTTACATCTATAAAAATCAATGCACCAAAAGAAATAGTAGAGTTGCACTACAAAAAAACCCAAAAAAATGGTTCACTGAAATAGAAAAACATTTTCATTTATATTCCTTGTTTGGTGTAGGTTTTGTTTATGGAAAACAAAAAAAATATTGCATGATTGAAGTTTAGGAGGATTCACATCATTATTTTTAAAAAATCAAATCACAATATCCGACACAGTTGGAAAATCAGAGTTTTTTGGGCACGTGTGGATATGGTATCCAACATGTATCCGTGCCGTATTGTATTCGTATTTGTATCGGATATGGGGATATGTGTGCTTGGAGAGGAGCAAGGGCGTATCCGGCTACTTTGTGTTTTTCCTTTGACCACTAGTTTTTGTTGGGTCAACTCGGGTTTGACCAGGGATGGACTAGACTTCCAATTACTTGGCAACGTTGGTCGGACCTGGCATGGGTAGATGATTGGGTGGTGATTACTTGTGGTTAACAGTGATTAGTTTCCGGTTTATGTTATATTGAATGCTACTATGATTGGCAGTATGGCCCATGGGCCCTAGAATAATGCTATTGAGTCAGACTATGTAAAAGCATGATGTCTTTAGATATTTTCTTGTTTAATGGCTTCTTGTAATGGTGCTTTAGCCTACTTTAAATGATTTTTGTTTTTATCTTTGTTACCGCATTTTTAATAACCCCTTTTCAAAAACGAGTCCACTCCCTTAAGGGAAGTTAAATCGCATCAAGTTGTCACATTTAAGCCTTGGTTTTCAAAGTTGCGTCGGGCCCTGACCAAGTTTTCACAACATCTCCCTCGCTCGATGGTCTAATGGTTTTGCCTAAGTTGTCGTTGCGTCGGCCCTTGTCAAAGTTTTTGAATAAGTTGTCAAGTCCTAGAGTGGTTCTTGTAACCCGGGCATGCGCCAACGGGGGGAGGAAGGAAAAGAGAAATCAAGTTCTTTTCGGAACTTAAGTCAAGTTTCGAAACCTTTGTCAGTTCCTGACAAGATTTCAAATACTTAACTTTTCCCTGCTGCTAATTTGCTAAAAAGGCTAAGCATGTTTCCTAAGAGTTCCTTCTAAAGGCTTTGACGAAAAGGGAGGCTCCAAAGGTACTTCTAAAGCTGATCTTTCATGGAATTGATAAAGCGGGTGATAGGTTCATTTACAAAAGTAGAGTGGACTTCGAAAGTATTTCGGAAACCCTATCCGGAGTCCAACATTTATGCATTTCAGCAGATCACAAGTTATTATCTT
Organism: Sequoiadendron giganteum; assembly: GCA_007115665.2. Taxonomy (NCBI): domain Eukaryota; kingdom Viridiplantae; phylum Streptophyta; class Pinopsida; order Cupressales; family Cupressaceae; genus Sequoiadendron; species Sequoiadendron giganteum. Next base: position 129,688,184 of record CM021107.1, on the reverse strand, counting down.
AAAATCCATTTATAGAGGAAAGTAATGATACCAAAGACAAACGATTAGCAAAGATAACATTTAGATGCATAATCATTAAGACACATTACAGATGTGAAAAATGGAGAATGGCATTGCATACAACATGAAAATATAGAATTGAAAGCACAAAATTGTCGCATCACACATAGAACAGAATTGAAAGCCAAAAAGATTATATATATAATATCGCATTACAAGCCAAAAATTGGAGATTTTAGTGCATGGGTTTTCAAACACAAAGAGTAAACATGAGGATCCTGACACCCTCTACCAACTCCTAGAGGCATTCTACCTGTGCAGGAGAAAAGAGATTCTCATTGAATTCCACAAAGTGGGCGAAGGTCTCCATCATGTTGTGCTCCAGTCTAGCATAGAGTAAGGCAACTATCTGTTTGGCTGGCTCATTCCTCAAGGCAGTAGTAATGTAGATTGCATCACCCATCGGATTGGTGCACAGATATTCAAACAAGTTCCCTACAACATCTTCAACACAGGGTAGAAAAATCAATCGAACCAAATGCTCAACAACCTTGACTCCCCACTCCAGCTTACCCGAGGTGCGAATGATATTGTAAAGAAAATGCTCTAGTAAGGCTGAATTGTGCACATGCACCTGGGACAGGAAGTGCTAGTTGATTATCTACTTGATAACTCCCTCTTCCACATCACTGCGGATAAGGAAGACTTCCCTGAGTTGGTCCGCGACCAACCTTCTCATGACACTACATTCTACTCCCTCAATGACAAGGAATTCGCTCTTATTTTCAGAAGTTGCGTTGCGGCAATGCTCGACGTGTTTGAAATTGTGATTATCATTGAAGGAAATGAGAGCATTACACTTGATTTATAGAAAACGGGAGTAAGTGGAGTCCGCTTGGAAGTAGTCAATGCAGCAAGGACACTCAAGTTGCTGGGGATTTAATGAACTCAGCCAGTGATGTGATGTAAATCTAGTGAAGTATGCTTTGGTGTTGGGAAAATCTCCTATATTTAAAATACCCACACGAATATGCTCCTAGTTGGCATGTCATTAATTGCCAAACTGAGAAGATACGGGCTGTTCGCACGAGTTGATGGACATAGGGTTCGTATGCAAGGTTGGCGGTTCATTCCCCTGTCCTAATCAATCAGAAGATGTAACTATTCCTAAAAATGGCCATTAATGCTTATGTGTCTTCATCGGACAGAAATTAGCCAACCTCCCGTGAAATGCTTATTTGCTGAGGTGGCAGTTACATTCTCGCAAGGATCGGTTTTCAAGAAATTGCCGACCATTATGATTGAAAATTTTAAATACGCTCCAATCGGATATCTAAAGGGTCTGAATTTTGATTCCCCTTGCACTGTGATGCATGAGTGAGAATCGATCTGAATAAGGATCAAGTTTTGTAATTTTGATTGTTTTTTGAAGGTGTTTATTGTCTTTGAATGAAATACTTAGCATTTATGAGTAAGTCTATGAGCTTTGATAAGTCTTAGGGTGTTACTTCTCTTTGTGGATGTGGTATTCATGGTGTTTCATACATGTATCCTCATTGAATGCCAAAGTTGCTTTGAGTTAAGTCATACTGCTGTTAGTATTTTGATCTTTGAGTCACAATATTAATAGCTTGCCAATTCATTCAGTTCAGTTAGTAGTTTAAAAGTTGATTTCAATCACATTTGTTCCATGGTTATGGGCAGGTGTTAGTCTGCCTCTAAAGCTTTTTGGTTAAAAGCATACCCCCATTTCCTTTTAAGTAAAAAATCTAAATTCATATCATACGAGGGAGCTGTACCTCTTAAAATTCAGAGGAAGATCACCAATGCAATGGTGATCTCTCCAACTGTTGGTGATCGATTTATTCTTTCTTTTGGGCAGAATGGAGCCACTTTGAGTTAATCATTTAAAAGACAAATCTGTCAACCAACAATCTTCATGGTTTTTAAAGAGATGGAGGACATGTATTAACAATTTGATCCCCATTTCCCAAGCAAAATAAAAAGAAAAGAATACAAAACTGGGGATTCTTTAGGTACTCCATTCTTTTGCTATTATTATCTTCTGTACATTTAAGTTGCATTAACCTATGCTGTCACTTGTCAATTTCACCACAATATCTTTCTTTGCATTTGACAACATTGGCTTCTCCTGCAATATCCTGTTATGAAGTATTCTTGTGCTGTTCTTTTTTACATATTTTCTCAGTTTATTTCTTGATTTATTCTAATATCTTGGTGTCTGTGATTGGCAGGTTTTAAGGATTTTGCGACAAATAGATGACAAGAAAAGTACTGTGTTAGTCAGGGTTGTGCTAGTAGTTAATAATGCTGGAAGGGCCCAACAACTAGTGGCTGCCATGGAACACCAAGGATATATTGTTAACAGTTTCATTAAAAATCTACAAGTTGAAGTAAAGATTCCTGGCAATGGTTTAGAGAATAACAGGTTGTCTTCTCAATCTCTTCCTAAATGCATGGGATAAGGGATAAATGCAATTGAACATAGTTTCCAGCTGCTGATGCCCAATGCACTCTGCCTGTATCCAGTTCTATCTCTTTTGTTTCCTTTAAAAACAAGCTGCATGCCTTATCTTGATATTGTCCTAAATCCTTTTCCATCCAAAGTGCAAAGTTTTTAATGTTTTGGTTGCAGACTGTTTACCTCTTGATATTTATTACTCTAATGGGCGGATGATTTTCTTTGAGATGTTTTAATTGAATTGTTCTCTATATCCTATTTGAATAAATTCATGGTACTTGATGATAATGCTTTGGCTTTTTAAATTGGCAAAGGTCTTTCTCTATTAACATAAAAGTTCAGTGCCGGGTTAGCCTCAGGCTGTGAACATAAGATAAAAACAGAAGGGCTTGAGAATAAAACAGCACTGAGAAAAATCAACAAAGCATTATTACAAATGAGAATGCTTTGTTTAATAGATTGATTCCAGAAATAGCTGAAGGACATTTCAGAATTGTTAGATGATTTTAACTTTTATATGGTTAATGCCAAGCAACTTTTTTTATTTTGTTTGAAGTTAGAGATATCATGATTGATTTGATATTACAAGATTGTATGGATATTTTAGATGAAATTGTGTCATGAATGCTACTATTTATGGTTTAGCTGTCAGCAGCTTCTATGCTATCAAAACATTGGGATGACTTTTCTTATTAGGGTATGGAAAATTGTTGTCTGCTGGACAGTGTAATATTCCAAGGTATTCGCTGTGAAGAATGACTGCCAATATAATAATTCTCGACTCTGCTGTTCAAGTTTTGCAGGTACTTTGCTTTTTGATTGGATAAATTCCTCTTTTTGGGTGGCCTTTGGCCTAGTTTCCATGACCAAGATGCGTCTGTTCTATCAAATTCACTTGGGTCTTGCACCTGGCATTGTCTGTTGGGCTACACCATAATACATATGTTGGATTTGGTATTTAACCAATTTCATCCCTAATCATGTCTGTAGGTTTTGAACTTGGGCCACTGCTTTAAAATCCCATTTACTTTTATTATGTGAACTCATCCCATTCAATCATCTTGTAGGTATAACTTTTGCAAGGTTACAATCATCAATCAATTTGATTTTCTATTTGACATTCTTAAGGATCTTGATAATTCAAATAAAATGATAACGTGAGATGTTATAAGTAACTCTGTTATCAGACTTCATTACTCCATTGTTATGCTGCTACTATGCTATCGTGGCACTTTTATATCAACTCTCTTGGAAATAGCATTTTGTAATATTAAATTGTAATTCTTAATTGATCCTAACCTCAAAAAGTTGATCCATGAATTAGGACTCCAAAATCCAAATTGGTAAATCATTTGGCATGCTATAAATAGAGTTCATAGTATCAAAGAATGTACCTAATACTTGGCTTTCAATATACCATTAGCTCGTTTAGTATTTTAGCTTCTGATCGTTACCCATAAATGATATTTCTTTACTATAAGAGCTATTTGTTCAAACCAAAAACTTCTTAGCTGTCATGCTTGATATTTAATTTTTCTTATGTAGGCTAAGTTTATTATGGTTAAGGTAATCTTTTGTAATCTTTTGGCAAACGCCAGTGAAAAAGTGCCCATATGCAATAATACACAACTAATTATACAAATCTAGAGGATTGAAAAGAGGGTGGAGATGATCATAAATTCATAATAATGTTTTAAAAACAAAAAGGATCAAATAATACAGCAAGCTAAGAAAGTAGAAATACAAACAGAATTATTTGACAAGTTTTTTCTGTTATTTAATTTCTTTTGTAGAGCTCTGAATAACTTGCAGATATCTTCAGTGCTAGATTGATTATTTTTTCTGTGGTATGTGTTGTGCCTCACAACATGCCCTATTTTGTCTTAGCAAACTATGGCCCCCCTCCTCCCCAACCCACCTCCCCCGCACCATTTTGTTTTTGACTTTTGAGTTGGGAGTTTCCCCTTGTTTTGAAAAGCTGAGTTTATTCATGAAAATCTACTTTTGGGATGTATTTGTCATAGGGGCATGAAAGTGGCTTCATCTTTGAGATCTTGAGTGAAGTCTAAGTGTTTTAAATTTTGAGTTGTCTGGGTCAAAATTGAGTGTTTTTCAGTAAGGTGGAGTTCCAGACTTCTACATGCTGCAATGCATATTGACAGATGGTTCCTCAACCTCCACCTCCTGCTCAGAACCTTCTTTGGAGTTTTACTCCCAGGTTGCAAGTTTGCAGGGTGCACTTAAAATTTTTGATCTCAACTACCTTGTTGACATTCAGACCTTTCTCTACAAAGTTGCGAAGTTGTTAAAAGTGTACTTAAATCTTTGATTCACTGTGCAAGACTAATCTCGCGAAGGTGCACACCTTTTTTTTATGACTGCAAAATTTTTAAATTGTGATTAAAAGTTCCAATCTCTGGTGCCTTAAAGAGTGGTGGAATTTCGGGAATCTGTATCACATTTGCAAAATCCTTGCAACGACCCATTGGACCTCTGTTCTACCTCCTCGACAGTGCATTTATAGCAATTTTGTTGTGTGTATGACCTAGTTTAAAACCCCTGTTGACTTATCATTTTCGTATTAGTTGTTGCATTCAAATCCCTTGCTTTGCCTTTGCATCCTTGAGCTTTCATGCATTTGTTGTGTATACATTTGGGTGGTAGCCGTTGATTTATTGTCACACCCAGTGGGGAAAAGAATATAGATCATAACCAGTATCAACACTTCTTTCAACACATCATATATCATATTGCATCCAAACTTCACATCCCATACACCATACTTCAATAATAAAACGGGTACTCATACCCAAACTCCACATCCCAAACACCATACTTCCATAATAAAATGGGTACTCATACCCAAACTCCACCTTCTCAAAGGTTGGAGATTTTCCCATGGGAGGTTCATCCTCTCTCAACCCCACACTTGGGGAGCTCTCAAGAATGGAGAGAGCAGTCCCCATAACAACCCATCATTCCTAGTAGGTTTCCAAATTGAATCCCTCGTGCTTTCTTGCTCAATTGAGTTTGACATGTTACAAGTTAGGGTAATGTTGTTGATATGGTCAATATGGTCATGTTTGTTTTCTGCAACCCATGGCTTCTGTCCTTGACAAACCCTCGTTTTTACTTTCAATAGTCACTTAGGGTTTGTTTATTTTTTGTGTTAATTTGCTTTAAATCAGTCTCGTTGGGTGTCATTTGTTTTTAGGTTTTGTGGGGAGAGTGATCATCCCAAGCATGCATCTTTTCTTTTGAATACTTAGCATCCTAGGTTCGAATCCTTGCTGTATGTATGTTAGCAACTTCTAAGGTTTCAAATTCAGACTGGAACTCTACCAAGGTTGACACGATCTGTGGTCCCTGCTTATATCAATGGAGATTTGGGGCTTTACATCACAAAAACAAGTTGTTTCATTAATGAAATTAAACTCTTGATCTTCACCCTTATAGGCAGAATCTCAGAATTATTGAACGCAAAAGCCAAAATGTGTAAAATGTACTTCAACCTTTGATCCTTGTGGACATAATAGAGATTTGGAATCTCTTCATCACGAGAACAAAATTTGCAAGTATGTAACTCAACCTCCAAATCATGCCAACTCATTAATTGGCAGGGGTGCAGACCTTTGCATCATCAAGATACGTGTTAATACACTGACATCTGCCAAATATCTAAATGCAAGAGTTTCGGAGTTTCATTGCACCATAGTAAATATTTGCTAAGTTACATCTGAACCCTGGAAACTCACAATCTTTGGAGATCCAACTCATGTCCACTTAATTGCAAAGTTTACATGATGTGCTCACTGTTTGAAATCCTGTCTTTTCATAATTGATTAGAGTTTTGGACATTTTTGAATGATTTTGCAGTATACCACCCAAACCTTCAAAACCCATCGACTCTTAAACTGGCAAAAGTGTGGACCTTTACATTCTTGAGAAACATAATATGATTCCTGAAGTTCCAAGTAGATGCAGTACTTAGTGAATCATCTGTAGGTTGGGGCGTCTATTAGTTTTGTTTGAATGAATTAGTGAGCAGCCTACCTGCATTTTCTAGGAGTCCAAAGACCATAGCTAATGCTGCAAAGAAATTGGTGATGAGAGTATGCTGTGTTGGCACTTGCTGTGTCCTTATCCTTGACCCTTGTGGTTCAATGTTGAATGCTTAGCTGTTCTAGTTGGCATAAGGTATATAACATCTTACCTCTCATCTGCAATGGTGAAATGAAGCTGTGTAACGGCCTTGGTGGAGTAAAAGGTCAACTTCTGAATGCTTAGTCATGATATTACAATTGTTTATGTAGTTCCTTTGGAGTAAAAGGTTTAAGGAAGGATCATTGCCTGTTGGCAAAAGGTAGGATCACAGTTAATATGTATAAGAAGAGAGTTCTATCCTCCAGATCTGTTTGGGATGCTAAAATAATTTTTTTGTCACAAATGGTCCCAAATAGAGCATTGCAATACTGTACCAAAGCAAATTTGATACACTCTAAGGAGAACTCTACTACCTGTAATCATTATCATACACTCTTTAGTATCTCAGGCATGGCAAATTACCATCCAATATAACTGAAAGATGTTTGTCATCCTCTGAAAAACCTATATTTTTGTTTAAATTTTATGATGAAACCAATCTTGATTCTTAATGTATATTAGTAACACAATAGAATGCAAAATGGAGCCTAGTTTTGCTATGATCACATTCTATTTATTTGCACAAATGAACTGAAACAACTTGGAAGTAGCAATTGATACTTTCTGGCCTTGATGACTATCATGGTCCTCTAATATGCCAAACAAAGATTCTTGGTATGATGTATATAGCTATGGTATGCTTGATCTTTAACCTGGGTGAAAATATTATTCTTCAGAAAGGGAGCAGATATATTGAAATAGAATTACTTTTGTGAGTTTTGAATTCTGAATATGTAGTTGAATAGTGATGCAAGGAGGATCAGTGGGGCTCCTGGTGGTTTTCATTGTGTGTATGAGTGAATGTCAAATTTAAGAAATACTGCTAAACTTAGAAGCTATTTAATTATATCTTGTTGATCGTTGGCTTTTAGAATGCTATTTGAATATTCATTTATTTCCATTAAGTGTTAATGCATTAACATGCATCTGTAATTTTTCTTGTGAATGGAATTGAAACAGGTTACAGATTCTGGTAACAACTGAACATCTACTTCAGGAAGACACACTTAGTGAAGCACAATTTCTCATCATCTATGACTTCCCATCTTCTCTCCAATCATATAGCAAACTGCTGACTGGAATGGCACGCTTTTCAGTAATGGGTATTCTGTACAGTTTCTGTTCTGGAGCAGATGCACCTCTTGCAGCGCAACTAATTAAATTGCTGGATGAATGTTTGCAGCCAATACCACAATCTTTACGAATGTTAGCTGATGCAGCTTCTATTATTCAGTGCTAAACCTTTAGTCCTGGCAGCCTTTCACAAGATAGAAATATTATATCATTAAATAACATACTACGAGAGATTAACTGCAAATTGCAATTGGCAAATTGCCAAATTTAGAAGCAGAAGCAAATTTTGATACATAAACGAATTCCCCTTATTCACACAAAAGCTTTATCAAATGGAAGCATGGGGTATACATTTCTACTGTTCAATTTTGATTGGATTTCTGTACAAGGATATATTTGGCTCATTTCCAAATCAATGGCAGCCAACGTTTGGCATTTATCTTAAAATTTGGAAAGGTTATATGTAATTTACTTTGTATGCCTGCAGCAATCCAACTGAACTTTTTCAATGGCGACTATTTCTGAATTCTTCTTTTCATCATTGCCCAATTAGAACTATATAAAAATTGATTTATCTTGGCAGGGTAAGGAGAACAAGATACAGAAACAGTTTGTTGTTTATTGTAAACCAAGGTTATACCTCTCTGAGCATACACACAGGAACATGGTATCAAATATCAAATGCAGATCCCCAGAGCATGGATATCTTGGTAGAGGTGTACAACTGTTTATATGTAAACAAAATAAGCTGAAGGGTTGCACCTCTAGAAAGCAGTTAGCAAATGAAAAACATTACACCATAAGGACAAGAAACAAGAATATTCAATAAATGTTGGTTCCTAGTTTGATGAATGAACATCTCCTTTGATCAGTCATTAGTCAGCTAAGTGGCTTGTCTTGATCGGTTGTGTTACAAGCCATCTCAACAAAGTTATACAATATATGTAGAACAAATGTGCGAGGGCATTCGCTACTTTCTCTCTTCTATAAGGGGAAGCAATTCATTCCTTTCGAGAGTGCAGTGTAAAAGACTCTTTTGGATGAGAGGTAAAATCCATAATTGTACCTCCTAACAAAACAGATTGGAATGTAATAGTACTTATTTTAGTATAAATTTGTTTTTTGTCTAGTGCCATTGTAATCTTTAAAAGAGGGTTATGTTTTGAAAGTTTCTTTTTCAAAGGATCATCCAACGCCACATGGAAGTTGTCCACCATGATAATCACCATCAGACAAATGATTTGACTTATAGTCTCCTCTCAGTCAACACCAGATAGCTTTCTGCAATTTGTATTTTATGTAATGCTATAGTATTGCTATACTTTTAATCTAAGTCACTGGTTTGGGTGAGGGTTTGGGTTTAGGTGAGGGTTTGGATTGTGGGTTTGGGCAAATTTTTATTGGGGTTGGGTTCGTTGATACAAAATCATATAAAAATTCAGAAATATATACATATTTGCAGCAATAAGATTTGTTCAAAATACACTACCATATTAATATTCAAATAACAGCAAAATTAAAATACACCACTATATTAATAGTCAAATATTAGTCAAGCTCAAATGTCATGATATAGATTAAAGTAAAAAAATAATAATGGGATGATGTATGTAGTGGTAAATTAGAAAAACCACAAATAGTTCCATTGGTACTGGCACTAACACTACTACTAGCACTGACACTAGCACTCTCATGCTCACTAGCTAGCTTGTAGTCATTGTCAACATCAAGTGCAACAAAGTGGGTAGTGGAAGCATTCAAGTCAAGACACTTTGGCTCGATATCCCACTTCTTTGTGTTCCCTTTTTTGTAGGCACTTTCTTTGTGCGTAAGTAGCCACAAGTTTGAATACACATGCACCAAGTTTTTTGCCTTTTTTGAATGTAGTCTATTGTGCTTTATTGAGTGGATGAAGGAATATGCACTCCAATTGCTCTTAGATGATGAACTAGCAACCTATTAAGACCAAATTAAATAGTTAAGAGTTACAAAATTTAACTAATTAAATTTAAAAATTAAAATATAAAACTTAAAAGCTAAAAGATTTTGACTATAAAACTTGGGATAAGATTTTGATTGCAAGAGGTTGTAGGTACGTGTATGCTTAGACATGGAAGTATCACCGATTATGAGCATTGACCATGTGCTTGTCTTGAAGAGTATCAAGACCACAATCATTGGAGCATGCAAAACCCATGAACTCAACCTTCATTGTATCATGTTGGTCATGATCAATGAAGAGTTTGTGAAGTGATGCCTTGTACCCTTGAGCCACTTCAACATCTCTATATGGGGCAACTCTTGTCATAGAAATGAGTTGAGCACTGTAGTATTTGGGACTTAATGCAACAAGAAGCAATGAAGTGGTCATTTTGTTCCATCTCTACAATGATTTTGTGTAGCTCTTTAAAGAAGTTTTTTTTTTCCAGGATTTTGCTCTCTTGCATTAATGATGACTTTATCTTCTCAATCATTGAGTTGATGCCATCATATACTTCACCCAAACAAGGCCTATCCATGTCAATATAACATATCATGCTCAATATGGGCTCAATGAAATTGAGGAGATACTCAACACGATCCCACCAAATGTCATTTAGGATCATTTGCTTAACCTTGTTGCCCTTGTAGTGCTAGATTGACTCCATATGGACCAATTAGGGTTAATGACCATCTTAGAAAGTGCCTCGTGAACCTTCACAAGTTGTCTCAACACAATTGTGTTGGAGGCAAAACGAGTCTCAACAACTTGTTTGAAAATCAAAATAAAATAAAATTTAAATTTACAAAATTTAAAATTAAAAGTTAAAATAAAATTAAAAATATTACTAAAGTGAAACATGTTTATTACTTAACTTACCTTCAACAACTCCAATTTTGAGAATGTTCTAAATATGCCTTGTGACATGGTGGTTGGTGATGAACATTTGGATGTTTTCAGCCTCAACATGCTCTTGTTTGATCCAATCAGTTTTGTTGCCAATTTTTTGTAGCATTAGGTTGAGGGAGTGGACAACACAAGATGTCCAAAAAATGTGTGAATACTACTTCTTAACCAATAACTTAACAAACCTACATTTTTTTGCATTGTTTGTTATAACTTGCACAACATTTCGAGGGCCCACTTCTTCAATAGCTTGACAAAGAATGTTAGCAATAAATGCACCATCTTTTACCTTTAATTCACAATCTATTGCTCTAAAAATCATTAGCCCTTTAGGGGATACGACAATAAAATTGATCAATGGGCGATTTGTTGCATCTTTCCATCCATTAGAAAACGATGGTCGCCTCTGTTTTGATCCATGAATCCCTTATGGGCTTCAAGGAGTCCTCTACAAATTTCACCTCTTTATCTAATAATGTGCTATGCACCTTCTCAAAACTTGGGCCCTTATGTCCTTTTGGAGCCTCATTAATAGATTTCACCATATTTTGCCAATATGGCAAGCAAACAATATTGAATGCCAATCCATTCACATAGACACATCTTGCTATGTTTTGATCAACAATCTCTCTAACCTCATTTTGAAATGCCATTTCCAACAGTCCCTTTGATCTTGTATGTGTAGAGGCCATATATTGCTCTTTAGGTATGGACATAAATGGTTGGATCTTTGTAGGTTGAAAACGAGAAGGCGATGTAGGGGGCTTCATCCCTCAAGATCTTTTCTTTAATAAAGGATAACTTGATCTATGGCCTAGTGTTTGGTTTGCTTTTTCTTGCTCTTTAATATATGCCAATACTTGGATTTCTGGAATGCCTTTACCATCTTCACCTGGACAAAATTTGATGCCTAATCCAAGGATCTTGCACAAATGGCCCTTCACTCAATTGTATGAGCTCAAATATCTAACTTTACAATGACCACAAATCCAAACATAGCCTCCACCGCCTAGAAGTTGTACCATTTCAACATATTTTCAAAGGGGAGAGTTTGAGTTTATTTTGAAGTGAGATTGACTTGTGGAGCTAGAAACGGTTGCCATTGTAATACCTAAGGCAACACATTCAATAAACAACACATTCAAAGAATTGAAACAAATGAAATTTGAAAACCATTTAAAAAAATTAAGCACGTGTTATAGATACCTAGAAGAATGAAAGCAAACCAAAAACTTCAAAACAAAATAAGAGAGTTCATTTGTAAAAATAAAAATGTAGAGAAAACAAAGAAAACCAAGACCTTAAAAAAACCTACCTCTTCTGAATAAATCTTCCTCTATGATCTTCTTGACAACAAACAAACACTTGCAAATGCGTAGGAATAGCACAACAACCAACTTCGAGCGTTCAACGATCAATCTTCAACTCTATCCATGCAATGACACGTAAGAAAATAAGTTCAACAATGGAGGATTTTTTTTGTTTTTCATTCACAATATGAAAAAGAGTTTGCTTTTGGCTATTATGTGTTCTATTTCTCATATTTTAGGGTTGGGGGGTGAATTATTTTTACATTTTCATTTGTAAAAATAAAAATGTAGAAAAAACAAAGAAATCCAAGAACTTCAAAAAACCTACCTCTTCTGAAGAAATCTTCCTCTATGATCTTGGCAGCAAACAAACACTTGCAAGTGCGTAGGAATAACACAACAACCAGCTTCAAGCGTTCAACGATCAATCTTCAACTCTATCCATGTAATGACACATAAGAAAATAAGTTCAACAATGGAGGATTTTTTTTTGTTTTTCATTCACAATATGAAAAAAGAGTTTGCTTTTGGCTATTATGTGTTCTATTTCTCATATTTTAGGGTTGGGGGTGAATTAGGTTCTTTTAAAGTTAAAAAAAATAGTTAAACAAAAAATTTGTTGCCTAGGTGTGTGAGTGGCCCAAATTTGGCTTGGGTCACCCACAATTTGTGGGTCAAACTTTGTTCGAACTTAGACCTCGAACCCGAGTCAGACTGAATTGAGATCACCCCCCTCTTGGGCGAACCAGTAACTCAACTTTTAATAATAGCACTCGACCTCAATCAAGTTGTTGCATGGTATATTTTCGAAGGGATGAAAGAATAAGTCACCTCTTAGTCAACACCATATAGCTTTCTAAATTTTTTGTTTTATCTAATACTATCATATTGCTATGCTTTTAATATAGCACTCGACCTCAATCAAGTTCTTGCCTGGTATATTTTCAAAGGGATGAAAGATGCTATGAGTTAGTATACTTGAGATGATTTAATTTAAGATACAAGATAATATCACATCATTCATGATATCGAAAAAGCGTTGTTTAAATGGATGAAAACAACTATTGAAATAACAATTCTTTTTAATTTTAAATTGTCTAACCCCTAATTTTCTTTTGTGGCTATTAATTCTTTTGAATTTGCAATTTATTGATTACCAACCCAATTAACATAACATTGGCCAATTTGATTGTGCATTAATTCCACAAGGTATTTTATGCATTATAAACAACTTTGAAATGTCAAAATGTGTAGTGAAATAGAGGAAAATAAACGCGAGGATTTATTGAACCATCTAATATGTTTTTCTTGCGTTGTATGATGTTAGCTAGTTAGTTTGCAAATTCTCTATTCTTTTATTTTTGTTCTTGATTAGTTTTTTTAAGTGAAAGATAAATTAGATTTATTTACATTGACTTTTAGAAATGTTGGGAAAATACATATTTCCACAAAGTTTTTTGACGAGGGGATGGGGGGACCAAGGGTTTAAGTTTGGGGTTAGTGGCAGGGGGTGACACAAATATACATATAGTGCTTGAAAAATTAGATATAAAAGTGTTGGAGTTGATTGTTGAACCCCATAGTTCTCATAAATCATTTACAACCAAAACACCTATCACAAAGAGTGATAATAACTTTATTTTTTTTGAGTTGATTCCTTAATCCTACATCCCAAGGATCATTTGCAATGAAACACTTGTCATAGAAAAAGAGAAAAAAACAAATTTATGGAGGTCAATAATTGATTGATAAAAAAAATGAATCATATTGTGCATTCCTCACTATTAAGTGAGTACAATAAATAATCTTTATAAAATGAAAAAAAAAAAGGAAGAAAAACAACTCCAAAGAAACCTTAGGTGAGCATAAAAGGGGATTATGACACGTGTCTTCATCTTATGACTTGAGACATAATAATTATATGACCTAAGTAAGTTGAAGTAGCTAGAGTGAAAAGAGAACTAAGCAATTAAACAATTTATTAGATAAATACTCTTGTATTCTAATAAAAAGATGTATAAGGAATAAGTATAAGAATTACAAATGAAAATTTGACATATTAAGTAGAATACTAAATAGTAAAGTTAAACACATTGCAATGATTGCATTGAACATTTGATCTCTTGAAGTGAACATTAATAATGAAAATGCCAAAGTCAAAATTTCATAATGATGAATACAATTTTCAAAATGACAAAACGACTTGAAATGATGTCTCTAATAATCCTTGAACTCTTCATCATTAGAAATGTTGGACATGTGTTGGCTCTTTTGGCTCTACATTTGATTGGGATGTCATAATTTTCTTGTACATAAGTGTGTTGCGATTAATGATACAAGACACTAGTATAACTACAAGCTTCTCTACCTTCAACAACCTATCATGGCCTAAAGCTCGCTCAGGAGAAGGGAGTTGGGAAAATCTAGTTGGAGGGAGACTCTAAATATTGTTAATTGTCTTAAGGGGGTTAATCCTTCTTCTTTGTCAATTGAGCATATAATTGAGGACACTATTTCTATATTAAACTCTTTTGAGGAATTTTATGTTTCACATGTTTACCGTGAAGCTAACTACTTAGTTGATTGCCTTGCTAATTTAGGGTGTCCTCTCATAAGCATTGGGACTATCATGACATCACCCCTATTGAGATTCTAAATATTATTAAATATGATCAAACATCACTTGATGGCTGACGTTTTAAGATTTAGAGGAGATTGTTTATCACTTCATAATTTCCTCATTTATTTGAAAAGACATGTGAAGCTTTGCTTATGTCCTGATAATTATGACAAAGCTTATGGAAAGATTTCGATGGTTGCGGCCATGATGATTTTTAGTCCTTGTGTTGTCAGATTTACATGGATTGTGGGTGCTTGGTTCTTCCTCCTCCTTTGTATCTAGAACTCTGTTTCATTTGCCCATTTTTCATTCTAGGGAGAAAGGTACGTTCAGTTGTGATTTGTTGATCATGGGGGGTGATAGGCGCAGAATGGAACTTGTTACCTGTGAAGAGTTTAAAGCGAATAGTCTAGTATGGGAATTCTAGAGAAGGGTGGGGTTACCCCTTTCATTCTGAAGCTTCATGGGTTCGATACACAAATTTCACAGGAATTTGTCAAGTTGGAGCAACAGGGTGCGAAGATTCTTTGGTGTGGAGATTACACTATCACAAAGGACTTTATTCCAGAGATTACTGGCTTATTATCAGAGGTCAGGAAATTTTATAGAGAAAGGTCGACTTCTAAGTCGACTCTGTTTAGTTTCTTTAAAGGGAATGAAAGAGAGAAGCTCAAGAAATTGGAATGTGGAGGATACGATCAACTTTCCATTAAGCCTATATGGAGGGAAGTTGCCATGGCGATTATGAGGTATTTCACTTTAGATGGTAGATTTTATGCCCTCTATGGCTTTCATTTCATGATGCTTATCCACTTTAGGCATAATAAACTCATGTCATTCCCATTTTATTTGCTCCTTTCATTGGAAAATGAGATTATGGAATTCAAAAAAAACTTCAATAATCCCCTTTTGCATGAGGGTCTTATGCTCTTGATAATGGAATATGTAAAAGATAAGTATGTTCTTGAAGTCCCTAAATTAACTAGAGTTCACAAGCTTAAGGAAATCCCCCTAGTTATGAAATGGGTAGTGACTCTGATGGAAAGGATGATGTGGATGAAGAGTCATATTCTTTTGAAGAGCACTTTGTTTCCCTAGAAGAATTTGACAATTCGCCTAGGAAAAGGGTTAAGAAAGAGGCTCTCCCCACTTGGTCGAGTGGTTCGCATACAGATCTAGACATTGAGGAGTCTCCTTCGGTTATGGCCAAGAGTAAAGGTTCGGGTAAGCTTAATAAAGGGAGCCTGAGCTTTAAAAAACCAGAGTCATCTCTTCCTCCTAGTGTGGCAAGAAGAATTTTGGAAGTGGAAGGTGAGAAATGGGTTAAGGGTAAGATCTCTATGGGGAAGATTTAATCTCTTAACAATGGTTTGGGTAAGAACAAGGAGATTGCCTCAGGGGTTGAGGTGATGGTTGGTAAGGAGAAAGTTCAAGATGCTATCATGGTTGAGAAAGGTAAGATTTAGAAGCTGGAGGATCTTGAAAAATGCTGCTCAAGTGAACATGGCTAATATTGACTTGGTGGACTTCGATGTATCTCCTACTATTGCAAAGTCTGTGGGTAAAGGCAAAGAAAATTTGGAGTCTCTTGGTGGTATTTTCCATGATGTTTAGCTCGAGGGGTCGACAAGTTTACATAAGGAGCCTATCAATTGGGAGAAGTTTGACTCTAATGCTATCATCAGGATGGCAAAGGATGGGATTGGGAACCTCTTTAAACTTTTCAAATGGCTTCTATTTGAAGTAAAATAGGTCAATATCAAGATAAATTCGTTGGCTAATATCAATGCTAGTATGGTTAACAATAGCAAACTGGAGATGACCATTTTCAATAAGGTCAGGGTTATGAATATTATTCTTGATAAGGTTGCAGGTGATGTTGCAAAATTGGGAAATAATCATGGATCCAAATTAACTAACCTTGAGGAGAAGGTTACCAAAATTCATGAGGACCTAAGCACTCTCGTGCATGTTAGCTATGAATCTCTTTACACCAGCATGCAAGGGTTGTTTGTGTTGAATGATAAGGCACATAAATGGATTGGGAAACCACTTATTAAAGGGAAAGAAGTGCATGAAGTGGAGGATGATGGCTAGAAAGGACACTTGGATATTGGTATGGAAGCGAGCCCTTGTATCATAACTAGAAGCAAGATGAAGAAAAGTGCCATCATTCCAGCTCGAGAACTTGATGAAGTGTTTGAGATGCATGAGAAGGTAATCTCTAGGGATATGGAAGTGGCTAGGATCTTAAATAATTTTCTATAATTTATGTTTATCAACTATTTTTTTGCTGATTTTTGGTTGTTGGTCTGCTGTTGGTATGGTAATGCTTATTTTGTGACAACATTTTTGGTCTATGGCTGCTTGTTTTTCTTGTCTTTTCTTTCTAGTAGACTGCTTTTATTGTAAAGGGTTTCAGGGCCCCTTCAAAACCCTCTTTTTCAATAATAAAAAACTACAAGCTTGTCAACAATTTTAGAGGTAAGTTTGTTCATCTTAATAGAGTGGATGAAGCTATAATTAGACCAATTCTTCTCAGCAATAGAAGAAGTAGAAAGTTTGAGCAGTAAATGAATGGTTAGAGAGGTGGTAAAATAAGTAAGCCCATGCATTGTCCACTACAAAATGGGATCTTCTTGTGCTATAGTCTTTTTATTTATCTTGGCCTTTTCCAAATATTCTATAAAAAGTCAATTTTTTTCCACTACAAATGTTGGCCTTTTTAGAATCATACATCTTTTGAATGGATTTCATGAACCTTACCTTCACCTCAAGATCTTGTATAGGTATAATTTTGCTAGGCTTTTGAATGCACCAATTCAGGTTCAATGTATAGACAATTGTGTGCAAGGGAGTATTGAGCTTCTCCCATTTGTGATGAATGATTGCTTCAATTATAGAATTGAAATGTGAGGTTCATTTGTTGTACAATAGCTTTTTTTATTTATCATAGTATCAATGCAGTCAAAAACCTCTCCAAGGCTAGGTGCATTGTGTAGACACATAAAAATGACCTAGGCCCGCAAGCTCTATTTTACCACTTTCGTCCTAGCATAATTATAACATTTAATTATGTCCTTGGTCCACATTCGACTATTAATTAAGTAATTCATTATTATTTAATTAATTCACGTCTATTGTATTCTTCATGATTATTAAATAAATAAATAAATAATATTTATTTATTCAATACGTCATTAATTGTCTATTGTCTTCTTACAATTGAATAAATTTATTAATTTATTTAAATTACCTTTATTCATTTATTCTTCCTAATTATTAAATAAATGAATTTTATTTGTTTATTTAATATGTCACTAATTCTCATAATTAAATGAATTTATTTAATTATCAGTCATAATCCTCTAAATTAAATAATTATGTTTAATTATTTAATTACCTAATTTAACATTCCTCTCATTTTAAATAAATAAAATTATTTAAAATGATTTCGTTTTATTAACTGCCACTTCATTTTAGTAAATAATCTGAAAAAGATTATTTGTTGTCACACAAAACCCTTATTTTGAATTAATTTAATTCAAAATGGTAATCTTCTTCCAAAAATCATGTAATTGAGAAAATTCTTGATTTTTCAAATCTGCTTTTCAATTCAACTCTTTATCTTCTTGATTTTATAAAATCTTTATCTTTTTGGCTAATTATCACATTTATTCTCGACCGTCGATTTGATTTTATCAAATGACATCCTGACCACTCATTTGACAATCTTGCCCTAACCCTAATTAGGGATTGTCACATAAAATCCCATCCATTGATTTTAGGCTTTGTGAACTTTTAATCTCGTCCGTTTGTGCAAAATTGTATTTTTTATAAAATGTCAATTTTGCTCACAATTAGGGCACCACTTTTACCACTTCGTTATTATAGAACCACTTTATCATCATTATTGCACCACTTCAATTTAGAAATCACTTTTATTTACTTTGCATTTTAGGCATAGTTCATTTGTCATAATCTTGGTCATTCAAATCCTTCAAAACTTGCATAAGACAATGGCATAGTCAATTTGCTCACACAAATATGAGGGAAACAATCATACGCTGTAAGCTAGTAGGTGTTATAGAGGTGAATCATGGAAGCTTCGATGGATATCATGTATAATCGTTCTTGTTTTATGCTTTCTTTGTGCTTCATAATCTTCTTTGGGTTTTATTTAATCTAATCATGCTAAATCCTAAACCTAAAAATTAACCTATTGAAACATTGGTGAACCTGATGTGTTTACTTTTTTTTTTGTAGTCTTCATATGGTTTTCGGGTTTTTCTATTTTTTTTTTTGCAGGTACAGGTACGAAAAACCGCAATTGCTTAACGAAACGACCCATCTGTGCCGGAGAATCGCATCTGCTACATCCCGCGACGCATCCGACAACATGAACCACATTCACGACATTCTGCACCACATCTGATTGTCAACATTCCACACCGCATCTGACTATCAACGTCAAGCCGCATCTACCTATAAAAACCGTGACACATCTGTGGGTTCAAAAGCCACATTTGCCTGGTAATATGAATTTTTCTATTTTTTTCATTAACTTTCGTACTTTTGCGTTTTGATTTGGTGTTTTGGTCTGGTTTTGTTTTCGCTAATGATTGGTTTGCAGCTGTGTTTAGGGGGATAACTTAGTTTTTGTGGGATGAAGCGTAGAAGACCAAAGAGAAAATTGAAAACAAATTTCTTTTCTGCAGGACGAAAGGCAAAGAAACAAACAAAACTACTAATCATTTGCATGTAGGACCTTATGAAGACATTGATTTGTTTTAAATCTTTCTATTTGGTAGATAAAAAATTGTCATTTGGGCTTAAAAATTAACCAGTGTTTTTCGTGCCTGTTCATGTTAGTCTAGAACCCTATGATTTAGTATATCAAAGTATCCTCTCCCTTTGCGCATTCGTGCGATCCTGGGTGTAAGAGAAATGGTTGCTGACTCTAGAACTTGAGCCTGTTTTGGTGGGAAAAAATACTCACCCCAAGATGACTTAGACAGGTAACATGCTAAAGCTAAGTGACTTCCAACCGGTATATAAAAGTGGATTTTTGGGGGAAACCCCAGAAATCACGCTCACTGATCTGACGAGAAGGGCATAAATGGTCTCTCGCCGTACTGGATGGTGCCCCATGAACGAATTGCCCTTACTAAAAGCCATGTAGTTTTTTCCAAAATCCTTTTTATTTGCTGGTGCAGCAGGTTCAGACCTGTGAAGCCGTCTTACATATTTACGGTTCATGTGTGGAGATGAGATGTATGCCATGGGAGTTTCATGGGTATAGTAGCTTAGCTGCCTCATATAAGTGAGTTCCATGGAGGGGAGCCAGTGGGGTCAAGCTACTAGTCATCCGCCTTGAATATGTGTAGTTGGATTTATCGAAGTAAGAACTCAGTAAATATTGTCCAAGACAACCTAGGGTGTAATTGTTCTATGATTTAAACAGATCCATCACATCAAACTAAAAACACATTGTCTTCTATGATTGTTTTTGCTGTATTCCTCAAACAACTTGATCATAAAAAACAGAGTCAGTCGAAACACCATCTTCAGAAAATTGTAACTGTCAAACAGAGTCGCAATTATTGTTTTAAAAACCGCATCCATCTTAAAGAGTCGTAACTGTTAGGTTAAACGCCGCATGTGTCTATCAATTTTTTTTAGTCTAGTCTAGTTTCTGAGCCGCAACTATTATCTTGAGTCACATGTGTACCTGTGAGCTGCAACTGTCAAATGAAAAGCCGCAAGTGTCTGTCAACAGTTACAAAGTCCATATTTCGAGTCACATATGATAAACTAAGTCGCATCTGCAATACAGAATTGCATTTGACATCTGAAAATCCGCATTTGCAAAACAACACTGCATTTGACATTTACAGAGCCGCAACGCATTTGCTGCCTGTAGCGACACATCCGCCTAATAAAAAATCAAACACTGTCTCAGACCATAATTCAAGTCTAGACATCTTAGCCTACTGTCAAACATATTTTTCAGAAAGTCTTTGTCAGAAACTAGAATTGAAATTGCTCGAAACATCCATCATTTACATTCATTTGCTTGCATTTTAACCATAGGTTTAAAATTTCCAGATTTTAGTTGCATTCCCTAGGTGTCACAATCACCATTTTTAGTATAAATTTGTCCTTAGGTTTCATCTTGGCAAAATTTGGATTAGGTCAAATCTCCACACTTTGCAAAAACTATTGTTTTCAACATTAGGTTATCTTGGGACTTGGTCATTATTCCTCTTTTCAGTCATTGTCCTTTTTTGTGAGAACCTCCAACTCAACAGTCTAGTTAGGCAGGCTCACTTGTCATTTCGACCTTGTCATTTAGTCCCTTTAGCAAGCCCCTTTTGATAACCAAGATTGGGATAGTTCAGTCAAGCTTAGAGTGGTTAGGAAAATTTTTCTCCAAATATTGTCCAAACTTAGTCCTCATTTGAAACTTAGTCCTTTATCGAAAATCCAAAAACATAGTCTTGCATTGTCATCCTTTATCCAAAAATACAAAAACACAGGCTAATGTCATCCTTGCATTTAGTCATCATTTTCATCACTCTCATTTGAGCAATTCCCTTTTATGGTGGAAAGTAGACTCCAAAGAAAGAAAAGACAAATAGAAAACTTTGGACAATATTCTCATGCCAATGTCACGAATCCTACTTTTGACCCAAATTGGACTTTTGAAGACCCATTTAGTAACACAACTAATCAATCGCTTATGACCATACCATCCTCATCAAACAACACTTTTGAATCATTCTTACGTAAGGATGAATATGGAAAACTACTTGAGGAAAACCTAGAGGAAGCAACACAAGATCCAGAGGCAACCTACTTCATAGAAAAAATGGTCTTATATGACAAAGACAGATATTTAGCCATACTTTTAAGTCAAGGAGCTGATTTACCTCATGGGTTCAACATTAATACTTTGAGACCGCCATCTCCTGACCCTAATGTCACAAATACGAATAACATGTCCAATAGTGGTCAACCTCCAAACAACACAAACAATACCTTTTTTGATGCTACCTTACAAACTATCACAATGACCATGAGTGCTACCCCCAACGTTCCAAAAAATTCCAATTCAATCAACGCCACATCCATTGGAGGAACACAATCCGCCACATTGCCTACACTATCCACAACATCGTCACAATCGACTAGAGCCACCTTTGGGTCCTTTGTAATGCGTGCAAGTTATGCCAATCCTCTATTTACCACTTCGGTAAATGCCTTGGGGGCAACATCAAGCCATACACATCCTCCATTGACGACTACATCTAGTACCATGAGTGCATCCTCATCATATCCTCTCATTGGTACCTCACTAAATCCTTTGGGTGGAGGTAAACGACATCCCCTTCTTCAAGGACAACAACCAAATGTTAACACGTCAACACAGTTTAATACCAACCCCTCCCAAGGACAAAACATGAATATCCCTCCGGGACAGTTCCAACAACCCCGACAAGGCAATCAAAACTCACAACCTATGGCATCTATCAGACACCAAAATATTTTCGGTCACCATATTCCCCAAATATCAACCCAAATGGCTGGGGGACACATTTTGACATATTCGTCCCATATCCATACCCATCAACACATCCTCAATCCAAACTTTCAGTACCAACACACAAACCAAAACACATCATACATGTCACAACAACATATCCCTCAACAACACACCAACATCCACTCACAACAAATGGGGAACCATAGTGTACCAATCAATCCACTGTATGGTGCCACAAATGACCCTATATTTGATGCCTTCCAAGCTTAGCTCATGGGTCTAGAGAAGAATGTAAAAAACATGCAAATATCTGGCAAGAAATCTGAAGTGTCATATGATTTATCTGTATATCCCTTTGACATAAACTTATACAGGCCACCATTTCTTCTGGGATATGTGTCGCCTAATTTTACCAAGTACAGAGGAAAGACAAACCCTATCGAACATGTCCGATAATTTGCGACTAACTGTATGGATGTCGCCTATGAACAAACATACTTGATGAGATTCTTTTCTAAAAGTCTTGTAGGTCCCACCCTTGAATGGTTCTCCACTCAAAAGGATATCCAAACATGGGATGAACTTAGATGCAAATTCATAAAAAATTATGCGTACAACATTGACATGGACACCTCTATTACTAGCTTATGCAATCTCACACAAGAGGATGTTGGTGAAACGTTCATCCCATTCTTCCAAAGATGGAGAAGTCTAGCTAGTCTTTGTCACATTGACATACCAGAAACGAAAAAGGTTGACATGTTCATACAAACACTTCTAGGTACCCTAAAATATGCAGTGCAGGTGCATTGTTGCACAAATTTCACGGACCTAGTTGAAAAAGGTGTCCAGATTGAGAAATACCTTATTGCAAAGGGAGAGCTAAAATACGGTCCTAAAAAAACAAACGCAAATCCTCCAATTGACAAAAATAAGTACTGGGTCAAGAACAAACACATCACCAATGATGGTGTGGTCGATGCCAAAACTGTTAATGCAACAGGTCATGTCCTCACCATCAAAGAAGTTCAAAATCAAAATACACCTGTGACCACACCCACACCAATTGCCAATGCTATCCAAAATAATCCTGATCAATTTGATCAAAGGCAGCCGCGTCAACCACGACAATTTCCAAAACGCACATACACTCCCTTGGGCGAGCCTATTGAAATTGTCTTAAAGAAACTTATCCAAAACGGTGTCATTTTGGAAGACCCTAAACCATATGACCCTGGTGAGTTCAAGCCATCATGGTGGGATGATAATGCATTTTGTGATTACCACCATGTCAAAGGACACAAAACTCCTTCTTGCCGTCAGCTACAAAATCTTGTGCAAGACCTTATTAAAAACCACACTATTGAGTTAAGGTCAACCGTTCGCATCTAATGCAGATCATATGATCCAAAAGAATCCACTGTAGGATCATGGTTCTTGTAATCCCTCCTCATCTGGCATGGAGAATAACAATAATCAATCCAATCACATCCGTCCTACCTACAATAATGTTCGTCCTGCCTAAAATTATTCTTGTGGCACCATCATTAACAATCTTCGCGTTGCTGATGAATATAAGTGTTTCAATACTATTACCATTAAAAAGACCCTGGAATGCAATGTCACAACACGTAAAGGCACGGTCACCATCCCAGGTCCCTCTGCACGTCAGCCTAAAGTTACCATGGTCAGATATCTACCTTTGCCTCACCACATTACTTTTTCGGACAGTGAATATTCCTCACCCAAACCATCTCATAATGATGCCCTTCATATCAAGGTTTTTGTCCACAAACATAAGGTTAGACGATTCTTAGTAGATGGCGGAGCAGGATTGAACATCTTCTCTTTAAAATTGGTTAAAGCTCTTGGCTTCTCTGGTGCATGTGTGGACGCTACCAAGAGCATTGTCATCAAGGTGTATGATGATGAAGAACGTGCTTCTAAAGGCGTCATTACAATTTCCATTCATGTGGGACCAGTTATTATAGATACAACATGCCAAGTCCTGGATCGTGACATACATTACAATATCTTACTTGGTCGCCCATGGATTCATGTGCTAAAGGCCATTCCTTCTACATATCACCAGTGTATTAAATTCCCACACAATGGTGTGGAAATCACAATACAAGGATATCGCAACCCTTTCATGTATTGCCCTAATCTAAGCCCTAAAACTAAAATTACAATCCCAAGCAATCATGCAACACCTCCTTCTCAAGCATATGTTGATCCTGAGTCCCTAAAAGCATCCACTTCATTTATTGCACCATCAAACACCAAGGTCCAAATCCATGATACGAGATGTGGAGAATACCGTATGGATAATTTACCAGCAAAAGAAATTGCTAATGTCGTTAAGGAGGGTCAAAATTCCAATAATGATATCAAGACAGCTACAAAAGGAACACAAAAAGATGACCGTGCTTGGATTGAAACCTTTTGGGATCCTGATGATACACCTGCATTTACTATATCTGCTTCCACTCAATCTTTTCATATTTATGATAACCCCATGTTTAACTAGGATGTCTACGATAACCCACTCTTTGATCATGACCCTCCCAAGGATACCTAATCATTATCCTTCCATCCCACCTGCCCTGGGATAGGATTTGAATCTCCTATTGTCACATCTACTAAGACATCTTGCCAAGTCATTAAGGATGGGCAAGCTTCCTTTGATGTTAGAAGTATCGAAAAGGATAGTCCCAAAGACTCCGTTGATGGCATCACCACTCCCATTTTCCAACTAAACATTTCTATCACTCCATCCACCTCAACCATCTCACCCACATCCATCCACCTTGTAGACATGGATCAACAAGTATCACCCACAAAAAATAAAAAGGATGCAATTCAAGAATCAAAGGTAAAAGTGCCCTTTTCAAATGGAGATCCAGAATCAAAAGAAAGCATGCAAAGAAAGACAAATCAGAAAAAGTCCCTTAGCCAAAATAAAAAGCTATCAGACACATCAAAAATAAAAGTCAAAAGTGAAAATGAGCAAAAGTCACTCTACAAGTATACCTCTCCATCAAAAATAACTGGGGACATCTATCAAGGAAAAATGTCAAAAACAAAGCTTGTTGATCCAAGGTCTCCATCCACATCACTCTCACTCATACCATATATTTCATTCAATCCATCCATGCTCCCATATCCATCATACCACACCATTGGTGATGTCTTTCAATGTATCTTTGACGATAACCCCTTCACGTATTCTAGCTCATCGGTTGCCCAAGCTCCTTTTTGGTTGAAGCCTGATGGCCCACGTAGTGTGCACATTAGGGATCCTACCATAGTCTCTTTCATCTACCAAATCTACCAACCTTCATATTTTCCACTCGTACTCCTCATCCTGGTCGGGTACTTTCATCCAACACGGTCATCCACACAACATCGAGGCATCGTCAAGGTAGTCTATGGATCTAGCATCTATGAATTTTACACATAGCATCAGAGAGATTGTCTAAAAACTTAAAAATACAAAAAAATTGAAAAATAGAGAAAAAATTGTCCCTTGATGAAAATCTGGCAAACAGGCGTCTTGGTGACACCAAAAAAATAGAAAAAATAGTAAAAAGAAATGAATTCGTCCAATAGTGAAAACCTGGCAAACAGGCGCTTTGGATAGGTACCATGGTGAAAATCTGGCAAATAGGTGCCATGTGTAGTCGATTGTTGCTCCACCATCTACTGTTACTCTAATCGACCCTTATCCACTTTCCATGATCACAACAACCTGACACATTCACGACCTTCGTCATACATCTTGCCAATTCCAGCCATGGCTAGCATTGGTTGACATCACCCCTTGCATATCTTTGCCTTTTGTCCCACGTCTGCCTATGTCCATATTACTCGACCTGTTTGGGGCAAGACCTTTATCATGTAACTACAATGGGTGTCACACATGATCCTGCATTCGTGAAAAGTCCTAAAAAAGTAATAAAAATTCATAAAAAGTCCTAAAAAAAAGTCATAAAAACTTGTAAAAAGTCTTGAAAAAAGTCCTAAAAATTTGAAAAAGTTCTGAAAAAAGTCCTAAACATCTGAAAAAGTCCTGAAAAAAGACCTAAAAATCAGAAAATGTCCTGAGAAAATAAAAAAAATCCAAATCAATGTCAAAATCCCAAAAACAGAGTCAAAGTCAATGTCTGTCTGGTCAATCCAATTAGTCCCATCAATCAATATCTTTTGTCCCTGTTCGAACTACGTTGTCTCTGTGCATTTGCTACGTAGGAAAGATTCATCTTTGAATCCCCAAGACATTAGGCCAGTCTTTCTAGGTTTGTCAAAATAAAATCATGATTCAAACTTCTGTCCTTTGGACAAGGTCATTGGTCGTGTCGAACTACGAGGTCTCTGAGTGCATGATGTAGGCAAGGCCATCTGTCGATGAGCCCCCGAGGTTGCACTAGGTTAGTCCATTAGGCTTCATAGTATTGCACTGGCACACACGTCAAAAGTCTTCAAGAACGAACAAGTCATTTCCAAACGAATTACGACAATCACTCATTCAACATGACAATCACACCAACACATCAACATCGACATGTAGTCAACTTCAGTCAAACTTAGTCAAAACAAGTCACATTGTCACAACTAGTCAAACTGCCCATTCTTGTTTATCTTTCAGATGTGTCCTTCTGAAGAATAGCCTCTGCCATTTATGCCTTAGGATGTGTGCTTCCTAGGCATCGTCACCGTCATTTGACATTTTGAGGGATCCTCTCTACATCTAAGGATCATTCCTCTCAACATCAATGTTCTTTTAGATGTGTCCTTTTGAAGAACAACCTCCGTCTTTGATGCCTTGGGATGTGTCCTTCCTAGGCATTGTCACTATCGCATGGCATTTCGAGGAATTCCTTTTGGCATTTAGGGATCAATCCTCTTGACATCAAAATTATTCAGGATCTGTCCTTCCTGAATTTGGCAATCTTTGACACTCATCATCTTGGCATCATCAAGAAAAACACACTCAACAAACACTTTGCCCTTGTCTTGGATCTTTTCATCACGATACTAGTTTTTCAGCGAGATCTCGACAACGAGATTTAGAAAAACAACAATGTATCATGATAATTTATTTTTCATCATGTTACTAGTTTTTCAGTGAGATCCTGACAACGAAATTTAGAAAAA
This sequence comes from Sequoiadendron giganteum, assembly GCA_007115665.2. Taxonomy (NCBI): domain Eukaryota; kingdom Viridiplantae; phylum Streptophyta; class Pinopsida; order Cupressales; family Cupressaceae; genus Sequoiadendron; species Sequoiadendron giganteum. Next base: position 129,660,905 of record CM021107.1, on the reverse strand, counting down.
GAGTGATGTATCATGATAATGTCATTTTCATCATGTTACTAGTTTTTCAGCGAGATCCCGACAACGAGATTTAGAAAAACATCGACGTATCATGATAATGTCTTTTTCATCATGTTACTAGTTTTTCAGTGACAGCCTGGCAACGAGATTTAGAAAAACAACGACGTATCATGACAATGTCTTTTTCATCATGTTACTAGTTTTTCAGCGAGATCCCGACAACGAGAGTTAGAAAAACAATGATGTATCATGATAATGTCTTTTCATCATGTTACTAGTTTTTCAGCGAGATCCCGACAACGAGATTTAGAAAAAAAATGACGTATCATGATAATGTCTTTTTCATCATGTTACTTTTTTTTCAGCGAGATCCCGACAACGAGATTTCGAAAAACAACGACGTATCATGACAATGTCTTTTTCATCATGTTACTAGTTTTTCAGTGGGATCCCGACAACGAGATTTAGAAAAACAATGACATATCATGATAATGTCCTTTTCATCATGTTACTAGTTTTTCAGTGAGATCCCAACAACGAGATTTAGAAAAACGACGTATCATGATAATGTCTTTTTCATCATGTTACTAGTTTTTCAGCAAGATCCCGACTACGAGATTTAGAAAAACGACGACGTATCATGAAAATGGCTTTATTTTTGTTCTTTTGGCAATCATGTTGCTAGTTTCTTGAGGATGTCCTGGAAACAGGAGTTAGAGAAGCAATGGTGTTTCATGGCTTGTCCTTATTTCATGTCTATTGTCCTTTGGCTTTTTCATCATGTTACTAGTTTTTTAGCGAGATCTCGACAACAGGATTTAGAGAAATAGGGACGTCTCATGGATCTTGTCTTGTCTTTTGACACTCATGTTACTAGTTTCTCAGCGATGTCCTGACTATGGGATTTAGAAAAACAACGGTGTATCATGATAGTGGTTTTATTTTTGTTCTTTTGGCAATCATGTTGCTAGTTTCTCGAGGATGTCCTGGAAACATGATTTAGAGAAGCAACGACGTTTCCTGGTTTGTCCTTCTTGTCTTTTTCTGCTTGCGGTTGGTTATGACAAAAAAGACTGGGGTAATTGCGCTCTTAGTATGAGTCATGATCATCCATTTCTATGATTTATTTCTTATGTGATGGTACGACCTTGCACACCTTGATTTATGTCATATCATGGTGTTTATTGGCCATTACAATAATTTGCCCAATGATGATTAAGAGCAATAAATATTAAAGTCCTATGGTAAGGTTTTTAAGGATTTGGTCTAGGAACTAGCATGCATCTCTTTCTGTCTTGTCATCTTCTCTCACTCATCTAATATAGGCATTGCATCCATATCTTTTACATTAAACTTTCTTTGTCTCTTAATATCCTAGTCTTCTCATCCATTTCGAGAGCACACCCATGTTCTTGGAACTTGTCTGTCCTTTCGAGGGAGCATACCGCAACCCTCCTTGTCATTCTTCCTCATCCTATTTTGCACTGGGGCATATTCTTGACTTATTTTCTTTGCCACAATGCGACAAGCTGCATCATTACAAAGAGGGGCAAATGTAGACACATAAAAATGACCTAGGCCCGCAAGCTCTATTTTACCACTTCCGTCCTAGCATAATTATAACATTTAATTATGTCCTTGGTCCACATTCGACTATTAATTAAGTAAATCATTATTATTTAATTAATTCACGTCTATTGTATTCTTCATGATTATTAAATAAATAAATTATATTTATTTATTCAATACGTCATTAATTGTCTATTGACTTCTTACAATTAAATAAATTTATTAATTTATTTAAATTACCTTTATTCATTTATTCTTCCTAATTATTAAATAAATGAATTTTATTTGTTTATTTAATATGTCACTAATTCTCATAATTAAATGAATTTATTAATTTATTTAATTATCGGCCATAATCCTCTAAATTAAATAATTATGTTTAATTATTTAATTACCTAATTTAACATTCCTCTCATTTTAAATAAATAAAATTATTTAAAATGATTTCATTTTATTAACTATCACTTCATTTTAGTAAATAATCTGAAAAAGATTATTTATTGTCACATAAAACCCTTATTTTGAATTAATTTAATTCAAAATGGTAATCTTCTTCCAAAAATCAAGTAAATGAGAAAATTCTTGATTTTTCAAATCTGCTTTTCAGTTCAACTCTTTATCTTCTTGATTTTCTAAAATCTTTATCTTTTTGGCTAATTATCACATTCCGTCGATTTGATTTTATCAAATGAAATCCTGACCACTCATTTGACAATCTTTCCCTAACCCTAATTAGGGATTGTCACATAAAATCTCATCCATTGATTTTAGGCTTTGTCAACTTTTAATCTCGTCCGTTTGTGCAAAATTGTATTTTTTATAAAATGTCAATTTTGCTCACAATTAGGGCACCACTTTTACCACTTCGTTATTATAGAACCACTTTATCATCATTATTGCACCACTTCAATTTAGAAATCACTTTTATTTACTTTGTATTTTAGGCATAGTTCATTTGTCATAATCTTGGTCATTCAAATCCTTCAAAACTTGCATAGGACAATGGCATAGTCAATTTGCTCACACAAATATGAGGGCAACAATCATACGCTACAAGCTAGGAGGTGTTGTGGAGGTGAATCATGGAAGCTTCGATGAATATTAGGTATAATCGTTCTTGTTTTATGCTTTCTTTGTGCTTCATAATCTTCTTTGGGTTTTATTTAATCTAATCATGCTAAATCCTAAACCTAAAAATTAACCCATTGAAACACATTGGTGTCTCCATATTAATCACTCTAAATATTTGAGCATTGATGGATACCATATAGTTTTCATCACTCCAAAAAATATATCTTCACCACAACCTTCACCCTCTTCCTTTGCTCTGTCTTCGACTTGAGCCACAAATTTCATTATGCTATCATAACCATTAGTTGCAATGCATCTTGCAACTCAATCATCCCCTCTAAGAGAATGAAATATGATGCATGTCTAGTCTTTATATGTTTCAAGAATTCCCTCTTGGAGAAGATCCTAAAAAGTGCATGTGAAGTGTGGTGGTTGCAAATAAACATATGCACACCTTTAGCATCAATAACAACTATTTTGATCCAACTAATTTTTCAGTCTTTGAGTGCATTATTCATGGTATGCACACAACAAGGATTCCACCAAATATATTAATATGTTGTTTCAATTAACTTGCAAATTTGCACATATGAGATCCTTTGTCACTATTTGCACCATATTTTATGGTCCAACCTTCTTTATAATATCAAGGATATAAAATTGAAAATTAGCTTCCTTACAACCATGATATTAATGAGTGGATGATGCCTAATGTCTTCACCAATCCATGACTATGCTATATCCATTTGTGACACAAGATTCCTTCATTTTCTCTATTAAAATATAAATATTGGAATAGTTCTTATTCAAGATTATTGTTCTCAATTTGGTCTTCATTGGTGGCAAGAATGATGGTCTCACTCTCATTATCTTTGTCACAACCTCTTTATAATAAGGAGAGCAAGCCAAAACCCTTTTTTAATGGTATCATTTGCCTCATCTTTCAATTGCACATTGAATACATCTCCAAGCAACTTTGGAGCATCACTTGTCAACCTATATTTCCCCTTAGTCTCTCCTACCTCTGAATTGGAAAAAAACTAGAGTATGTGCATGTGGCATTTGCATAGTAGTAGATGGATAAATCTATTGTTCCCTCCCCTTTAGTAGAAAATAAGCAGATGTATGTGCATTTTATTCACTACCACCCTATACTTTATTTACCTCAACTCTATATTTATGATTTTCACCAACTTTTCACATATTCTACACCTTTGCCTCAAATATGAAAGAGGTGGACATTAACTTTGGTAATGTTGCTATGAAACTAAAGCTTACAAAAGTGGCACTTCCACAACCTAGTGCCCTTAGATGTCCTAAACTTGGTAATTTAGTGGAAAATTGTTTTAAATGGGACTTAGGATCAAAGGGACCTTTATCATATTTATGTAGCATTTTGGAAGGACAACTAACATTTTCATTCCCAATGGAATTAGTGGCTTCACCCCTATCTACTTTTGTATTTTAATCAAGTTCATAATCAAACTTAATTACAACTTCTTCAACTCCTTGAGGTTCAACCTCACTCTCATTCATGTTGTGAGAACTCATACTCATAGTGAAACTACAATAAACGATATAAAATTTATAATTTAAATATTAACATTTAAATCATGCATACTTTAAGTGACTAAAACAATTTTTTTTACTTCAAGTCATTCAAAATACAAGAGCAAATGATACACACATATGAATACTTGTTCTCAGATTTTGTAAAATAAGAATTTCAATTTTTTATTTTTATTTTAGGTCATATGAAGTGTACAAGCAAATGATACACAAAATTTAAAATTTTAATTTAACAAAAAAATAAACATTTAACAAATAAAATGTTACTATTATAAAATTAAAAAATTTAAAATTTGATCATTATTCATTTGCAATACTAAAATAATAAATTTAAATTGAAATTTGCAATAATAAAAATTATAAACCTTTGAGTAAATTACTAAATTTGTCAACAAAAATTAGTAATGACTAATCATTACTAAATTGAACAATGAAAACAATTAAAAAAATTCATGAAAGAAGCCTTCCTTGAGGTTTGAATAATTCTTTGAATCCTTTGATTTAATGGTGGATTGACGTCAATTTTTCTCTTGCTCCTCCTCTTAGTATTCTTGAATCCAAATGCCTTTGCTTGCAATATTTTTCACTTTTACAATTTGCTATTGTAACTTTCAATGTTGTTGTTGAAATTTTGGAGTGATTTGGAATGAGGTTTATACCTCTATTTGTAAGTTTTTTGTGAGTGTTCAAAGTTTGGGTGGGGCCCATAGATCATTAGGGTTAGGGATTATGACACACATTTAATTTTTTTGATTTTTTTATAGCTATCTGTTGTGGTCCTAGGCATCTGTAATAACCACCCCTAGTTTTTATTTTTTTTTTGGCAACAAAAAATCAACAACACAAAAACTCCAAATAGAGATATATTTCTGCCATAATTTCTGATATAAGAAATTAATGTTCATACATTCGTTGTTACAACATTTTTGGTGGGAAATTACTCATAAGAGATGCCAAGACATGAAATGAACAAGATGGTAAGATTTCCACTAAGAAATACCTCAAACAGGGTGGAAATAAACTTGTAGATGTTTGTTCACATTGGAATTGAACTTCTAGAGGTTTGATATGTTCATTTTGTCTAGGGTTATAGGTCAAATCAACAATGAGATTAGCCTTCAAACACCCTCCAACCTTGCATATAATTCCTTCACAAAGGTCTAATCCACTTCACACATTCACAACTCTCCCTATCAACCCCAAAATAGAAAAAAATAGTAACTTACAGGTTATATATATATTGCAAACATACCCAATTCTACAAAATGGCATAAAATAGAGGGCGTTCAATACTAAATATTCAAATCCTCCTTATAATCTCATTTGTCCAATGTATGACTAGCTAAAAATGATTTCCATGGACTTGGCCCCATTATTGGTGATGAAAAGATCCCAAAACCCTAGGAATTTCAACCCATAAAGCTCATGCTAGCTTCCTAAGACATCCTATACGACCAACCAAAAATGATGTACAACCTCCCACACTCAATCACCTGCTTAAAGAGACCTCTACAATTTGCAATAACAAGGTGAATGACGCTATCAATAGATTGAAGTGATCTTCAATCCCTAACACCTATAGAGAATAGTACGAATAGACATGGGAAGGGATAGTATGGTTGGTAATGGTATTTTTCCAATTGCCCAAATGATACTCACCAACTTAGAAAAAACAAGTTCAAAATCCACACTCTAAAATTCACACATCAAAACACCTAAAAAATATTCATTTTTGAAAACTTGGAACTATAAATATGTTAGAGCACACTGTGATTCCTAAATAGAACCACTGCAAACTAGATAGGGATTGTCTTCCAAAAATGAAACTAGTAATCCAATGAGAGTTTCCATCCTCACAAGATCAAGGAAGAACACATAGGTTCAATACGAAAATATAATGGTATGTGTAATATTCAACATATGAGAAAATGAGACCCCAAACCTCCTTATATAGCATTTGTAGGGAAAACAATTTGAAATTATAAAAATAATTCAATTTCTCCTCAAATGTCCTTTTTGAAATAATAATATGGATTTCATGTGCAATTCCTTTTCATTTTTCCCTAGGCATCCACTTTTGAGGGGACAAAGAGACTTTAATAAAATTTAACACAAGTAAATAATTTAACATTAGAAAATTAAGTGTATAGTTTAATACTCCACCCAAGTTGTGGAAAGCACCATTGAGGCTTTGAAAACTAAAAATGATCATACCATGATGTAACTAAAGTTAAGGGATGATGAAAAGTGCCAAATCAAAGACATTAAACCAAAAATTCTTTAGAAAGTGTAGATGCAATCCACATCAACAATTGAGCTCAATTCCAACAACAAAAACCAAGAAAGACTGAAATTAAATCCTGTAATGAAATGCATGGAGATACTTTCCCTTTTTTGATTGGCAATGGGTAGGGGCTACAATAAACCAATAGGAAAGGTATGCTCAGTTTTGGTTTGTTGACACAGTACACTCTCTAAAATACTTAAGCATTTCATCCTTAAGCCATTTCCAACAAAATATTTCTTGGATCTACCTACATGTCTTAAAGAAACCTTGATGACCAAAAAAGGGCACATCATAAAATGTCCTCATAATATTCACCTTAGGCTTGATGAGCACATGATTATATTGAGAGGGGGGGTATAAGAAAATAGTTTTCTTTTTAAAAACTTAACAACCATGACAATATTAATAAAAAAATATCTAACAATTATGCAACAAAAGAACACAATATTTACATGGTGTAATGTCATAAAATTTTACCCCATGGAAATTTCACATTTGCACATTTGACCCTTACATTTATGGCGCTTAGCCGCATTTATGACAAGAACCTCATGGGTTAGAATTTCATGATTTTTACTTCATAAGGACCAATGATGAAGCGACAATAGTTTGCCACCCATTTTTTGTGAAATGATGAGTTGGACGCCTGCACGGTGCACAAACATTCATGCAATACACTAACATCCCTATAATTTTACGTGTCCAAATGAAGTCTCTGAAAATATTTGACCTATGACACATGTCCCTATTGCAGATTTTTGAGAGTAACGCCTCTTCCCAACCATGCAGTTGAACAAAACCTTTCTTTTCAATCTCATTCTCATTCATTCTATCACTCTCTCGTCAAAACTTACTTCTCTTGTTCTTCTCTCCTCCATCTTGTTTCTACGGTGAAGCTCTTCCTAATTGAAGTCTCTCCAATAACCAAAGCTCTCTTGCAAGCATTCAACATTGTGTCTATCAAGCCAAGAGGGGGCCATGGACTATTGGTAACACTCTCTTGATTCTTTTCTATTTATTATCATTTTATCTATTGTTTCTTTATCTTGTGATATGAGTTCTCCTCCTTGAGAGAGGTTTTATTTTATCACTTTGTGTCTTTATCTCATGATAAAAGTTCTCCTCCCTAGTGGGGTTTTATTTTATCACTTTGTGTCTACTTTATTTTTTCTATTATTCTCTCTATCTATGTAACAGACAAATAGGTTAGTGGTAATAGATAGACAGGATGCCAGTGCGCCTCTAGGACTTCGACACACTGCGATGATGTCCTATTCCCTCGTTACTGCCCTCCGGTAGAGAGCTTCTCCTTCTATCTTAGGAATCTCAATGATCTTCTCTTTTGGTCCACTAACCTGTCTGTCTGTTACCACTCTTGAAAATTTTCTTTCGATCTATTTCTTGCAATCTCTTTCATCTTATACAACTCATCAGATAGTTTGAGGTAGTTTAGGGCAGTTCGTTCCCTAGGATTCTGTTGGTAAGAAAGAGACTCGTGAGCAACAAATCACCCTTCTCTACATTTTTGGTGAACCCAACATGAACCATGTCAGATCTTTTTCTACAATGCTTTAATGTTTATGATAATGCTTTTTCTAAGGAGGATTTCAATATGCTAGATGATTCCCTAGATGATTTCCTAGAGGTATCTTCTCCTACTTGTAGATCTCCTAAACAAACGTCTTCGTCACAACCGTCTACTTCCTCTTCGTGAGTTGAGAAGCCAGTAAATGTGGTGGTAGTCTCCGCAGCTCCTTCAAAGCCTAAGAGACCCCTTGTTTACTTGACTCTGGCTAGCCCTTATCCCTAAAGAATTCATTCTACTTGTGGGATTCTAGTCTCTAATGGCTTGTTGAACCTTTACACAAGATTTTTAAAAGCTACAAATTCTTATAATACCATAGGGCATACATATAATACTAGAATAAATCAATAGAATTTGGATCAATCTACTTCTCAACCTACTTCAGTTCCTACTTCTTTACCACCTTCACAACCAAGTATTCCCTCAACACCTAAACCCATGACTAAAGCACCTGGTGATTACGATCTTGTCGAGAAATTATGTGTTACTCCAGCTAAGATCTCACTATGGGATTTTCTTTAGTCTAGTTTGGTTTATCAAGGTATGCTTTAGGAAGCCTTGCAAAAGATCCTCTTGTCTGCCTCTTCTAAGCCAAATTTTTTTAATGCGTTGATGGCCCATATTTGTGCAGATTCACCAAATATTATGTTCTATTTGCAAGAACTGCCACCTGTTGGAGTTGAGAAGATACAACACCACATAAGTCCAAAAGATCTTTGCAAGCAAATAACCTGTTACAAGGAGAAGCAAAGAGAAGCAACAAAAGAAATGCTCAAGAATGTGGAGCAATATATTCACCTGAAAATGTAAAATGAATAATGATACAAAAGATCGTTTTCAACTATATATAGATGAAAACCCTAAAAAGGAAAACCCTAGGCTTGCACAATAATAATTAATAAAGTAATTAATTATTATGTACCTAATGTTAGCTTAAGTGAAAAAGAGTTAAAAGGAAACTTTACGTAATTAAACAAATATTGTTTAATTAATAAAGTAAATACCCAATTACTCTAACACCCCCCCTTAAGATAGACATAGGGAGAAGCTAAAACCTAGAAGAAGCTATTGAAAGCAAAAGTAATGGGTCCCGACAACAAGGCCAGATCAGGTACCCAAGTACAATGAAATCTCTATGAAATGGAGAAAAGGAAAAAACCCAGTGGGAAAAACTCCTCTCCAAAAAGAGATAGAACAACATGTTGAAAGAAACATGAAGGAAGGAAGGCCTCATAAAGATCCCCCAAGGACAACTTCCTTCACCCCAAGCATAGAGCGCAACTGAAGATAGCGCGGAGATGCAAAAGGTTTCGTGAAGATGTCTGCAACCTGATCAACAGTGGGAACATACTCCAAGATGAGAGAACCATCCTGAATCAACTATCTGATGAAATGCATATGAAGCTCAATGTGCTTCATCCGCTGATGCTCCACCGGGCTGCGTGAAATGTGTATAGCACTCTGATTGTCACACCAAAGAATAGTGGGACTATCAGGAGGAAAACCAAACTCAGGCATCAACTGACGAAGCCATAAAATCTCCTGACTAGCGAGCACAGCAGCTCGATACTCAGCCTCTGTAGATGACAATGCATGAGCAGTCTGCTTCTTGCACGACCATGTGATAGGACTAGAGCCAAGACAAAAAAACAAAGCCAGAAGTAGACTTTCGATCATTGACATCACCATCCCAATTTGAGTCAGTGTAGCCAACAATGTGAGGATCCCTTAATGTGTAGTGAATGCCATATGAAGTGGTGCCTTGAATGTACCTCAAAATACGCTTGGCAGCTTGCCAATGACTCTCATGAGGATCATGTGAGAATCAAGAGACAAGACCAACCGCAAAGGAAAGATCAGGATGAGTGTGAGTCAGGTACAACAAACTGCCAACTAACTGCCTGTAAAGTGTAGAAACTACTGAAGGAGTGGCGAAAGTAGTAGTCAAAACAACCCCTGACTGAAAAGGTGTGGGGGCAGGCTTGCAATCAAGCATGCCAAAGCGCCGAAGCATATAAAAAGAATACTTCTGCTGGTAAATGGAGATCCCCTCTGAAGACTGAATCACCTGAAGACCAAGGAAATAGTGCAGAAGGCCAAGATCTGTCATCTCAAACTGCTCCATCAAGGCTAGCTGAGAATGCTAAATCATAGAGGATGAGCTACCTGTGATGAGATGATCATCAACATATAGCACAAGAATCAAGATCTCACCTGCAAGATGCTGAATATAGACCGTGTGATCAAAATGACAATGAGTGAAACCAGTGGAGAGCAAAAAAGAGTCCATCTTCTCATACCAAGCCCGAGGGGCCTGTTTGAGACCATATAATGAACGCTAAAGTCTACAAACCAAGGAAGCATCATGAAAAAATCCTTGAGGCTGCTCCATATAGATCTCCTCCTGTAGGTCACCATATAAGAAGGCACACTTCACATCCATCTAAAAAATGAGCCATACTCTAGAAGCTGCAAGTGATAATACAAAGCGAATAGAATTCATCTTGGCGACAGGGGAAAATGTCTCGGAGTAATCAATAATGTCTCGGAGTAATCAATACCCTCAACCTATGAGAAACCCTTCGCAACAAGACGTGCTTTGTACTTATCAATAGAACCATCAGTAGCATATTTGGTGCGATACAACCATTGGCACCAAACCATCTTTCTGCCGTTAGGAAGAGGACAAAGATCCCATGTATTATTCCTCATCAAAGAAGAATACTCCTCCTCCATAGCACTATCCCACTCAGGGTGATCGGTTGCCTCTAAAAATCTCTGAGGATCCTCTGAAAGAGCATGAGTCAAAAGACTAGAACCCGTAGTATGAGAATGGGTGCGACGAGTGTCTGAAGGGTCACCGGCCATAGATCCTGCTGCCTCAATAGTAAAGCGAGCCCATTTGGGCCTCTGAGGTGGAGCAAGTGGAGGTGGAGATGGTGGATCATCAATATCCTCATTAGAATCATCCTCAAAATAATCCTGAAGAGCTATAGTGGGTGGAGTAGGTAGTGAAGTGGACACTGGAGATAGGGTATCAATTGGAGGAAGGCGCTCATCAAACTGAACATCCCGTCGAAACAGGACCTCTCTGGAATTAGGATCAAACAACATGTACGCCTTAACATCCTCACAGTAGCTGACAAAAATGAGGGGTTGACTCTTTCGCTCCATAGCTCTCCTCTGAGCATCAGGAATAAAAGCCCATGCCTCACTACCAAATATTCGAAATGATGAAATATCAGGCTTGTCATGAGACCAAGCCTCCTCAGGAGTCATATGTTGAATCGCCTTGTGAGGCATCTGATTCTGAATATAGTTGGCACAATTGATTGCCTCAGCCCAAAAAGATGAATCCATGGACCTGGACTGAATCATACAATTAGCCATCTCCCGTAAAGTTCTATTCTTTCGCTTAGCGATACCATTCTGCTGAGGGGTGTAGGGAACATAAAACTGATGCTGTAAACCATGCTCAGTGCAAAAATCTCTGAAAGCCTGATTCACATACTCCCCCCCATTATTTGTACGTATCCATCAGATAGAAAGACCAGACTGCTTCTCTACAAATGTCTTGAAGACACGAAAGGAATCAAAGACATTAGACTTGTACTTAAGAAAGTACAACCATGTGCATCTGGAGAAGTCATCAATGAATGTGAGTACATACTTGGCCCCGGAAAAAGGAGTGGGAAATAACATGAGGTCACTATGAATCAACTCCAAGGGTGCCAAAGCACGAGTGGTACTTCCCTTCGGCAAGGGATCCCTGTGATGCTTGCCAAGCACACAACCAAGAAAAAAACCATCAGTGCAGGAAATCCGTGGAAGACCAAAAACAAGTGATTGTGTACTCATCTGCTGAAGATATCTGTAGTTGACATGGCCCAAATGCTCATGCCAAAGCTGACTCATTGTATCTGCATGTGCTATAAGAGATGAACCTGTACCCTCAGAAGGCATAAATCCATCAAATCTGTAAAGACGAGATGCAGTATCAACACTACCAGTAGCCACAACCAAATCAGAATCATGGAGGTCCCGAATAACCACATCATGTGGTGAGAACTCAACTGTCTTACCAGAGCCAGTGTGGAAAATCTGATAAATGGACAAGAGGTTTGTCGAAATGTCAGGAACAACCAAAACATCCTGTAAAGTGCCTCCATCCAAAGAGACAGAACTTGAACACAAGATGGAAAGTTGTGAAGAGTCACCCACTGCAATCTGTGAAGTACCACAAGAGGCAAGAGAAGTGACCAACTGCTGAGTGTGAGTCATATGGTGAGAAGCACTAGAGTTTAAAATCCAAGTGGACCCATTGGTCGATGCTCGTGCAGTGAGAGCATGACCCTTCCCTGTAGTGGAAGAAGAAGAAGACTGAGGTGAGGAGATGTGTTGCTACTGCATGGCCTCCTCTAAAGCCTCTAATCGTTTCCAACACCTGGAAACTGGATGACCTTGCTTGCCACAAAAACTGCAAGTGTCTCCTGATTTCTCCTTAGTCTTGGAGGAAGACTCACCAGACTTCGAAGATTTCCCATGTTTTGGATTAAATGGTGGTTTAGAATCAAACTTAGGAGGCGGTTTAGAGGAATGTTCACTACCTACAAAATATTTCTTGGGCCTCGGTTTCTGCTTCTGTTTCCCCTTTGGTGATTGAGCAACCAATGCTGTGCTCTTTGAACCTGAGAGCATATCCATTTGAGAAAAGTGAGACTGTTCCCAAGACAATCGCTCACAAAATAAATCAAAGGAAGGCATGGTAAAACTGGCACCCAAACCATCCATGGTGGAGTAGAAGGAGGAAGCAAATATCTGAAATGGACCATGAAGCTTCAAAAGAATCAAGTAAATGCACTCTGTGTCTGTCTTGTTCTTCCCACAACCTTGTAAAATAGTACAGATAGTTTTGAACTTGTTCAAAAAATCCTCAATAGTGGGAAATGAATCAGGTAACAACGAAGTCAGCTCTACCTCAATCTGTAATGCACGGAACTCATTAACGGCCCCAAAAAGTGTCTCAAACTTCAGCCACATGGCTCGAGGAGTGAGCAAAGCATCAAGGTGAAACAAAAGACCGTCTGAAACATGCATGCATAACAAACCTATAGCCTCATCCATCTTGTTCCTGTGCTGCATAGTCTCAAAAGGAAACTGCAACTGAGGCTGAACCTCATCTAAACAAGACCATAACCCTCGTGACCTGAGTAGCCTCATCATACGAGACTTCCAAGTGTGATAGTTATGTGATGTGAGTAGCTCAACTGAAGAGTCTGCCATGAAACCCTACACCTGTACCTGCTTGTGTTTTTTATTATTATTATATGATCTTTCAGAATAGACAGAAGATGCAGAAGGGTTTGTATTTTTGAGAGTTTTGGTGTTCTGGTTTTTTGATGTAAATGACAGAAAGCAAGAGAAAAAACACCCCCCACAAAAGATAAACCCAAACCCTAGTACAAACTGAGAAGAAGGAAGCAATGCATAAGCAAAAAATACTTCAAAACAAATTCTTGTGTACCTGGTGAAAATTCTGAGAAAATAAATCATATTACTGAATAGATCATGTTGAGAGCTTTCCAACGCCTATTCAAATTTGAAAAATGAAGTCCGTTTGCATCTTCTATGACCCCGGAAGTGAAGAAAGTATACCTCACTTTGATTGGTAAAAAAATCCAGATTGGTAAATTTTTTGTAAAATTACCTACACCATCAGATTGGTGCCATTCTCAGCTTTCCAATGCATCTTCCTGTTCGAAAAATGGAGCTAGGATGCCCAAGTTATGCCCATTTGACCAAAAATGACATAATAGGGGGTCAGAGAGAGAAAAATAGCTCTCAAGGGCTTAAAAAATGGCGGCCCCAGAGCACATGGCGGACCAGGGGCTGGCGCGCAGGTGGTGGCGGCATGCGGGTGACCGGTGAATCAAAGGGGGGGCTTAGGCGGCAGAGTGCAAGGTGGCATACCACGTGGTGCTCGGCGCCTTCAGGCACACAAAATACCAAAAAAAATAATTTTTTTAAAATTTTTTTTTCGATTTTTTTGCATTGTTTTTGCTCCGTACGACCCTAGGGCAAAAAAATTTTGCCTTCCAAATTGACTGTAACCAAAATCGACGATTTGACAGTCGATTTAGGGGTTTTTGGGCACTACGAATCTAATGGCACTGTCCATTTGAGCCCAAAGTGAACCCAAAAAATGGAGTATGCTGAATCCACCCAAAGAAAACTTTAGAACCCTAGATTTGCTTTCAATGCAAAATCTCAAAACAAGAACAAGCAACTGCAAATCTAGAGGTCTGATACCATGTTGGAGTTGAGAAGACACAACACCATAGAAGTTCAAAAGATCTTTGCAAGCAAATAACCTGTTACAAGGTGAATACATTGCTCCACATTCTTGAGCATTTCTTTTGTTGCTTCTCTTTGTTTCTCCTTGTAACAGGTTATTTGCTTGCAAAGATCTTTTGGACTTCTACGGTGTTGTATCTTCTCAACTCCCTTCACAACCAAGTATTCCCTCAACACCTAAACCCATGACTAAAGCACCTGGTGATTATGATCTTGTCGAGAAATTATGTGTTACTCCAGCTAAGATCTCACTATGGGATTTTCTTCAGTCTAGTTTGGTTTATCAAGGTATGCTTTAGGAAGCCTTGCAAAAGATCCTCTTGTCTGCCTCTTCTAAGCCAAATTTTTTTAATGCGTTGATGGCCCATATTCGTGCAGATTCACCAAATATTATGTTCTATTTGCAAGAACTCCCACCCTTGGATGTGCAGAAGCAAGCAGACCCTCTGATGATTATAATTAACCTTCATAACATTGGTATTAGACATTCTGTTATTGACATTGGTTCGACTCTCAATGTATGTGGCATAGTTTTATTTCCTAAGATCAAGATTGATTCTTCTTTAGATCAAGATTGATTCGTCTTTAGATCAAGATTGATTCTTTAGCCGCTTCTTCTCTGGACATTCATGGATTTGATAATGCTGGTCGTCAAGCCCTAGGCATGATAATCTTGCCTTTGAGGCTAGGACCCGTTACCATATCCACTTTGGTTTATGTAATGCATGGTCGTTTACCTTACAATATTCTCTTGGGAAGACCTTGGATTCATTCTTTCGGGGTTGTAACCTCTACTTTACGTTGTTGCATAAAATTTGTTGCTAATAATGAAGTAATTACAAATAGGGTTGAACCTGAGGCTTTGCACCTTTGTGAGTTGGCAGCTGTTGGTCGGGCCTCAAGTATTTGTACTCATAATAATTGTATTCCAACATTATATTTTGATGCATTGGAATTCTCTTCAATGGTGCCTACGTCGAAGGCTACTTTTGAGGCAAATTCCCCTAAAAAAGAATAGCCTGAAGTGAAGAATTCTAAGTCCTCCCCTTCCACTTCTTCTAAATCAAATGCGTGTCTTGGTGACAATTGGGGGGTTTTGGATTTCTTTGATTTATTTATCAAAGAATATAAAGTGGACCCTATCCACATCGACCTTCTGACAGTCTCATACACCTCTGCTAAGAAAGTTGATTGTCCTCCCGTCGAGAAAAGTAATCAAAATCTTGCCAAGGAAAATGATTATATTTGTATTAACAAAAAAAGTATCCCTTTTTCCTTAGTTTGGGAATAAATAATTAACATTAAAATGAACTTAATTATGCCTTGATTTACGGTTGTAATGTGTCTTACACATTCACATTAAGTTTAGGACCCTTCTTAATTAAATGAACTTAATGGTGCCTTATTTTTGGTGTTGTAAAGTGTATCTTTACACTTTCACACTAATCTAGGGCTTTATTAATTAATTGAGGTTATTAAGGTTAATTGACCCATTCACCACTTGGTGAATGGTTCCTCACTTAACCCTAGGACCCCCCCTTGGGATATGTTTTTGGTGGTATTTTAATGATTTCAAATCCTAGATTTGATGTTGTGTTGTGTTATTTGAATTTTGGGAATCAAGAGTAAGATAAGTATAAATACAAGGTTATTTCACTATGTTTTCACGTGGAATTTCATAAGAAATCAAGAATAATTTCACAAGAGCACTTCAAGAGTTCACAAGAGCATTCAAAGGAAAATTAATAAAGTTTATTGCAAAAATTAAAGGTCATATCATCATGTCAAATATTTAGTGCATCATGCACGTTGTTCAACTAATGTGTTGATGTAGTATTGAAGATCCAATTCAAGCAAATTCAAGTTGTTGTGATCAAGATCTACACACATTGAGGCCATTTCATGCTAAGTTTTAGATTTTCAATCCAAGGTTTCAACAAGGTTTGGTGAGTTGTGACATTGCATTTTGTTCATTCATCATTCCTTTTATGCATTGTTTCATTACAAGGTTTAATTACCAAAATAGGGTTTGACCAAGGCAAACCTCTATTCCCTAACAAAACAACATTTTTCTCCTCTTTGATGTGTGATTGCAGGATTTAGGTTGAAGATCAAGTGGAGAGAAAAAGTTGTCAAAGTTATCAAAATTGTCATCTTTCTTGCAAGATCACAAAAAATATTCTACAAAATTCATTTCCGACTTTCGGGAGCTAAAAACCTAGGATTTGGGAGTGCAAACATTGAAGAACAAGACCCATAAACCGATTTTCCAAAAGCCCAACAAGGACCCATTCGCCACTAGGCGAATGAGTCCTCAGTGAGGCCTGAAAAAGCACTTTTTGCAATAGGTACACAACATTTAACCCTCTTAAAACTTTCCTTTTATTACCATATTGGTTAGGTTTGTTTTTTGATTATCAATTGTGCATTATAACCTTCATAATTGAGTGAAACAACTTAGCAAAAATAGGGGGAACCCATTTTGGGGTCTCTTCACCTTATTTTTCTTTGTTTCAGTATTCCCACTGAGGAAGATAATGATGCTTTTGTTGAGGAAATTAATGTTTGTGATTCTGACAAGAAGGATGACCATGATCTTGTAGAAAAAATTGATACTCATTGGTGGAATGATACTCTCTATATGGATCCACCTTCTTCTCAGGCTTTGCAAACATGATATGACCCTAGTTATGAACTAGTCTCTAAGTATGGCTATGGGCATAAAGGCATTGGGAATATCAAAGAAGGAATCCAAGTTCCTTTCCAAGTTAGTCTTCATAAGCATAACTTGGGGTTGGGTTGCTCTCTTGAACAGTCTATGCATAAACCATGGCAGAGAGTTAACATGATTTTTGTTGAGCCTCTTGATCTACTTTATCCTTAGCTGATTGAGAGTAAGGTAGAATCGGATGAAGCTCCCCTAGATTTTTTCTCTTCGAAGGAAGCACTAGAAGAATTCTTAGGTGTCTATTCCCATTTTCCTTCTTTTCACCATAAACAACGATTCCTGTATCACTTGCACAAACAAGCATACTTTGGAGAATCTATTTTGAATGTCGACGAGGAGGCTCTAATGTGGATGATGATGTTCCTATTACCCATCCTGAAGACCATAGTTCTCTCCTTAAATGGAATATTAATGATGTTTCTATGGATCTTAAATCCTCTAAAAAGGTGATTAAGATTGGGAAGTGCCTTTCTCCAGAAGAGTCTAAGCAACATTTTGAATTGTTACATTCTCATCCTAACATCTTTGCTTGGTCATATGAGGAAATATTTGGTATTGATGAGTCCGTAATGGTTCATAATATTGTCCTTGGTCTTGATGCTAAGACTGTTAAACAAAAGATCCAAAAGATGAATCCCAAGGTCACATTGCTGGTTAAGACTGAGATAGAGAAGCTATTAAGAGTAGGCTTTATCTGTCCTATTGACTATTCACCTTGGATATCAAATATCATTGTTGTTAGGAAGGCTGATGGCCGTATTGGAATTTTCATTGACTTTCATGTTCTCAAAAATAATTCTCTTAAGGATGATTTTTTGTTGCCTAATATTGATATGATTGTGGACTCGACTACAGGCCATGCCTTATTGTCCTCCATGGATGGCTTCTCAGGTTATAATCAGATTCGTATTAATCTAGAAGATTAGTATAAGACAACCTTCACTATCCTGTGGGGTAATTTCTATTATATGGTCATGCCGTTTGGGTTAAAGAATGTAGGAACGACTTACCAATGAGCGACGACCTTAATCTTTCATGAATTCATTCATAAAATTCTAGAAGACTATGCCAAGATGACATATTGGATAAGTATATGATTTGTTCAGATCATGTGAAAAATCTTCGTATTATTTTTGAAAGGCTTCGACTCTATAAGATGAGACTCAATCCTCTTAAGTGTGTTTTTGGCATTGATGCTGGCAAGATTTTAGTGTTTATTGTTTCTCACTGAAGAATCAAAGTCAACACCAATAAGATTGATGTGATCACTAATATGCCTCCACCTAGAAACATCTCTTACTTGCATAGTCTGTAGGGGAAAATTCAGGAAATTCATAGATTCATATCTCAGTTGGCTGAGTACACCCTTCCTTTCACATGTTTGTTGAAGAAAGATGTTCATTTTCGATGGGATGATGAGTGCGAGAAATATTTTGAGTCCATCAAAATTTACTTGGCTAATCCTCCTATCTTAATGCTGTCTATGTAGGATAGACCCTTTCTGCTTTACCTCACTGCATCACCTCATTCCTTAGCAGCTTTGTTGGCTCAGTATGATGATGATGGTAGAGAAAGAGTAGTCTACTATATTAGCTGTGTTCTTGTCAATTATGAAACTCGATAATCTGTCATGGAGAGACAATGCCTGGATCTTGTTTTTACGATGCAAAATTTTAGGCATTATCTTATTCATGTTGAAACTCATGCCATTATAAAAAAGTGATCTTCTAAAGCATCTGTTCACTAGAAGTGATCTTGTTGGGAGATTGACTAAATGGGTAATGTTTCTTTCTAAGTTCAACATCAAGTTTGTAACTCAAAAATACATTAAGGGTCAAGCTGTTGCTGATCAATTGGTGGAAGCTCCCTCATCTTTCTCTTTCCTTAATTTGGATTTATTTTCGAATGAATACCTTTTTACCACTGATCGTGAGCCTATATGGGAGATGTATTTCAATGGATCAGGTGTCAAGTTGGCTCTGAAGTGGGGGTAGTTTTGATCTTTCCAAAGGGTAATCCAATCCCTCTATCCTTTTGATTGGAATTTTATTGTACAAACAATATCGCTAAGTATGAAGCCCTTATTGCTTGCTTGTGTGTCATGATTGTGTTAGGAATCAAACATCTTCGCATACATAGTGATTTCAAACTCATTGTAAACGAAATCATAGAAGCATATCAAGCTAAGCAGAATAAGCTATCTCAGTATCAGGATTTGGCCTTATACTTGCTTAATCATTTCTCCTCTTTTATGATAGACAGTGTTCCTAGGAGAGAAAAATGACACACAAATGACATAGTGAGTGTTCCCTCCCTTGTGCCTTCAGATAAGGATATATGATAATACCAATTTGTGGTTCACATTCTTCTCTCTCCCACTATATCAGATCAACATAAATATGATGCTTTCATGTGTTCTCATGTAGAATCAAAGAAATGGTATGCTAACATTTACAATTATCTGAATACTAGAAATTTCCTAACAATACGACAAAAAATGATCGCACTCAAATAGGAAAACTTGCAGTCTGGTATGTTGTGTTGTTATATGTTTTTTATCGAAATTCTTACAATTGTTTACTTCCTCAATGAATCATTAAAGAGGAAATACTCTTTCCCTTAAGGAAGCCCACTCACCTCTTCATCATATTTTTCTTTTGAGCCACTAGATTTTTCTTGAGCATTCTTCTTGCCTTGGTAGCTTCTTCTAATTTTTGAGCTGACCTAAATTTGAGTTTTGTAGAATGAACCTTCATGTCAAATTTTGTGGTTTCTCACTGAGTTCAATCATTGGGGGCATCATTGATACCTACCTGCTCGACCCCTGCAACCTCTACAGTATCCTTTTTGGCATACAAATCCATAATTTTTTTTAAATTTTTGAGTTTTCTCTAACATTCTCTTTTCTACTTTAGTGTAGCTGATTTTTCCCAAAGGTCAGCTCACTAAAGTGTGGGTAAAATGTAATGTCATGAAATTGCACCCCGTGGAAATTTTACATTTGTGCATTTAACCCTTGTATTTATGGCAACTAGTCACATTTATGACAAGAACCTTATGGGTCAGAATTTTGTGATTTCGACTTCATAAGGACCAATGATGAAGCGAAAATAGTCCACCTCCTTGTTTCTCATGAAATGATGAGTTGGATGCCTACACGATGTACAAACGTCCACATGGTGTGCTAGCATCTCTATAATTTTGCATGTCCAAATGAAGAATCTCAAAATCTTTGAACCGTGACACGTGTCCTTGTGGTAAATTTTTGAGAGTAACGACTCTTCCTACCCATGCAATTGAACAAAGCCTTTATTTTCATTCTAATTCTCATTCATTCTATAGCTCTCTCATTCAAACTTTCTTCTCTTTCTCTTCTCTCCTCTATCTTATTTCTACAACGAAGCTCTGTCAGATTGAAGTCTCTCCAACAACCAAAGCTCTCTTGCAAGCATTCAACATTGTGTCTATCAAGCCAAGAGGGGGCCATAGACTGTCAATAATGCTCTGTTGATTCTTGTCTATTTACTATCACATTATCTATTATGTCTTTATCTTGTGATACAGGTCCTCCTCTTTTAGTAGGGTTTACTTTTATCACTTTGTGTCTTTATCTCATGATACAGGTTCTCCTCCCTAGCGGGGTTTCCTTTTATCACTTTTTGTCTACTTTATTTTGTGTCTATTATTCTCTCTATCTATTTGGTGGTTTGTGGAGGTAGGAAAACCAAAATAGGGATTGTGGCAAGCCCCAAAATCGTCCCAACATTTTTCCTCATTCACCTTGTGTGTAGATTGATTGTGCAGAGCTTTGCAAGAGGCTTCAAAGTGCATGAACTCTTGTATGTAGGTTCTTCACCTCCCTTGTCATTTATCAATGTTTTCTGTTATCTATTAAATTAGTAGTTTAAATACACCTCAGATTTGGAATAGTTAACAGATCCTTTGAATTTTTATTTTAAGGTTTAGTGCTCTGCCCATATAGGATGCCAACATGCCTTTGGGAATTTGACATGCTATGCTGACGTCCTGCTCTTGCACTGTCATCCTCTGGGCGAGAGATTCTCCTTCTATCTTAGGAATATTAATGATCTTCTCTTTCAATCCCCTAAGCTATCTATCTATTATCACTCCTAAAACTTTTCTTTTGATCTATTTCTTGCAATCTCTTTCATCTTATATAACTGATCGAGTAGTCTGAGGTAGTTTAGGGAAGTTCATTCCCTAGGATTATCTTTGTAATCAAGAGACTCATGAGCAGTGAATCCCCCTTCTCTACACGTGAAAACCCTTTTGGGAGAAAACCACGACAAAATATTGCTTATATAAAATTCTCTTTACAAGCTTTGTAGGCACCAACCCACATGAAACACCAATCCCCTCTTAAATTATTTGTAGGCACCAACCCACTAGAGACCCAATCCCCACAACTAAGCACCTAGTAAGAGACACCAATCACTTTTTTTGGAAGCACCAACTTCCAAATGATTAAGTATTCTCCTCAAAATATTTCTTCTTCAATGAATGATAATAAAATTATTTTCCTTCCTAAGGGTTTGCTTATAGATGTTACTCTCTTTATAAATTTGATGCAATCACTTTCATATATTTTCCTTCTTAAACATGCATTAATTATTTTACAACTATGCTCCAAATTCCTTCATAAATCTTCTCTAAATCCTTTCACAATTATGCTCTAAATTTCTTCATAAATTTTCACTAAATCCCTTTCTTGAATTTTCTCCCTTAATGTATGCTAATCATGTATACCTTCCTCACAAATCTACCTTTATTTATTCTTTTCTTCTGAGAATTTTGCTTGATTTGAATGATATATCTTCTTATTCTACTCACCAAATCTCTTGGTGTTTGCATGATGTATCTTCTACTCTGCACACTATCGCATTCACATTCCATAAGCTCTATTTATATCTTCATATCTCTTTGAAGAGATGCATCCCTTTTGGAGATGATGTCCTTCCAAATAGACATGAATCTTCTTAAATCCCTATTGCCGCCTCTTCAAACATGATCACTACCTTTTATTAATTATGATTGCTGCCCTTTGCTAACAATAAAAACTGCCACCTTTTCATATATTAATCACTACCTTATAAATTCATTAGTCGCTACCTTTTGTTAACTAATTCCTAACATTTTAAACTTTACTTGTTGCCTAAATGAAATTTAATTTCTATCCATTAATAATCTTAATTGTTCTTCATGTATCGATGTCTTAAGGTAATTTTTGCCTTCATATATACTAATAATTGTTGTATTAATGTTGCTCTCTTCCTTAATTAAATTAACTACTCTTTAACAAATGCATATTGCCTTTGGATATTAACTACTATTAAAATATAATCATTAAATTGGGCGAATTAAAATATATTTATATGTATGTCATTTTTTTATGAAGTTGACCAACATTTGTAATTTAAATTTATCTCCAAAATACTAAGAGAGTGCCCAATTATGAAAGGGTTGACCAACCTTATGAAATTTCATTTGAATTTTACTTGTCAATAAGAAATGGGGTCAGCTAGCATTCATTAACTTGTCTTCAATTACTTTGAAATAGTATGATCTTCCCTTGAAACGATTAGTGGTCTTGGCCTTTATTTGATGTTCTTCAATCGATGTCCTTTAACCTTTGATATTGCTTTGAAATTAATTAAATCAGTGACAACAATGAGAATCTTGTTTGACATCAATGGTAATATTGCCAACAAAGCCTCGATTCAAGTACTAGGATGATTCTCTCTTTGTGGAGAATAAGTTCACTCACCAGTTTGTACCTATCATCACACAAAATACCATCCACAATACTAATGGAAGAAGAGTTATTAGCATACTTTGCAAGAATTTGTTCTTTCTAATCAACAATTATCTCCATCACAAAACATAAATGTGGCTTTCTTGACAATGCATCAACCACTATATTTTTCTTCCCTTTGACATATTCAATGTCAAAATCATAAGCTTGTAGCTTACTAACCCACTTATGTTTCCTATCATTGAAATATTTCTAGTTAGGGAAATACTTGAGGCTATTGTGATAATTTTTAACAATAAACTTACCACCAACAAGGTATTGTTTGAACTTAGCCAACACAAGCATTTTTAAAAGTATCTTCTTATCATAGATTGAATATCTCCTCTCTCCACCTCTCAAATTATTTCTTTCAAAGGAATTTGGGTGCTTTTTTGCATTAGGATAAAAAGATAATTTTGCAATGAATCAACCAAATAAATCCAAATGCTCTATTTTTTTTTTTGTAACTTACCAAATCCTAGGTCACACTCCAGTAGAAAAATCTCTCAAAAATTAGGTGATTTGCAGTCTTGAGAGCATTTTTTTTGAAAACCATAATTTTGCAATAAATCAATTATTTTTTCTTCAATTTATATAATATTCAGACTATAGGATCCAGTTTTATGTCTCCAAAAACCCACTAAAACTCAGGCTCTAATTTAACAAGATTTTAGAGATATGCACCTTCGAAATAAATTATGTAGAAACTCTAATTCTGCAATAACTCACTCAATTCTACTCCAATTTTGTTTAAATTAGGACCGTATCTTCTTTAATATGGTCTTCAAAAACCATTTAAAAATTAAAAAAAAATTCTCCAAAATTTGAAAGATATGCTCTCCCAAAAATCGCCTCCAATATTAAGAAAATGCCTTGCCTCTACGGTGCCAAGATCATTTGGGGTTTCATTCTGGTGCATGTAATAGTGAAGCCATCAACTACCATTACCTTAAAACCATCGAACTCTTATGTCTTGAGTGTTAGGAATTATAGACAAGAATAGAGGATACAAACTACCAATTAAGTGCAGATTAGAATATCACAATAGAAGCATAAAATAGAGGAACACAAAATTCATAGAAAATAATGAAGAGGTGAGATGTTTTAACATGGTTCACCCAATTCTTGGGCTATGTCAACAAATAACAATTAATTTTATTATTTTTCTAGAAAATAACATTTACAATGACTTGCAATAATGGATGCAACTTTTAGCAACAAATTTAATCGATGTCCACTGCTCTATAATTTCTGCGCAGAGTGCTACATGCACCTAATATTCCAACTTGCAATTTTTCTCTCTATCACAAAGTTGTGAATTTTCGCTAACCATTTCTTACACGTCCTACAACCTCAAACTAAACATCATGCATCAATTCATTTTCGCATGTGACTTGGCTACTAGCATTCCAACTTGTGATCGTTGGAACTCTAATGTGCACCAATTAACTGTTCAAATACAAGTAGTTTTACAATAATTTTAACTGTAATTTAAATATACTTTGGTAGCAAAAAAAAATTCAACAAAATTGATCAAATTTTTCTTCAGGAGCACTACCCCCAGTAGGTCTTGTTGGGGGTGTTTCCCCTAGACTCCCATGGTGGGCACCACCCTCGAGCCCCCGTTAGGGGGGCGCTCCCCTCATACCTCACAAGAGGGGCTTCACCCCCCTTGTATTCCATCATTTATTGATTTGGGGGAAAAAATGTCGACTAAATGGGAAAATGTAAACTCTGAGTTTGATTGAGCTCCACATGACAACATTGAATCCTCTATGAGCCACCACTCCATGAATGAAATTATGTGTAGCTCGTATATCAATCAATACAACTAATCGTTTCCCATAAAGGACTCCATGGACTCAAAAATAATCATTTTTTTGAAAACTAGAAAGTTGGACAAGAGTTCCTTCACTTTCTTTCTCTTTCTCTGACTCTTTGATGACTCTTCTTCCTCTTTCTCTTTGAAATCAGTCTTCTATTATTATTTTTCTAATACTGATTCATCAACTGAATAAAACTCTTTTTGAAGAACTTATCTTTTCATAGAGTACTTATGTCCTAGGGCCCTTGGTTCTTTTCAATTGAAGCATAATTTATTCTTCCTCAAGTCATTTATGACCTCTTCAACCATTCTTGATGATGCCTTTTTGGTCTGATTTGTATCTTTGTGGAAATTCTTATTGTCTTTCTTACACCAAAAGGTCCTTGACTGAATTTAATTTCGAGGGGCAACATTCTCTATACTCCTCACCTTCCTTACAACCTCTTGTAAATATGGTGGTTCAAATTCCTTAACCCATACTCTAATCAGATTCATTAGTCCCTCACTAAGATCGACTACCAATCTCCTCTCTGTAATATTTTGAACCATAGATGAAAGTCTCTAAAACTCTGAATTATAAGTGTCAAGGTCACCATATTGTTTTAATTGAGAGATCTCCTTAAAGTGCAATTCAGGATCTTTCTTGTCAAATCTTTCAATGAGTTTATTTGTGAACTCATCATAGGTGGTGATCAAGTTGTGGCCTAGTGTCACCAAGCCATGTTACCACAACTCATAGGTTTTCCATCCAAATGAAACATAGAAAAATTGATTGCTTCATCCTCCGACATGGGTCTAAGTTCCAAATAACAATCCAATTTTTGTACCTAGGATCTAGTTGTACACTTGTCACTCGTATCAAAGTGTGCTAGAGTCACCTTCCCAAATTATTGCTAGTAATCTCTTCAAATAGTTGGTCCTCTACTCTCAACTCTACCACCTCCCCTCTTCTTCCTCTAATTCAAAAATTCATTTAGACATAAATGATTCTGATTATTATCTAGAAGTGTTGCATACTCTGCATAACCTATCCTCACTTCATCTACCAAAGAAATTTGAACCTATAAAATAACCTATACCTCCTCTTTGCATGGAAAGGAAGGATGAAGTGGTCTAGGAATAGGCCTTGATACTATTGCAACTTGTTTTCATTAGTGTTTTCTATTTTGAATAGCTTTTTTCACCATTTTGTAGTGGAGTAACTTGAAGTATACCCTGATTCATCTTATTTTCTCATTTGCTAGGTTGCAGGTCAAATCAACAATGAATATTAACCTTCAAACACCCTCCAAACTTGCATAAAACACCTCCAAAAATATCTAATCCACTTCACACATTCCCGACTCTCCCTATCAACCCCAAAATGGAAGAAAATAGTAACTTACAAGTTTGACATATTGCAAACATAGCTAGCATTAAAAAATGACTTGAAACAAAGGGTGATCGACACTAAATCTTCAAATATTACTTATAATGTCATTTTTCTAGTGTATAATTTACTAAAAATTATTTCCATGGATTGGGAACCATTATTGGTGATGAAAAGATCCCAAAGACCTAGGAATTTCAACCCAAAATTCTCACACCAGATCCCTAAGGCATCTCAAACGACTAGCCAAAAATGATGTACGACCTCCCACACTCAATAACCTACTCAAAGAGACTTGTATGCCCTATAATAGGAAGGTTAATGAAACATATTAAAGTGATATTCAATCCCTAACACTTGCAAAAATGGTACAATGAGGCTTGGGAAGGGATAGTATGACCAAAAATGGAATTTTTACAATCGCCTAATCAAGCAACTCAACAAATTAGAAAAATCACTAAGATTTGCACTCCAAAATTTGCACATCAAAACACCTCAAAATTCTTCATTTTTGAAACCTTGGAACTAGAAACCTGTTAGAGATAGTGTGATTCCTGAATAGAACCACTTAAAACTAGCTAGGGATCATCTTCCAAATCTAAAACTAGTAATCCAATGAGGATTTTTGTACTCACAAGATCAAGGAAGAACAGGCAGGTTCAATTTGATAACATAATGATATGTATAATCTTTAGCATATGAGAAAATGAGACCCCAAACTTCCTTATATGACATTTGGAGGGAAAAGAGCAATTTGAATTATAAAAATAATTCATTTTTCCCTCAAATTTCCTTTTTGAAATAATAAAACGAATTTAATGTGCAAGTCCCCTTCACTTTTACCTAGGTGCCCACTTTTGAGGGGACACAATTTTTTTTAATAAAATATAACACTGAAGTAAATTATTTAACATTACATTAGAAACTTATGTGTATATTTTAAATACTCCATTGAGTTGAAAAATTCACCACCAAGGATTTGGAAACAAAAAATGATCATGCTATGATGTAGCCAAAGCCGAGGGATGATGAAAAATTCCAACTTAGATACTTACTAAAAATAGGCGTTCTCTTCAAGAAGTTTGGAGAATGTTGTAGGGGTTTGGAAATTCTTCAAAAAAAAAAAACTACAATCCACATAACCAGTTGAGCTCAATGCCAACAAAAAAAACCAAGAAAGACTAAACTTGTGCTCTCCAAGATTTGTGGAGTCCCCTCCAAATCCTCACATCTTGGAGACATCTTCATCCCATAAAAGTAGGATTTTTTGAGGGAGGAACACATCCTTGTGGAACATTGGTTGAAAAATATATGTGTAGTTATATAAAATAATAGTAGAATATGAAATATCAAAATGTAAATTATGAATGACAACACAAGATAAAAAAAAAACTATGTGGTCAACAAGGATCATTAGTAACAAAAATAATTACATGAAGACTACCATTCAAATTTCTCAGTAATGAAATAGTAGTATTAGTATCAATATTCAGTTTCTCTTTCATTTGGTTAATGGTGTGATATATTTTTTTGATGCATTGATGATAGGTGTGGGGTGAGAGTAGATATGACCAATTGGAAGTATATGATACACTTTTTAAAACCTAGGGGTATGACTTAGTTAGATGGTATAACCTTTGTGGTACAAATCAATATAGCTCTTAGAGTACAATCTCCTCTAGTAGTTAGATCCATAATAGAATGGAGGAGCCCACTAGGTATAGGTAGCTATTATTCTCTCCCATCTTGTAATAAAGATGGCCAAACCTTGTAGATCAACTTTAGTTTCCCTCATTTTATCATTATGTTCCAAGTATGACTATGTTTGACTACACCATCATATTTAGAGATAAGGGCATAACCCTTCTATTCCTAAAATAAAATTACAAGAGAAGATTCAAGGAATTTCTCCCAACTTCCTTGATATATATTATATATTAAGGTGAACCCCCACTATAGATAGTGCAAGCTCTAGGGCGAGTTGGGTTGATTGAAGTAACCATTTCTTATTATGATTTGTAGAGGGTAGCTCCCATATTAGATAGGATGTTGGTGTTGAACAAAATGATGTGCTAAGAGGGGGGGGGGGGGGATGAATCAACATATATTAAAACTTAACCATTCCCATTTGCAAATTGAAAACACATCACATTAGCTGAAAATAACAAGGATTTTTATGTGGAAAGCCAAATGAGGGAAAATCTATGGTAGGATTAACTCACAATAAATGTAGCTCACTGATAACAAGAATTACAATGTTTTAGGGTGTTGCAAGCATGAAAAGTTAGTGTTGTCATTGATGTAAACAAGCCTGTGTTTTCATTGATGTAAACAAGCCTGTGTTGTCATTGATGTGTATTGTTGTAAGAGTGTGAGCAGTTAGTGTTATCCATGATTTGATTAGTTGCATTATGTTGTCATTAGTAAAGCTATTGGTGTCAACCTCTAGTGTTGCTTTGATAAGATTCTGTATATTGTTGAGGAATTATTGAAGATGATGTGAATGTCTCTGGTGCTTGGTTTTCAAGTGCTTTTGAGAAAATTTGATAAAAAGAGGAAACAATGTGTTGCAGTAGTTTTCTAAGTTGTAAAGTTGGGTTCTTGTGTTGCTCCATATTTCTTCTAGGTTGAAGAACTATCTGTGAAATTCAGATATGTTGATTAGAGGTGTTTAGAGGTGTTGTATTCAAGATTTGGTGTGTTGGATAGTCATGTAGAAGAAGTTGTGCTCACCAATGTGTGAAATGTGTATTACAGAGGTGTCTGAGAGAAATGTCTTTTCTCTGCATTTCTCCATAGAGTGGTTTCAATTTATACAGATCTAAAGGTGTTTTTATCATGTTGGTATCTTTTTCAGTCAAGATAGTTTGAGGTTTGGTGCTTCAAAAGTATGTTTATGAAGTAATAGTGTATGCCAGAGTTGTTTGAGTATACTGGGTGTGTACATTCTTCAGGTGGAAGTTGTTATGAAGGAGTTTGTTGGATTTTAGGGTATTTGAGGAATATTATAGATCATGTTCAAGCATGGTGTGTGGTTTGCAAGTCATCCTTGGACTTAAGGAAGCGTGTACTTAAAAGGTTAATGGTGTTTGCACCGGTAATGAATGACTTGGTGTTTACACTACTTGCAATGGATAATTATTTTTTATAGAAGTGTGTGGTTGAGTGGTGCTATAGACTTGGGTCCCAATTAAGATGTCATGTGGTCTTCCTTCACTTCTATTTTCCATGAAAGTGTTTTGGTTCCAATTTGATTTGAATTTGCATGTTTGATGTGCATAGCCGACCTTGGAGAAGGGTTTCAAGGTTGAGGATGGTATACGTATGAGTTGAGTTGTGTGATGTTAAGATAGATGTGAG
This sequence comes from Sequoiadendron giganteum, assembly GCA_007115665.2. Lineage (NCBI taxonomy): Eukaryota > Viridiplantae > Streptophyta > Pinopsida > Cupressales > Cupressaceae > Sequoiadendron > Sequoiadendron giganteum. The sequence goes on along the minus strand of CM021107.1, from coordinate 129,631,376 downwards.
AGATGTGAATGATGAAAATTGTAGTGTTAGAGTGCGAAATTGAGAAGTGTAGTGCAAGCTTTCATGTGTTAGTTTACTGGATGTAGTGAGAAGAAGGTGGCTACAATTCTTCAATTAGACTGCAAGGTGTTGATGTCATTGTGGTGGATTCTATGTTGCACTGAGATTCTTTTCTTTGTTTAACACTTCTTCTCTATATTATTTTCTATTCTAGCAGCGAGCCTTTCTTATTTGGGAAATGAGCCCTCTAGTAGTGAGCTCTATTGTATTTAGTGTTGATATTATATTGTGAGCTAATCCTCATCATGGTTTTTCCCTTCTTGGGTTTTCCACATAAATCTTGTGTTCTCTTGTGTATGGTGTTAAGTTGTTTCAATTTTAGTTATTTGATTTTCATGCTAAATCATCATAACAAATTTAAGGGTCTAATGAATGAATGTGGATCTAAATATTAATGAGGGTTTTGAAGTTTTAAGGTAAAATTGATTCACCCCCCTTGTCTTGTGCATTCAAAAATTGGTATCAGAGTAAGGTTCATGGGAGAAAATTTTAACCACTTCAGGTAGATCTGGGATGGCACACAAGAAGGAGATCCCCATGTTTGATGGAATGGACCATACATTTTGGAGAGCAAGGATGAAAGGATTTCTAAGTTATTTAGGATATAATGTTTGGAAATTAGTTCATAATGGATATACTATACCTACAAATGGTCCAAGCACTAAAATGAAAGCAATAGTAAAGTAAGGTATGCTCTCTTAAGTAGTCTCACAAATTCTGAATTAGTGAAAGTTATGAATTTGAAAACTATTAGAGAAATCTAGACAAGGTTGGAAATCATTTCTGAAGGAGATGATAAGGTTAAACAAGCTAAGATGTAGAATTTGAAGATCAAATTTGAGAACTTGTGAATGTATGAAGATGAAAAAATTATAAGCTACATGCAAAGGGTAGATGAAGTGGTTAGCTCCATTAGAGGTCTTGGTGGAAGAGTCAAAGAATCAAAAGTGGTAAAGAAAATTCTTAGAACCCTACCTAAAGCTTACAGTCATAATTTTTTTATTTATTGAGGAATTTTCAAATCTAGATTAGTATTCTAGAGATAAATTGTATGGTTCTTAAATGCATTTGAAATGAGATAATTTGGTACAAATAATGGTGCAAAAGTTGAGACTACTTTTAAGGCTGGAAAATTAGAGAAGTGAAACAACGAAAATAGGTTGCTCTCTATGTTTTAGGGGATAGAGCACTAAGGTTAGAACCTATTTTACTCAAGTTTCACTCAAGGATACCTTAGAGACCTCAATCCAATGATGGAAGGGGGAAAGAGATATGCAATAGGGTATCCTAGGTTATGTTTAAAAACTGAAAATGGGTTCACCACCAAGCTAGGGCTTGGAAAGACACGTAACATACAAAACCTAATGATGAATAAATGACCTAGAAATGAATGCAAAATATAACAGTAAATTGAGAAATAAGAGAGGTGCACCTGGGAATATGTAGAGGCTTGAAACAAGGTTTGAAATGATAAAAATGTTGAATTTAATGCACATTGGACTCATACGCTAGGCTGGGCGATCTAGTCCCAGATTAGGGTTTCTAGGCAGGAACATAAATTTGGTAGTGACAAGTTTCAAACTCCTAAAAATTAGAAAATTCATATTATCAAGAATCATACACTAGAAGTGGCATATCGGTCCTACTTAGATTTTTGGAGGATCAAGATCCAAATCTTCTCTTCCTTCTCAATCTAATTTCTGGATCTAAACTGCTAAATTTTTCCTTGTAGATGTCTTTTAGTGATCTTGTAAACAAGGTGACAACTTTGAAAACTTTGCAACCTTGAAATTTTTTCTCCAATCTTTCTCCTTATTGTATCATCAACCCAGATCTAGAAATCACACACTAAAGAGAGGGAAAAATGTAGTTTTGTTAGTGGGAAGGGGTTTTCCTTGGTAAAATCCCATTTTGGTAATCAAACCTTGAAATGAAATGAAATGGAAAGGAGGAATGATGAATGAAAAAATAAGAAATGTCGCAAATCACCAAACCCTTGAATAGGATGCTACAAAGATATAAGGTTAGGGTTTCTTTCCCCTACTACATGCTGTGTTCTTTGAACAATAGTATTGAGGAGTTTAGAAAAAATCCTGATAAGAATCCGGTCCTGCATGTTGGCCTTATTCAACTCATTTATGAGCACTTCAAAAATATGCCGACTATCTCTAACCCTATCACAACCTTAACATTGGAGGGTTACAACACTAAGTTGTTCTCACCTGAGGATATCAAGGGTTCAAACCTGGATTGGGTGGATGAGGTTACTCCCCCTCCTAGAAAAAAAAGAAAGAATTCCCCTTCTGCTAAACCCTCAAATAAAAATGTTGCTCCTAGGATAACTCCTCTCAAAGTGTCTGCGTCGAAGGACAAGATGAGGGATGAGCCCCTTGTGGAAAAACTGGTGGCCTATTCAGAGGATTCTCCGGAGGAAGAAAATACTGAACCTTGTAGAAAGGAGGTTTCCTCTACCTCTTTCCACTTCGTTGACAGAGAATATAGGCCTAGTCCTCATGTGGACCTGAATCCTGATGACATTGTTTTTGAGCCGAAAAAGGGATTTTTATGGTGACATCCTTTTTTCTGGCCAAAAAGGGAGCAATTGACAACTTTAAAATTCTGAAATGGGATTTTCATGAAATTAAGTCCCTCAATCTTAAAAATAGAGCTATCACTAGAAAAATGGAAATCTTGGAAGCTAAAGTGGAAGAATAGAATTTGGCTGAGGCTTTATGGACTGCGGATAAGAAGATGGCTATGGCTGATTACCTCCAAAAAGAGGTCAACTTCACTGAAAATATCAAGAAGGATGGTGACAACCTTGAAAAAGAGGTTGAAAAGATCAGGGAAACCATGAAAGCAACTATAGAACACAACCACTGAATCGTTAAAAACAACTCTACTATCTTAAGAGCTCTGGCTGAAAAAATGGAAAACACTTAGCAGGGTCTTCTAATTATGGATCTGGATGCTGAGAAGAACAAAAACAAGGTGGAGGAATTGGGCCTTTCAAAGAGAACCAGAGCCAACATGAAGAAATGACTGGACACGATGCCTTTGGAAACCCAAGACCTGAAGATGGTGGCTCAGGATTTGGACAACCTGGAAGCGGATGTGGCAGAGACTTTAAGGTCTCTGGGTTAGGTTTGGCTGTGCTTTTTGCTGTAGTTGGTTTTTTGCTATCCTTTTGCTAGGTTTTATCTAGTGGCTAATTTTTTTCCTATTTATCTTTGATGTGCAACCGTTCTGTTCTTGGATTCTCTAATGCTCTATCTTTTTATGGTCTGTAAACTTTGTGGTTTTGGGTCCCTGTAAAACCTATTTTTTCCTCAATCAAAAACATATGTGAAATGGATCCAATGGATGTGGATCTTGAATCTTGCTTGAATGTTGTAGATCTTGAATTGAATGCTTGCTTGAATCAGGAAACCCTACATCAAAAATGTTAGCTCAAAAAAAAACATGATGCATGATGACTTTGACATGATGCTTGATACTTGAATAATGCTCCAAAAAACTTGATAATCAACTCTCGAGGGATCTTGAATTCTCTTCTAAACTCAAATTTTCTATAATTAATGCTCTCATCAAAGTCTTAGGTCACTTGTAAACTTTCTAGGTGAAAATGAGTGAAATAACCTTGTATTTATACTTGTTTATGCCAAATTTCTCGAAATTACAACACTACAAGATGACATTAGATCTAGGAGAATAAAATCCCACCAAGAATTTGAACTTAATTTAGGTCCAAGCTAAGTGGGACTCATATGCCAGTTGTGGCATATGAGTCCCATTAGGCTAAGCTCGGGACACATTTTTGAAGAAATGCTTAGTTTAGTGTGAAATCTAGATTGGGGCCCCAAAACCTAGGTGGGACCCATATGCCCAAGGTGGCATATGAGTCCCAAATCACTAAATTTGGGCCATACAATCCAAAAACACAAATTATGATGGGATAGTGGTTAATGTCAGGATTACTCTTGGAAAGATGTATTAGTTGAGGCTTGTGGATGCAAAATAAGGCTAATTAAAGCATAAATAAACCCAATTAATTAATAAAACCCTAGATTAGTGTGAAAGTGTAATAAAACACTTTACATCACCCTAAATAAGGTAAAATTAAGTCCATTTAGTTTACAAGGGCCCAAGACCTAATGTGAATGTGTTAAACACATTACAACACTAAATTAAGGCCACATTAAGCTTAATTTAACAAGGAGGGCCCAAACAAGTGTGGAAATGTAGAGGGATACATTTTTGTACACTAAATTTAGCCCCCACTTTAGTGAGAGGAGGAACTTGCTTCAAACTCACACTAAAGTAGACGAAATCACATCAAGAGGGTTCAAGTGTACCAATGCTACTAAGATAGGACAACAACGCTCAAGAGGGATGATGAAGCCCCCAGGATCAAGATCCTATGAAAAATATATGCACAAAAAAACACACATGTAAATGATATAAGGAGAAGCAACAAGGCACAAACATACACTGCAAAAGATATGAGGAAAGAAAACAAAAAAAAAAACAAAAAGGGCTGGATCAAGCTTCGATCATTTATCTCGTACGTTGTGGATCAGATCTAGGCCATTTTTCTAGAAATGCACACTCACTTTGAGGAAATGGAACTTTAGGCTATCCATTGGGTGAGTATCCAAAGAGGTGAGACACATACACATACAATCGGTCTGCATACACACACAAGCAAGTGGCTATGGGAAAGTCATTTCTAGGTTCAGATCCCATATGTACAACCAGACCAAAGCTATACCTCCTAATAAATTTGATAAGGCACCACACAACAATGAATTTTAGGCTTCATGAGGCAAGAGATTTTTTGTATGCTTGAAACTCATGAAAAAAAAGATGGCTCCACATGCAAGCCAAGTGTGTTATGCAAGGTGGCCATATAACGGAAAATGAAAAAGAGTGTTAGGAATGTTCAAAGGAGTTTTTATTAGTTCATGTAAGGTCTTAACTTAGGGAACATTATGCCTGATGTCTCCAAGAGAGGACCAATCGAAGAATAGAGGATTCACAACTTAGGGGATGCAGTGTGTCACATAAAGCCACTAAGAGGAATATAATATGTTAAGAGATATCACGCTCTTGAGGGAAATCACACCCAATGTCACCACAAAGTGAAAGACACATCGTATGAAGTTAGAAGACTACACAATGAAACATGATTTGTAATGCAAAATAATAGTTCCAATGTAGGCCCCCACTTTAAAAAAATTGCTAAACACCATGCTGTGAGCAATTGATTTAAAGTACCAAATGATAAATGATAACAATAAAGAGGACATGAGAGCTTATTTGGAAATCCAAGTGATATGTTTCCAAATGAAGCTACGTCATGAAAGAGGGGTTTCCTCCAAAATGAAATCCCAAAAATTACATAAGGGATCCATGGATTTGGGGTCAGTATGACTTTGCTAGAATGTTTTTAGAGAGCTTAAAATTGTCAGCATTCCCCAAATACTCATGGAATAGACACAAAGAGAGTGAAAACAAATAATTTTTTTTGGGTCAACATGGAAGAGACCTAAATGTCTCGACGCCTTGTGTCATCCCCAAAAGGAAAACACAAGACAAGTGAAAAGGTAAAAATTCTTACAACATAGAGAAGAATGTAGATACACATAGATGAGTGTCACAAAGAGGGAGATACATCAAACAAAACATTACGAGGATCACATTATGCACATGAAATCATACAAAATAAAAAATAAACAATGCAAGAGACTAGTAAAGCACATGCAAGTCAACCTATTAGCAAGTCATCCACATCCCAATCATGTTCATCGTATATAGAAGGTGGACAACTAGCCAAAGGGACAATGGAAAGTGCCGAATTAGGGTCATCTTCGAGTTCAACACTCTTTATAGTAGAATTATCATTTAAGCTCATAGAAGAGGAAAAAAATGTATTCAATTTATTATGCAATTCTACACCAATCTTAGCAACCTCATCATTATCATCCAAGTTAATCACAATGGGAGGTCGAATTATAATATCCAAAGAAGGATTTAACTCCTGTTGTGGTAAAGAGGGAGAATCGTCATGTATTTCTTTGGTCAAGTTTGGATGCTGATTTTATTTATTGTTTTCTTCATTTAAATTTTGAGAAAGAGCACGCCATCTACGTCTACACTCTAACATTTCTATTTCTTTTAGTTCAATTATCAAGTTATGTTTGTGTAGGAGTGGGTTTATCAACCATAGGTTTCTTTTCTTCCCTACGGGGAGGAACAAAAGGAATCATGGAAGGTTGGTTCAACCACTTTCTCTTTACCTTTGTACACTTGTTTTATCTTAGGGGGCGTGACAAGATTGTTTTCGTTATTTCTTGGTATTTTATAGGAGATAGGAAAAGAATTTGTTTTGGGTTGGTATGGGTTTCTTGGAATGTCTTATGGTTCAATCATAGTTTCATCTAGGATGATAGGCTCAGTTATAGGTTGAGGGATGTTTGTAAGGGATAGTTTTGCTAAGCATTTCACCTTAAACTTTTGATAGGATTTGAAAAAGAAGTCCTCACAAGGTTTAATAGGTTCCATAGGCTTAGGCCAAAAGAAATCTAATTAAAAGTTCCCATGGGAAGAAAAAGGATTAAATCCACTATGATGCACAACAAATATTTCATTATCAAATGGAAATTTTAAGCATTTATGTACAATTGACATGATAATGTCCATGGAGCATAGCCATGGGTAACCGGGCTTCACACTAAATTGATCCTATGTCGATATGATGGAGAATGAGACATAACTATTTCGGTCCCATTTTTAAAGGAAGGGTGATCGATCCCATCGTAGGGCAAGCGATACCGTTATGTATTTTTATCCATGCTTTTAATTTATCATATGTTTCTTGATAGAGTTCATGCACGAGTAAAAATTATTTAGTGATCACATTCTCTCCACAGATGGGATCAATTAATATCCAATTAGTGGGCTTATTATAGATTTGACCGCCTATGTAAAGAGGACCATCAGGTGCATGTTTAAGTATATCTTTAGATGAGAAAGCCATGTCAAGAGGATTTTTTGTTTGGACCTTACAAGGTTGATTTTCAATCAACACAATTAAACCTTTTTCAATAGTATCCATAGGACCTTGTTCAGTAGTATACATAGGACCTTGTTCAATAGTGTTCATGTTTTCATCATTCATGTCAACATTCATCACATCATTCTTTGTAGTTTCACTGGCTTTGAAAAATGAAATATTATGATTTGGCATGGGGTTGGTAAATATTTAAAAATTTTTGTTAGGAGGGGAAACAAACTTATTTCCTTGATCATTAACACATCTAATTGAAAGATAATCGAAATCAATGAGGTCTTGCACAAGATGTTTGAGATACTTACAATGTTTTGTATCATGTCCATTTTGTTAGTGATAATGACAATAAGCATTCAATATAAAATTCAAAGGTAGGGGCTTATTAGGGTCAGGATTTTTAACAGGAGGCAAGGTGATCATTTTCTGTTCTAAGAGTTGTGTCATGGTGTTACGGAGGGTCTAGGGTAAAGGAGTGAATTGCCCAACCGGATCCCCAAAGGTGAAAGTGGTTGTCTTCCTTATAGTAGCCACTTGGGTATCAAAATGTTGAGTTATTTGTTGAGGGGGATTAAGTTGAAGGAAGCCTTTAATCTATTTTCTAAAAGGTTGGTAATTGTTCTGGTTTGTGGATTCAAACTTCTTAGGATGGCTAGAGGTGGGTTTTATTTCATGTCTACTAATTGAATTTTGATAATCACAAAGGGAAGTACATAAGTGTATGAAGGAAGGAAACTTCATCATGCTAAGATTATCTTGTATCTTAGTTTGAAAATTCTCAATGAACATCTGTTGAAGGTGAGGATTGGGGATCTTTACGTCGATTTGGGAGTAAATTGATTGATACCATGAAATAAAATCAGTAACTTTTTCATCATATTTTTTCTTACATCTCATCAATTTGGCTAAGGCCATCTTAGGATTCACGTGCATTTGGAAATGGTTTATAAATTACTCAACAAGTTCATTGAATGAACAAATTTAGTTATTTGATAGTGAAAAAAACCATTCTAAGGCAATATCTTTCAAGGATCTAGGGAAAAGCTTAGCCAAGAGCTTATCCTCAAGGATAAAATCACTACATAAGGCCGTATAAGAAGAAACATGGTTAGAAGGATATCCTTTCCCCCCATATTTATCAAATATAGTAATCTCTATACCTTGTGGCATCGACGTTCTCAATATCTCCAAGGATAAGGGATTTCTTTTGACATAGTATGTAGGTTGGCCATTTTGATTTTGGTTTATGGTGGAAAATTGCTTTGGATGGGATGAAACTATTTGCAAAATTTGATTTATGACGACATCATTGTTTGCATTTTGAGATGGAGGTGAGTATGGTGGGGGTGTATATGTGTCTGAGGGACAAGTGAATGGAATTCTTATGGAAGGTAAAGTGGTAGGACATATGACGTGCGATGCCACAAAGGTGCTAGGAAGGCTAGTAGAAATACCCAAGGTAGGAATGACATTAATAGTAGGTTGCATTGTTGTTGTAACATGAGGGTTTGTATAGGTAGGAATAGATGCAATGGTTGTAGGAGGAGGAATTTGAGTTCCTCCTTAACTTTGGACATTGTTTGAAGGTAAAACACAACTAGTTGTTGAGGTAAGATGTTTCCCAAAAATTTGAACTATGTTACACACAAGGTCAACTTCATCTTCACTTTCAATCATGCGATGTATGTTATCTTTGATAGGGATAGTGGTGGTTGAAATGTTTTTAGTACTTGTTTGATTTTGTAGGTTTGCTAAGTCTTCATGAATTTGGATTATGTTTTCTTGCAAAATACTAACAACCATTGTTTCAAAATTTGTCACACTATTTAAAGGTAAAGAGTTGTCAAAGGTATGGTCCATACCTAGTAAACTAGTGTCAACACTAGTAGTGAAAGAGCTAGATAGCCCAAGATCCATGACGATTGTGCTATTTTAGGATGACGTGAGTCTCAAAGTACATCTCACTATAGTATTAGCAATAGGACACCAAGTAGTAAAGCTCATACAAGGGACAATCAAGGAGATGAAAAGTGTAATGAAAATAAGATAAATGCTATCTGATTCAAATGAAATTGAGCTAGATGCAATGAAATGAATGAAACATAAACTCTGCAAACTGAAACACTAGAAACAAAGTTTTTAATGCTAGAAAATTTAGTTTAAAATTTGAAACAAGACTAAATCGCCTAGAGGGGCGTATGAGTCCTAGTTAGAGTTTTATTAGGGGTTTAATTGTTGAATAATAGGCACCATAGAATACTCAAAAATTAGGAAAAACCACCTGTACTGGGACTAAATCATCTAGAGGGGCGTATGAGTTCCAGATTAGGGTTTTTGCATCGTTTTTAGAAAATTCTATGTAAATTTTATGTTTTCTATTTTGAATGATGTCTAGGCTAAGTGAAAAGACAGGTTTCAAATGAAATTCAATGATGGAAGAGGCAAAAATGAAACCTATATGAACTTTCACTAATACAAGATTTAGAAACCCTAGATGCAAATTAACTAATGTAAGACCTAATGCAAAGTTAATGCAAGCTAGATCTAGGACTATTATGCACTCCAAATCATAAATAAGGTGTTTTAAATTAAGGTTCACCAAAATTAAACCTCAGAAGTAGGTGGCTCTCTATGTTTTAGGGGATAGAGAACTAGGGTTAGGACCTATTTCACTCAAGTTTCACTCAAGGATACCTTAGAGACCTCAATCTAATGATGAAACAAGGGAAGGAGATCTATAATAGGGTATCCTAGGGTATGTTTAGAAACTAAAAAGGGGTTCACTACCAAGCTAGGGCTTGGAAAGACAAGTAACATGCAAAACCTAATGATGAAACTTAATGATGTGCAAGACTTGAATAAATGACCTAGAAATGAATGCAAAACAAAACAATAAATTGAGAAATCAGAGAGGTGCACCTGAGAACATGTAGAGGATTGAAACAAGGTTTGAAATGCTGAAAATAATGAATTTAATGCACACTAGGACTCGTACACCAGGCTAGGTGATTTAGTCCTAGATTAGGGTTTCTAAGCAAGAACATAAATCTGGAACTCCTGAAGAACTGGAAAATTCATTATATTGGGAATCGTATGCTAAAAGTGACATATCAATCCTGCTTAGCTTTTTTAGAGCATCAAGATCTAAATCTGATCTTCTATCTTTGCTCTTCCTTCTCAACCTAATTTTTGGATCTGAATTGCTAAATTCTGCCCTATAGATGTCTTTTAGTGATCTTGTAAACAAGGTGAAAACTTTCATAACTTTGTAACCTTGAAATTTTTTATCCAATCTTGCTCCTTAATGTATCTTCAACCTAGATATGCAAATCACACACTAAACATAGGGAAAAATGTTATTTTGTTAGTGGAAGGGGGTTTTCCTTGGTAAAATCCCATTTTGGCAGTCAAACCTTAAAATTAAATAAAATAGAAAGGAGGAATGATGAATGACCAAATAAGCAATGTTGCAATTCACCAAACCCTTGAGTATGATGCTACAAACATGTGTTAAATGGCTCCAATGGATGTGGATCTTGAATCATGCTTGAATGTTATAGATCTTGAATTGAATGCTTGCTTGAATCATGAAACCCTACATCACAAATGTTAGCTCAAAAATAAACATTATGCATGATGACTTTTACATGATGATTGACACTTGAATAATGCTCCAAAACACTTGATAATAAAATCTTGAGGGCTCTTGAATTCTCTTGTAAACTCTAATTTTTTATAATGAATGCTCCCATCAAAGTCTTAGGTCACTTGTAAGCTTGCTAGGTGAAAATGAGTGAAATAACCTTGTATTTATACTTGTGTATAGTAGCGAATTTGTACCCCTCACGCAAATTCCCGTTTTACACATACTCACCTTAGAAAACCAAATCTCAAGGAAAAATTCCACATCAGTTGGCCACTTGCCTTCCACTTGGAATCTGTCCTTTGTGTCAATAGAAGAATATTTTTGAGGGATGAATGCGTGATGCACATACATCCATGTGGTGCGCTTATGTCCTTGATGGATTCCTACATCTGAAGTTGGCAAAGGCGTTACACTTTTGATTGGGGTCAATTTTTTATGTCCCTCTTTGACCAATCGACCCCGAAAATGGTAGATTCTTCCCATCCCACCTTCAAAAACATTCTTCCTTCATTCATTTCATCTCTTCATGACCTCTTTGGAAATTCTCAAGCATTTTACGACATTCTCTTCAACACTCCATTGCAGCAACAACACACCATCAACTCCATAAAGCAAGTGTGAAGCAAGCCATTGTAGCATGGGTTTGAGGTTTTGCAAGACCTCCCTTCATCATAGTTGAGGCTATGGTGATTAATCAAGCCTTCTTTATCCCCCATTGGCTAGTGAGCTCTTGGTGGAGGTGGTAATGTTTCACTCCTCTCCTTTGTGATTTGGTAGAGTAGCTCTTTATTGTTTTGTAGCGTTATTTGCATTCCTTCTTTCCTTACTTCTTTATCACATATTTCTCTCTCTTTTCTATCTGGTTGTCTGTGGAGGTGGAAACACCAAAATGGGGGTTTGACTGAGGTAGACCCCTATACAGCCCCAATAATTTTCCCCTCTTTCTTGTGTGTAGGTGGACGTGCTTTCGGAGATAGCTGGAAAACTAACACCTTAGTGAGATCATATTCATTACTTTAGCTCTCATATATTTACTTTATCATATCTGTTTGTACCTTTCCTACTTTGTAATTCTATTTTGTTCCTTTAAAGTCACTAGCTAGGCCGTCAACTTGTTTTTTGATGGTTCATACTATATTTTTGGTCCTATGGTCATATAGATGCTAGTGCACCTAAGAGATGCCAGTGCACAACATTGTCATCCCAAAAATGCACTTTCATGGACTCAAACATAGTGCTACCTGAGGTATAGTGTTGAGCCTGAAAACCGGCTCGCCTAGCCCCAATTTAGATCTTGGGTCTATAGAGTGATTGAAGGGCCTTATAGTCCTCATCATCCTTGTCCCCTATTTTAAAACATCCTTTTAGAGTGAGGTAAGTTAAGGTAGCCTTCCACTCTTGGCTCTTTGTGACCTAGGGCCTTGAACATGGTTGGTCCCCCTCTCTTACATTTTTGGTGAACCCGTCATGCACCATTTTGGTTTTGTTTTGCAATACTAAAAGTTCCTTTCCTCGTATTCTAGGAGTGTTGTAGGTGTGAGTGTTGTGAGGTATACACCTTGCAACCCAACCTATGACCCCTAGTAGGTGTAGTTGGAAGGTTCCAAAAGTGTCACGTGATGAAACCTTAAGTGGGTCATTGTCCTATTCTACCACCTTTGGGGGGCTTTGTGAGAGTATCATTTAGTGCACGTGATGGCCTCTTTTCTACATCAACCTATCCCCTCTGAGTAGCTTGTGAGTAGTGGTTCGAGTATAACCTTCACCTCACAAGATTTACCAATGGGATTCAATAGAGAACCATCTCCTCTTTATATTCCTATGCGGATCAATGGGAACATTGTAGCAGGTGTTCTTATTGATCTGACATCTTAGGTGAATATCATAACCAAGGATATTATGTTAATTAAATTCATACAAAAATATGGGTAAAATGCACCCGTGAGCACCATCCGTATGCACAACAAGATTTCCATACCTCCCCTAGGTAGTATCACATTATCAGTCCTTGTTAGACCTAAGTATGTGAACCCACTGTTTGACATAATCCCAAGGTCTGAACTCTTCAAAGTGAAGTTGGGTATCCCCTAGTTAGTATCTATGAATGCAGTTCCCTCAGTTGTGCAAAAATGCAAAAAATTCATTCATGGGGGCTCAATGCATGTGATTCATGATACTTGTTATAAACCACTAGTCACGCATTATAGCTACTCCTTAGATTACTTTTGGCCTACACCCATTGGTCCTCTTCCACCTAGGAAAGACCTCTTGTACCAGACATATCAAAAGTACAAGAAAGGGTTCCTAATGCTGAAAGTGAGGTACACTCCATCACCTTATGTTGTTTCACATAGGGCTTGCCTAAAAGCTGATAGTTATGCCGCCAAGGCTCGTAGGAGGGAAGAGGAAAATCCCTCTGAAGGTCCCTCTTCTTCCTCTTCCACTGTTCATCCTAATGCTCCTCCTCACCTTTCTGTGGTGCCATCAAATTCTATTTTTCACTTGTGAGAGAATCCTATTGTGCTCGCTTGGCAAAAGCCTAAGCATCCCATGTTTGAACTTATTATTCTGCCCACAGAGTCTAGGCCTATTTGATATGGTAGAAAGAAAGGTACTTGAGGAGAATCTTCTATGTCTCAACCTCCATAGCCTCCCACTACTTTTTCTCCCAAATTAGTAAATGAGAAGAGGCCCATTGCCGAGGCACTAGAGCTAATTCCCCTAGCTCTTTCTCAACCTGCGCCTCTTGATCCTATTTAGGAGTCTGCCCCTTCACTAGAAACACTTGTGGTAGACACTCCCATGGCTGAGCAAGAGCCTTCTATCCCCTCGTAAATCCCAACCTCTAGCTCGAAGAGTTGCAAGAACCGCTTTTCACGTGAGCACAAGCACCGAAAAAAGGTTCTTGCTGCTGAGCAGGTCACCTTGCAGAGAAAATATGAGGAGATGAACTCCCCTGCTTCAGGGCTTCCTGCTGCATCCTCCTCTCTCCTCCCCTATGCTTTCGCTCAATTGAACTCCACATCACTTTTGGCTCCTACTATGAATGCACCCAACCCCAAAAGGGTATAGGTGTTCATCTCTCCCTCAACTAAGCTACCCTTGTTGATGTCATTGCCAGACATCCCTCCTTTTATGAAACCTGTAGATATGCCAAATACTTCAGTGGTATCTGCTGTAGTTTTCTCCTCCTCCTCCTCTTCCTCTGTGCCTCTCACCTCATCTATGGGGAGTTCGCACCCTCGATGGAGAAAAAGGTAGAGGTTGATCCTTCTATAAATGAAGGAAGTACGAGGATCCCACCTTCTCTAAAGGGTGGTCCTATGTTGGCTTGTTCTCTCTTAGTGGCAGAACCAACCCCTGCTTCCCCTAAGTTTGTTATCACCCCTGAATCACTGGGTGAGCCTAGTGATGAATCTCAGGCACAACCCTCTCCATCCGTTGAAGTACATGGAAATCTAGTAAAGTGCATGTTTAACTCCTTGGATGAAGTTTTATACTTTTCAGTAATCTTCACAAAATCACTGACCATAGCTTCACAAGATCTTAGTGGAGAAGACCTTGTGGGGGCTTCTTCCTTAGCCCTTGTTGCAGGATGGTCAAAAGCTCCTCCTTTTAATATTCCACCACTGTAGGCTCATCCTCCTTCCACTTATGATGATCTAGAGTGGGAAGTGGATGACCTCTTGGTTGATGAGTGTTAGGGGGATGCCTATTCTTAATCTTTAGATTAGATATGCGTGTTGTGATGTGTTTCCCCGTGATTGTGCTATATGTTCCTGGATGACCCTTTTCACCCTTGTTGGTGCTTGGGTACAAGAGTGATTTTTTTTTGTGTCGTAAACCTTCTTTGAGTTGTATCATCATTCTACCATGTTTGTGATTGAATTTCAGAAAAATTGGGGATGATGCAAAGCATTGGGGGAATTTAGGATCCCCTTCCATGTTGACCCAATGTTTTATTTTTACTTTATCTTCTCATGCATTCTTCACATAGTCTAATATAGTAGGGGGTTGATGATAGTTCATTTATATACTACTATTATACTTATATATATTTATGAGTAATTCTAACCCCAAAATATCAAATCACCCCCATTCTATATGCTTATGTTCATCTCTCTTTCTCTCTTCTTTGCTTGAGTTGTCCCTCTCATGCACGGTAACGCCTTTTCTATAATGCCTTGATGTTCATAAAATACACATTGCCAATGAATCTTTATCTTGAGAATCTTTATAAACCTTTTTCAAAATTGCATTCTCAACTTGGACCTTTAATGGAACATGTTTCCTTCATGATGGGTTCATAAAGAAGTAATTTGAGAACTTTCCTCCAAGGTGGAAGCAGATTTTACCTTCCCCTCATGAGGGGGCACTTTTTTCCTTTTGAATTCCTCGATGAAGTGAAAATATTTTGAAAGGATTCCTTGATGAAGAATCAATTTGAGAAAGAAATTATTTCTTGCACTTTGAAATAGTGTATCCCTTGAGTGGACCCCCTCTTCACACTGGGTTCTCAAGGGACCCCTTTGAAAGATTCATAATTTTTCAATGGTCTGTGTGACTGTCCGCTTGAATACCTGCGTGGCCACTTTGTTCTCGACATGCTTTATCTGTAGGTAAACATGCCACTTTGCAGGTGCAGCTTTAAAGCTTCTTTCCAATTCGAATATGTGGAATCCCTTTCCTTTGGGTTTCCTCCATGTGAGAGATCTTGAGGGAATCCTCCTTTTAGGTCTTTGAATCTGTAAGGTGCTCATTCCTTTGGGTTTCCTCCATGTTGGAAATTAAGGTGTCTCAACCTTAGAATTTTTGCTAACATTGATTTATTATTTATTTGCCTATATTATATTTTTCATGCTCATCTAATGTTGTCATTTTGTGTAAGTTGGCACGGTGAGTTGTCATCACACTGGGAAGTGACATGGATGTTTTTGTCCCCACATGGGAATATAGGCATCCAATTTTGTATAGATATTCTCTACCACGTGTTGGCACTCTGAGCATTATGTAAGTCATCATTGTATGACAAATTCCTATGATGGGGTCTATGACATGTAAGAGCTGAAAATAAAGATTCTATGATAGATGTGACTAGTGTCACATGACATCTTTGTATGGAGAAGGTAGGTGCCCAAGTTTTGGATATGAAAAAGTTGTAAGAGTGTGTAAGAGAATCTTCTATATTTAGCATGTTATGACAAATTCTCTTACAACTGTAAGAGGTTGTCATATATGACAGATTCTATGACATTGTAAGGTGTGTAAGTGAATCTGTCATACCTATTTTGGGAGAATTTGGGGTGCCCAAGTATGGAGGTTGGTTCGAGGTGTAAGAAATGCATGTACATGTGTCACAAAGGTCAAATATTTCCTTGGAATGTGTGCCACATGGATTTGGATGAGTTTTACATAAATCCTTGTTGTAGCTTAATGCTCATGAAGCTACCTCTATGCTTGTATCTCTCTATAAATAAGGTGCTTGAGGGAGTGTTTGGTATGAGTTGATTCATTGCAGGGTTATGCTGTCGGATTTCCTCTAGAAGAGCAAGATGTAATATCCATGTTAAGGCTATGAGCTTAAAAGTGTACTGTAACCTTTTTGTTGCAGATTAATACATTGGTTTGATGCTTTGGAGTGTGGGGTTTTTTACCCGAAAGGGTTTTCCCCATGTATTGGTGTTTCTTCTCTTCTGTCTATATTTCTTCTATTCTTCTTCTTTCATTCTTGTAGTGTTGATTTACATGCCATTATGCTATCGAAATTTTCTTAGATCCACAAACTACATTATCTTTCCTAGAAGGGTTAATGCAATGGGAAAATTATTTGTCTGCTTCTGCTATAAGGCATAGTAGTATGTAATTGTATTTGAAACATAGGATACTGAGTATGCATACTATTCCTAGAAATTTTTTTGGGATATCCATTTTTCCCTTCACTCCATGCAAGAGATCTTGGGGGACACCTCCTTGTAGGTCTGCAGGCCTGTAAGGCACTTTCATCTGGGTTTCCTTCATGGGAGAGATCTTAAGAGATGCCTCCTTACATGTCTGTGGGCCTATGAGACACTCACTTCTTTGGGTTTCCTTCATGTGAGAGATCTTGAGGGATGCCTCCTTGTAGGTCTACAAGCCTGTGAGACACTTAATTCTTTGGGTTTCCTTCATGTGAGAGATCTTGAGGGATGCCTCCTTGCAGGTCTATGAGCTTGTGAGACACTTATTTCTTTGGGTTTCCTTCATGCGAGAGATCTTGGGGGGTACCTCCTTGTGGGTTTGCGGGCCTGTAAGGCACTTTCATCTGGGTTTACTTCATGCAAGAGATCTTGGGGGATACCTTCTTGTAGGTATATGGGCCTGTGCGACGCATACTTCATGGGGCTTCTTTCATGTGAGAGATCTTGGGGATTGCCTCTTTGCAAGTATGTAGGCCTGTGAGGTGCTTATTTATTTGGGCTTCCTTCATGTGAGAGACCTTGAGGGATACCTCCTCATAGGTCCATGGGCCTGTGGGACACTTCTTTGGGTTTCCTTCATGTGAGAGATCTTGAGGGACACCTTCTTGTAGGTCTGTGGGCTTGTAAGGCTCTTTCATCTTGCGAGATTTTTCCATTATTGGTCTAAGGGACTTCGATGTGCTTTCGAGCGGAGAAAAATTCATAGTTCTACGGGGCTATGAAGTCCTTTGTTCTATTTTGTGCTTTCGAGCTCGCCAGATCATGGTCTGCTTCCTCGATGGTTCAAGTATACATTTCTAACCCTACTCACTCTCTGATCTACTTTACCGAAGTACTCATCAGTATTCATGCTCATTACAGTGGAGGAAAAATGTTTAGGAGGGAATTTGTACCCCTCAAACAAATTCCCCTTTTACATATCCTCACCTTAGAAAACCAAATCCGAAGGAAACATTCCACATTAGCTAGCCACTTGCCTTCTACTTGGCATCTATCCTTTGTGTTGGTAGAATAATATTTTTTGGGGATGCACATGCGGCGCGTAGATGTCCGTGCGACATGCTTATGCCCCCGATGGATTCCTACGTCTAAAGTTGGTAGAGGCACTGCACTTTCAATTGGGGTCAATTTGTAACATCCCTCTTCGACCAACTAACCCCAAAAATGGAAGATTCTTCCCATCCCACCTTCAAAAACATTCTTCCTTCATTCATTTCATATCTTCACGACCTCTTTGGAAATTCTCAAGCATTTTCCAACATTCTCTTCAACACTCCATCAACTCTTTAAAGCAAGTGTGAAGTAAGCCATTGTAGCGTGGGCTTGAGGTTTTGTAACACCTCCCTTCATCACAATTGAGGTTGTGGTGATTTTTCAAGCCTTCTTTCTCCCCTATTGGCTAGTGAGCTCTTGGTGGAGGTGGTAACGTTTCACTCCTCTCCTTTGTGATTTGGTAGAGTAGCTCTTTACTATTTTGTAGTGTTATTTTCATTCTTCTTTCCTTACTTCTTTATCACATATTTCTCTCTCATGGATATCTGGCTATCTATGGAGGTGGAAACACCAAAATGAGGGTCTGACTGAGGCAGACCCCTATACAACCCCAATAATTTCCCCCTCTTTCTTATTTGTAGGTGGATGTTCTTTCAAAGCTAGCTGGTGAACTGGTGCCTTGGTGAGATCATCTTCATTAATTTAGCTCTCATATATTTACTTTATCATATATATTTATACCTTTCCTACTTTATAATTCTATTTTTTTCCTTTAGAAGTCACTAGTTAGGCTGTCAGCTTGTTTTTTGATGGCTTATACTATATTTTTGGTTCTTTGGTCGTACAAACACCAACAAACCTATGAGATTCTTGTGCACTGTGCTGTCATCCTAGAACCATGATTTCATCCTTAGATAGAGAGCTACCTGAGGTACAGTGTTGAACTCAAAAACTGGCTTGCCTAGCCCCAATTTAGATTTCGGGTCTGCAGAGTGATTGAAGGGCCTTATAGTCCTCATCATTCTCGTCCCCTATTTCAAAAAATCCCTTTAGAGTGAGGTAAGTTAGGGTAGCCTTCCGCTCTTGGCCCTCTATGACCTAGGGCCTTGAACATGGTTGGTCCCCCTCTCTTACAACTTGTTTATGCCATATTTCCTAAAATTACAACACTACAAGCCAACATCAGATCTAGGAGAATAAAATATTACCAAGAATTTGAATTTAATTTAGGTCCAAGATAAGTGGGACTCATACACTAGTTGTGGCGTATGAGTCCCATTAGGCTAATTTTGGGACATATTTTTCAAGAAATGCTTACAAAGATGAACATTGGAAAAAGGCTACAAAAGAAGAACTATTGCAAGTTGAAAAGAATCAGACTTGGGAACTTATGCCAAGACCTACAAACAAAAACATAATTGAATCTAAGTGGGTGTTCAGAAAAAAATTTGAATGAAAATGGAGTAGTGGTAAGAAACAAAGCAAGACTTGTGTGTAAGGGCTACTTACAAGTTAAAGGAATAGATTTTCAGGAAACATTTTCTCCAATTGCAAGAATGGAAGCTATCAAGATGTTTTTAGCTTTTGCAACACATAAGGACTTTAAATTTTATGAAATGGATGTGAAGTTTTCTTTCTTGAATGGAGAATTGGAAGAAGTATATATGGAACAACTAGAAGGATTTCAGTTATCAGACAAGCCAAATATGGTTTGTAGATTGAAGAAGACATTATATGGATTAAAGCAAGCTCCCAGAGCTTGGTATGCCAGGTTGGATAAGTATTTGATACAATAAGGATTCAATAAAGGTACCACAAATAGTAATCTTTACTTTAAAGTTGAAAAAGATCAAATCTTGATTGTGGTTGTGTACGTTGATGACATAAATTTTGGAGGCAATGAAGCTACGTGAAAGAAATTTGTATAAGAGATACAAAAAGAGTTTGAGATGTCAATGTTTTGTGAGTTGAATTTCTTCCTTGGGCTACAAATCAATCAAATAAACAAATGAATTTTCATTTCACAATCAAAGTATATCAAAGAAATGTTGAAGAAGTTTGGAACGACAAACTCTAAACCGCTATGTCCTCCTATGGTTATTGGTTGCAAGTTGAGAAAGAATGATGAATCTGCTAAGGCCAATCAAAGGAAGTACAAATCAATGATTGGTGGACTGCTATATCTAACTTCTACTAGATCGGATATCATGCATGCAATTTATCTTGTCACTAGATTTCAAGAAGACCCTAGAGAGTCACATTTTGCAATAGCGAAGAGGATATTTAGATATTTAAAGGGCACTTTGGATCATGGATTGTGGTGTCCAAAGGATACTAACTTCACCTTGAGTGCTTACATAGATGTAGATTGGGTTGGTTGTGTTGTTGATAGGAAAAGTACAAGTGGTGGTTCATTCTTTCTTGGATGTAGATTGGTATCATGGATAAGCAAGAAACAAGATTTAGTATATTTATCTACTATAGAGGCTTACATTACAACAACATCTTGCTACACATAAGTGTTATGGATGAGGAACACATTGAAGGGTATCAGAGTGGTGTATAGTGAACCAATACATATCTTTTGTGATAATACAAGTGCAATCAATATTTAAAAGAACCCGATAATGCATTCAAGAACAAAACATATTTCAATTAGATATCACTTTCTGAGAGAGAAAGTAGTGGAGAATGAGGTGAAGCTTGAATATGTACCTATAAAGGATCAGATTGCTGATATATTCACAAATATTCTTCCTAAGGATACTTTTGAGTATCTCTGGGAGAAGTTGGGGGTCATTTCCCCTCCTTATTTGAACTAGATGCATAAGGAGATGCATCAGTACAGTGGATTTCAAGATTCATTTTTTTTTCTAGACTAATGTTGTTGGCTACCTCTTAGAGGGAGTAGGTAGTAGAATTGTTGGTTGTTGCACTCAAAAGTGTTTGTGTTTTCATTGTGTAGTGGTTGTTGATTTGTTTGGTGTGTGCTCCTAAGGGGGAGTATATAGAGTAGTAAAGGAAAGATGTTGTAGAGTAGTGGTAAGCAGGTTGATCAATGTTAAAGGAAGAGAATAAACACTGCAAATATTTTGTCCATTTCCATTGATGACATAGGGGGAGATAAATTCATGTGAAAAAGAAAAAGTTATTAGGGGGAGAGAAAGAGTCATGTAGAAAGCTAGGGGAGAGAGTGTGTAATGAGTATGTTATCAAAGGGGGAGTAAAGAGAAAAGGAAATAGGTATGGAGTAGAACTGTTGTTGTGTCTTTGATGGTCTTTCACATCATGTGTTGCCATCAATGATAAAGGGAGAGATTGTTGCAAGTATGAGCAGTTAGTGTTGTCATTGATGTCTAATGTTGCAAGAGTGTGAGTAGTTGGTGTTATCCATTCTTTGATTAGTTGCATTAAATGTTGTCATTAGTAAAGCTACTGGTGTCAATCTCTAATGTCTCTTTTATAAGCTTATATATATGGTTGAGGAAGTGTTGAAGATGATGAGGATGTGTCTCTGGTGCTTGGTTTTCAAGTGCTTTTGAGAAAATTTGATAAAAAGAGGAAACAATGTGTTGCAGTAGTGTTCTGGGTTACAAAGTTGGGTTCTTGTATTGCTCCAAATTTCTTCTAGGTTGAAGAACTATCTGTGAAATTTGGATATGTTGATTTGAGGTGTTTAGAGGTGTTGTATTCAATATTTGGTGTGCTATATAGTCGTGCAAAATAATTTGTGTTTACCAATGTGTGAAATGAGTATTAAAGAGGTGTCTGAGAGAAATGTCTTTGCTCCACATTTCTCTATAGAGTGGTTTTAGGTTATGTGGATATGAAGGTGTGTTTAATGTGTTGGTATCTTTGTTTAATCAAGATGGTTTGAGGTTTGGTGCTTCGAAAGTATGTTTCTTAAGTAACAGTATATGGCAGAGTTGTCTAAGTGTACTAGATGTGTACATTCTTTAGGTAGAAGTTGTTGCGAAGGAGTTTGTTGGATTTCAGGGTGGTTGAGGAATATTCTAGATCATGCTCAAGTGTGGTGTGTGGTTCTCAAGTTGTACTTGGACTTAAAGAAGCATGTACTTAAAAGGTTAATGGTTTTTGCACGAACAACGACCGACTTGGTGTCTACACTACTTGCAATGTATAATTATTGTTTATAGAAGTGTGTGGTTGAGTGGTGTTATAGATTTAGGTCCCAATTAAGATGTGATGTGGTCCACCTTCACTTATATCGACCACATAAGTGTTTTGGCACTGACCTGGTTTGAATTTGCATGGTTGATGTGAAAATCCAACCTTGGAGAAGGGTTTAAAGGATGATGATGGTATAAGTATGAGTTGAGTTATGTGATGTTAAGATATATGTGAGATGTGAATGATATAAATTGTGAAGTGTTAGAGTGAAAAAATGTAGAAGTGCAGTGCAAGCTTTCATGTTTTAGTTTACTGGATGTAGTGAGCAGAAGGTGGCTATAATTCTTTAATCAGATTGCAAAGGTGTTGATGTCATTATGGTGGATTCTATGTTGTATTGAGATGTTTTTCTTTGTGTAACACTTCTTCTCTATCTTCTTTTCTCTTTTGTTAGTGAGACTTTTGGAAATGATCCTTTCTTATTTGGGTAGTGAGCCCTCTGGTAGTGAGCCCTATTGTATTCGTTGTTGATATTACTTATATTGTGAGCTAATCATCATTGTATTTTTCCCTTGTTGGGTTTTCCATGTAAATATGGTGTTCTCTTGTGTATGGTGTTAATTTATCTCAGATTTTGTTATTTTCTTTTCATGCTAAATAACCATATCATAATCAAGGGTTTAATGAATGATTGTGGATCTAAATGTTAATGAGAGTTTTGAATTTTTAAGGTACAACCGATTCATCCCCCCTCTCAATTGTCTCGTGCATTCAACATAATGATCACTACCTATGGACTTGCAGACTAAGGTACACAACCTTAGAGAAAAATATAGAGGACCTAATGAGACTCACTATATTAGAGTAAGATACATGAAAATTAGAATGAGAAAATTAATTATGAAAGAAGCATCTAAAACATCCTGATGTTGCTGTCACTTTTTCACATAATTGACCCTTCAAACTGATTTAGTACACTTCATATTTTTCATTCTAATCTATCATAAATCACTATCAATCATCATATTCACAAATGAATTTAATCTTATATATATCCTCTGCAACAACTCAAAACCTTTATTAGGCCAACTCCAAAATGAACTTTAGAAGAAACATTTGATATCACACTGGTAGACTCTAATTATATATAATATTTGTAATAGAAATGCTTGTGGATTAACAAGTGGTATTACATGACCCAAAAACATCATAACACATTCTAAAAAAAAATTAACTAATCAAGATCAACTATTGATGGAGACAAGTCTATCGACCCAAATAATGGTACCACTACCAAAACTTCCATTATCACCTTTGCAGACCCAAGGAGACAAAAAATATCATGTAGTCCAAGAAGCAAGCATTTTAGTTCATGCACAGTATCTTCTCAACCTTCTTCTGAAGAATATGAACATCATATTCTAGTGCAAATGATGAAACTCACTGAAATTGTAGAAATAAAGCATTCTAGACAAATTGTAGCACATTGTTATTCAAAAACTTAACTTGTGAATGACTTCACCACTTGATACTGCTAATTAGTATATTTCGAAAACCATTTAATATGTTCACAAAACTGCAAGGTAGATAGTTTAGTTTTGGAGGAATGGAAATCATTCCAATAGGCCTTCATTAATACATTACTCTTCTGGAGCACATACCAGAACACTATTACTTGTAACTTTCACTGTATAAGGTGTGATGAATTGATTTATTGGATATAACACCTTCATAAGTTGAAAAATATATCATCTAAACCTCAAGAAAAAATCTTTCTCAACAAAAGGATGCAACCCAAAAAATCATGACATTGGTTTAGAGTCTATATTGTGAATTCCTTAGATAAAATTCTACATATTATCTCTATGTGTGGTACATCAAACTAAAATGTCATCAATTTAGACATGTTGTAGATACACCATGAAATGCATATCATCCTCCAGATCACACCTAGATCACCATTCTTCCTTATAATGTATTGCAAACTTTTTCCTCAACACACAAACTATGCAATAACTATCTCCAGAGTATGTACATACTTCAGCATCACATTTGACATCAATGATAACCCATATTGGATTTACATCAATGAAAAAACTTATCAATAAAAATATCCCCCTTTGTCATTGATGGTAACACATATATGCTTCTCTCCCCCTTTTACATCAAGGGTAAAGGGCATGATATCTTCTATTTACAACATCCCAAAAACTGTATGAGCTCCCCCTTACTATAGACTCCCCTTGAGATGTAGACACCTCAAAGCTGATGCTATAAAAACCAAAGGGATACAAAAAGTATTTGAAAAACTATACAAAGTCAAAATTTTCTTGTTTACCCTTTTGCAATATCTTTGGAAGGTAGAACATTCTTGTGAGTTTCCTTCAGTTGCTCTAGAGTTGCAGTCTAATTTATTTTTGCTAAGGTGAGAATGTGATTTTGAAATTCAAATTATATGCACAATTCCTCAGCCTCATTTATTTTTTGAGGAGTTTTTTTTTTCAGGCCCACTTCCACCGCTTTGACCAACAATCCAAACAGTGATGCAAGTCACACATTGATTGTTTCTCTTAGAAAATTGAATTGTTTCTTTAACTGTTCTCTCTAATCTAAAAGTAATGTCAATTGTACATGAATATTTTCTATTTTTTCATAGAGAGAGATGAGTGATCCTTGAAATAATCCATTAAAATATTTAGCTTTTGTTCCAGAGGTAAGGATACATCAATGTTTACTTCTAGTAAACCTTCTTGAATAATCTTGACTTCCTCATCAACTAATTCACTCCACTTTACATGCTCTTGTAGTATTTCCTTTCTTGCGGAAGAATGCAAAACATAACCAAGTTGTAGCTTATGGAAGGGAGAAATATTTTATAAGTGAACCTATCCCTCTTGTGTTGGAATTTGTAAGAGTTGAGGTGTCACCATAGGTTGAAACTATACCTGCAATCCTAGAAGGTCTTTGAAAGAGTCTATAGAAGAACCTTGACCTTTGTTCATAGAAGCATCTTGCTTCTCTACTATAAGCTTCTTTGCATCCTGACATTTATCATGATTTACCTCTACCCTCTGCTCATTGTTTTCTAATTTTTTTGGTGGAGGAATATTGTGTTCTCACTAGAGATAGCATTCTCCGGAGGAGAGAAACTTATTTGATTTTAATCTCCTACATTATGTGAACTTGTGTTTTCTAGAGGAGTAGTTTCCCCATCTTGTTTGGAATTTTAATTTGTCTCACCAGTTTTAGTTACATTTTCTTCAAAGGTAGATAAATTTATGTCTTGAGTAGAAACATCAGGTATATCCTGTAGTTCTAAAGTATCTGAAGGTGCTCCATCTCTAATTATTTTAGAATTCTTCAATTCTAATATTTTTTCTGTCATATCTTCTGTATATTTCTCCATCCTCTTTATATCTTCTTTATCCTTAGCCATCAAGGTATTTATTCTTTATTTGGTCTTAAATTCCCGATCTTGATATTGAGACAATTTTACCCTTTCTTCATGAGAGATTGATACCGAAACAAATAAAAAAATAGGGGTTTTGGGGGAATGGAAAATGATGTGGGGGTGAGAGACCTATTTTCTTCTATTTCATTAGTAAATGAGATCCCCACAAATATTTTATCATCAACCCTTAGGTGAATCAAGTCAAAGTTAGAATCTTCAGATTTCCTTATGACTGAAGGATGGGGGTCAAGGTCAAACAACACTTTGGGGAGAAAAAATAAAAATAGCAATTCAATTCCAAAATGCAATCTAACACTTGAAACAATAATATTAAACTCAATATTTGCAGAGCCAAAAAATAGAATGCAAATTTGAGAAGGGAAGAAGCATGTGTACCAGTCACCAAAAGTGCTTTTCAAAAGATGATCTAAGACTCATTTGCCCATGGGTGAATGGGTCCAAGTACAAGGGTTGCAACAATATTTCAGGAGCTTTTGGTGCAGGTCTAAAGCTTCTGATTTATCAAGGTTTTAGTGCCAAAAATTTGGAAATATGATATAGGTGAGATTTTGTTATTTAACAACTTTGATTTTTTTGCAACTTTGACAACTTTGTGAATCTTGCACTCCAAAAGGTCTTCAATTATTCTTCAACCTAAATCTACATCACACATACAAGAGAGAAAAATGTTTATTTTGGGTGAATAAGGGTTTGCCTTGGTCAAACCCCATTTTGGCAATCAAACCTTGAATTGAAATGAAACATGAAAGAGGGAATGAAGAATGAACAAAGCTATGTTTCCACTCAACAAACCTTTGAATGAAACCTTGATAATGGAGATCTTAGGAAGTCTGAAACTTGCATGAAATGGCTGAATTGGATGTGGATCTTGAAACTTGAATCTTGCTTGAAATGATACTTTGAATGCTTGAATTGATCATGAAACCTACATCACAATGTTAGCTCCAAAAAAATGCATGGTGGAGGAAGACTTTGACATGATGAATGGATATTGAATGCTGCAATAAATATCTGATATATTTTCTCTTGAATGCCTTTAATTTCTCTCGAAATGCTCCAATAATGCTCATAAAATTATAGCTTGAAAACTCTAGGTGAAACTTAGAAAATAACCTTGTATTTATAGGTAGTATCCTTAATTTCCAAAAATTTAAATATCACAATCTGGAATTGAATTATGGACTTGAAAACATTAAAATACCGCCAAAAACACAATTTAAATTTAGGTCCTAAGGTTTGGGGAGGACCTCCCAGGTCCATAAACCTAGAACACACATTTCTGAATGTAAAGTGTTATGTTTAGGCATTAATCATTGTCAGGTTTCCCCTTCAAAAAATGTAATTTATTAGGCTTGTAAGTGAATTAGAGGGCTAATTAATCTCAATTAATTAAGAGGGCCCAAATAAGTATGTAAACATAAAATGGTACATTTAACAACACTAAATTAAGACATTATTAAGTCCATTGTAAATAAGGAGGGCCCAAACCAGTGAGAAAATGTAAACGGTTACCTTTTCTACACTACATTTAGCCCCCACTTTATTGAGAGGATGAACCTATGTCAAAATCACACTAAAGTAGACAAACAAGAGAGGTCTAGTTGTACAACCATTGGAAGGATAAATAAGATCTCATGGAAACACCAATAAAGGCACAAATATACACATGCCTATGTTAAACATATATATGTATGCAACAATGACAAGAGACTCAATCATACAATGTCAAAGACTGAAAAGAAGAAAGAAAAAGGAAAATAAAAAGGGAAAGGATCAAGCCTTGACTATCCAATAGAATGTGGAACACACCTTAGCTGTTTGTCCATAAACATTTACAAGTGGAACTCATTGTCCACTATGCAAACAACAATGTACGCTCACATGAGCTAGTGAAATCCATTGTCCACTAGGTGAGCCCCCAAGGGTGGAAAATGAGATAATCTTATTAGGCTCCCATACCATACCAAAATTATACCTCTAATAAATTTAATAAGGCACCACACAATACAAACTATGAGCTTCATAATTCCTAGCAAGCTACATTATGCTAAACACTTATGAATAAACAAGGCACCACAGATAAGAAAAGTGCGCTATACTTGGTGGGCATGAAAAAGAATTGAAAATTTGAGCTTCATAAGGTTAGAAAGCTGTGTTATGCTAAAAATTTATGAACAAAATGCAAATAGAATAAGGGTATTTCTTAGTTCATGTAAGGTATCCCCTTGGGGAACATCATGCCTAATGTCTCCAAGAGAGGACAAGTCTAGGATAAAATATTCACAATTTAGGGAATGCAATGGGTAGCATAACCACTAAGAGGAAATTTGTATGTCAAGAAAGGTCAGACTCTTGGAGGACATCAAACCCAATGTCACCACCAAGAAGAAGAAAAAATGAAAGAAGTAAGAAGACCATGCAATGAAACATAAGAAATAGTTCAAGATCTCCAAAAATGATAATGCCAATGTATGCCCCCACTTTAAAGAAATTGCTAACACTATGTGTTGTGTGCAATTACTTTAAAGTAGAAAATGATAAATTCTAACAATAATGAAGACATGAGAGGTTATTTGGAAAGCCCTATGCCAAGTCATATGTTTCCAAATAAAGCTACATAATGAAAAGGGAGGGGTTGCCCCCAAAATGAAATCCTAAAATCACACATAAGGGATCCACGGATTTACGGTCAGTGTATGTCTTTGCTACAATGATATTATAGAGGTTGAAAATGTCATTATTCCCCAAATAACTCATGGAACATGAAGAATGACACATAGAGAGCGAAAACAAAGAAAATCCTTTTGGGTCAATATTGAAGAGACCTAAATGTCTCGATGCCTTGCATCATCCCCATAAGGAAAACATAAGACACAAGAAAGGGTAAAGGGTTTACGAAATATAGAAGAATGAAGGTACAAATAGAGGAATGAACATGAAGAGACATCAAACATAATAGTACTGAGGATCACATTACACACATAAAAATAAAAGAAAAACCTAGATCTAGGGTTGAAAATGGACTCCAAATCAGCAAGTTATGATGCTCAAATGTCAAGTTCACCAAAAAGAAAAATAGAAGAAAAGGGGTTTTGGGGGAGTGAAAAATGATGTGGGGGAGAGAGACCTATTTTCCTGTATTTCATTAGGAAAGGAGATCCCCACAAAGAATTGATTATCAACCCTTAGGTGAATCAATTCAAAGTGAGAATATTTAGATTTCCTTATGACTGAAGGATGAGGGTCAAGGTCAAACATCACTTTTGGGAGAAAAACTAAAACTAGAAAATCAATTCCAAAATGTAATCTAACACTTAAAACAATAATATTAAACTCAATATTTGTAGAACTAGAAAATATAATGTAGATCTGAGAAGGGAAAAAGCATGTGTACCAGTCACCAAAAGTTCTTTTTAGAAGTTGATCTGAAACTCATTCACCCATGGGTGAATGGGTCCAAGTACAGGGATTGCAAAAATATTTTAGGAGATTTTGGTATAGGTTTGAAGCTTCCAATTTCTCCAGGTTTCAGTTCCAAAAAGTCGAAAATATGATTTGTAGGTGATATTCCGTGATAAATTTAAATTTTTTTACAACTTTGACAACTTTGTAAATCTTGCACTCCAAAATGTCTTCAAGTCTTCTTCAACCTAGATCTACATCACACATAGAAGAGAGAAAAATGTTTATTTTGGGTGAATAGGGGTTTTTCTTGGTCAAACCCTGTTTTAGTAATCAAATCTTGAATTGGAATGAAACACAAAAGAGGGAATGAAGAATAAACAAAGCTATATTACCACTCAACAAACCCTTGAACAAAATATTGATAATGGAGATCTTAGGAAGTCTACAACTTTCATGAAATGGCTGATTTGGATATGGATCTTGACACTTGAATATTGCTTGAAATGATACTTTGAATGCTTGACTTGATCATGAAACCTACATCAAAATGTTGGCTCCAAAAACGTGCATGATGGAAGAAGACTTTCACATGATGAATCTGGATCTTGAATGCATCAATAAATATTTGATATACATACTCTTGAATACCTTTGATTTCTCTAAAAATGCTCCAATAATGCTCATAAAATTCTAGCTTGAAAACTTTAGGTGAAACTTAGAAAATAACCTTTTATTTATAGGTATGTGTCCTTAATTTCCTGAAATTCAAATATCACAAGAGAACATTGAATTATGGATTTGAAAAAATTAAAATTCCGACAATTTTTTTAAAAAATTTAGGTCCTAAGGTTTAGGGAGGACCCATTTGCTTTGAATTATGGATTTGAAAACATTAAAATACCACCAAAAGCATAATTTAAATTTAGGTCCTAAGGTTTAGGGAGGACCCATTCGCCCATGGGCGAATGGGTCCCAGGTCCATAAACATGGAACACACATTGCTCAATGTAAAGTGTTATGTTTAGGCATTAATTATTGTCAGGTTCCCCCTTTGGAAAATATAATTTATTAGGCTTGTAAATGAATTAAAGGGCTAATTAAGCTCAATTAATTAAGAGGGCCCAAATAAGTGTGTAAATGTAAAAAGGTACATTTAACAACACTAAATTAAGGCATTATTAAGTCCATTTTAAATAAGGAAGGCCCAAACAAGTGAGAAAATGTAAATAGTTACATTTTTTTACACTACAAATACACCAAATTTTTCTAATGCTTTTTATCTCATCTTAGCTACTTCTAATTTTTTTTTTATTCCTCTAGTTGTTGAGTACCTCTACAAGGCTTACCAGAAGTTGATCAATGATTTAATTTAGAGCCATATTAAAAACTGCTCATATACATAATTATTTCCTTCTTAATTGTGGCCTTGTTAGTAGGGGACATTTCATCATAAAGTTCAATAACCTCTTTTAGTGCATCATGCTCCATAATTGCATTGATAGTGGCATCAAGTTGTAGAGGCACATGTTCTAGAGGAGTCTTCTCTATTTTCCTTTTCTTTCCTTCTTCTTTGGATGTTTCATCTACTACTTCTTGCCTTGTTCTCTTCTTTCTTCTTGTTAAGATGTATCATTTCATTTCTTCCTCTTCATATTCTTCATCATCAATTAAATTTAGATGATTTATCTTTCCCTGCTTTCCTTCTACTTAGTTTTTGGTTTCTTATTTTCAACAGTCTTGATTTCCACCGATGTTTCAATAGAAGCCCTTCTACTACTAGGAGTTTGGGCATGTTTGAAAGTTTTAACAACAATAGGGGTTGACCTTCTTGATCTCCTTGGTCCTTGTGGAGTGGTGGTGGGAGCTTATGACACATCCATAGAACCCTTAGTAATGTCATGTTGAATAAATTGGATATTGAGAGGGGGGGGGGGTGAATCAATATCCACATAAACTTATTGGAAAATCACTAGTAATTCTTTATACCATAAAACAGACAAGAACTATGAAAAAACATGAAAGTTCCACAACACAAGAACACCAGATTTTATGTGGAAAACCCAATGAGGGAAAACCCATGGTGAGGATTAAATCACAATGTATATAGTTATAGAAATACTGGTTACAAAAGAGGCTTACTTCCAAGAAAGGGCTCAGTGCCTGGATACAAAATCTCACTACTTATAGGGAGGCTCACTGCCTATAGATTTTATATAAACAAAAAGAATGGCTAACCACCAAGATTGAATTGATGAAGATGCACCACCAGTGCAAATTCAGTATCGTTGATGCACAAAGTATTCTTTCAGTAGATTAAACTTTCCTCTTCACATATGCTTGTACTCGCTCACACTACTGATTTTTTAATTCACATACTTCACATATATTTTTTCACACACTCTTCACTTCCACACATCTTATATATATATCTACTATATCCACCTATATCAATTAGGTCAGCTACCAAAAGTAATTCAATTGAGTCATGCAACATCATGTCGGCTGGGACCAACACAAGGTCTTACATATAATCCGTGATCATTATAGACTGAGTATTAGGTCAGCCAAGATTAACCTAATATCGAAATACAACCACAAACACTGATGCCAACACATTACCCAAGCATATGAACAACTGATAATGCATACTTACATGCTTTCAACCATTATACACCTTTTCCAAAAACCTTGGATCATACTGATTACCAGAGAGAATATGCGGACCAAAAATACTAGAAATACCAGATGGGATAAACGTGATCTACACACCAGTTCAAGGTACCATACCAACATGGTGACATCAATGACAATATAAGACTTACTTCCAACAATCTCCCCCTTTAGCATTGATGGCAACATGTGTGAAAAATTCAATTCAAAATTATCAACAATTCATATCTCTCCCCAAACTCCATAACTCTCCCCCTTTGACATCAATGGAAAAGGGTGCCAAAAAGGATATAAACATGGTGACATCCAATATTAAAAAATCCTAACTATTTTTAAAATTTCAAAAACTTCAAAACTTTCAAACATTCAATTTTTCAAATTTCTTTCAAATCAGAATGACACTTGTCACTTGAAATACTTTCTTGTACCTTTCTTTAATAACCAGTTATAATTTCTTCCATTCAAGCACTGCAAAGTCCATTCTTGTGTATGTGCTTTCCAATACGACTATTGATGTAAAGGAGGATGACCAATCAGATGAGAATTATCTTTCACAATCTTCTGCATTTGAGAGTATTCCGACAAGACGGTCTAATCGAACCTCAACAATTTATTTAAGAAGCTAGAAGGTCTTCACTACATCATCCCTTTTTCTCTGTACAATTATTAGTTTAGCTTGTAACTCACCAATTCTCAATATTTTCTTCCCATATTTTTCCTCAAAAATATCAAACTTCTTCCCAATACTATTCACTTCAATTCTGCTTCAAAAATTATCAATTGTAGTAGGCCAATGAAGGAAATACTTGTAAATATCACCCATTTATTTCATGCACTTCTTCATCTCTACAATCAATTCAGATAACCTCTATTTTCTTTAGAATATCTCTTCTCAACTAGGGCTTCCAACTTGTGTCCTTCTAGACCTTCAAGCAATATTATCTCTTCAATTACTTCAACTAAATTCTCAGGCAGGGAATCAGAAATGGTAGAAACATCAATACCTTTACGAAGAAGATACTCAACTAGAGCATCATCAACTTTAAGTCTGTCAACAAGAGAGTCTATACTCCAAAATTAACTAATTTTCTTCATTTTCCCTTTTATCAACATAGACCGGATGTCATCTAGATCAGAAGATTCGGATGTAGGTAGAGATTCTTCTCCTTCCTCCTTCTCTTCAGGAATAGCAATAATATTTTTAGAGACTGTCTTTCGTTTCTTCGATTCTAGAGTGTAATCGCAAATAACAACTTCCAATTCTTTCATCCCGAAGGAAGAGCCTTCCTCAAATTGACTAGCCACAATTTCACTAGAGGTCATTATATTCTGTAAAGGAAAAGAAAAAGATTTTACACGCATTTTCTTTATCCTCTAAACTCTCCAAATGTCTGCATATCTGTCGTGCAATGGGAATCCCAGATTCCCACTCAATATCTTTCTTTCCCGGTAGTGATTTCAGGAAATAAAGTATTAGACATTTAAGCAAGGACCCAAAATAGAATGGGTATGCTTCTCCAAGTGACATTCATATCTTCTTGGTGATATTTTCAAGAATTATCTTACATAGATCAAATTGTTTGTTTTCTTTCACCATTTTATGTGCTAAAAACATTGCAATGGTTGAAGTAGAACTTTCTCAATTTCTAAAATAAATCTTATACAAAATTCCGTATGCAACATACCTAACCGATGAATCAACAATGGTATCGATCAACAGTGCTCGGGGGTCTTTGTCAACTCCCTTCAATTCCTCTACTTCCTTGTATTTAATTGTCTTTTGTCTAGGAAGTTCTCCAACATTGCATAGTCCAGTAACCGCTTCGATCGCTTCCTTCAAAATAAGATAGGATTTATCCAATACAATTTTCTCATCCTTGAATTTTCTTAGAAGGAAAAAAATGAATTCTTTATCAACAAACCAAGGGAATTCCCCCACAAATCCAAACCTAGGGTTTGTAAATTTCATAATTCACTCGGTTCCAACCCTAATTCCATCCTCTTTATTTTTCGATGATCAAATTCATCCAACACGACTCCTTTTAGCTTCAGAGGGGTATTCCTACTCAATCCTTTGATAGAAATTTCCATTATAGCTCTTAAAATTCAACAAGAAAATTCTTCTATTACCTTTTGCAACCGTGAGATAGGGAAACTTCTGTCACTTACTTTTGAAAGCTCACAACATTTTCTTCGAAGGTCTTCAAGTCACTTCTGAGATACTTCTAGAGAGTTCCAAATTTCTCTTCAAATCCTTCGAAAGCATTTGATGATCAAAATGATTTATAAAATTTCCTTTATACTTCATCAATTTTCCCTAACTCACATTAATTGCAAAAATTTGACACAACTTTCTTCCACTTTACATTGAGAAACCCTAATTCACTCCGTAAAGGAATATGTTTACTCCCTTTTGTCTGGTTTATTTTTCAACACCTTTGTCATGTCATTCAACACAAAATATCCACATGCCAACACTTGACATGTGTAATTCTGGGGGGTTTAATTTATTTTTTGATAAAGCTCCCACTAAGACCATGCTAGGTCTAGTTCCCAGAGAAATCATCTATACCAGATGAGGGTACAGACACATCAATAGTCTCTGATTCTTATTTCTTTTTCCATATCTTTCTCATTTACTGCTTAAATTCATCCTTGTCAACCTTTTTAATTGGTTCATCACTCTCCACTGGAGAAGACTGCTTTCCCTTTTTTCTTCTGCACACTTTTGAAATATGTCCTGATTTCTTGCAATAGTAATAGACAATATTTCTTTGTCTTATCTAATTTCCATTTCTCCCTGTTCTGCATTGATTCACTTTATGTCCAAACATGTTACAGGTATAGATGTATCCATCAAATGATTGATTTATTCCTCCTCTATTGAATATGTTCATCATCACTCTACTAACCATCCCTACTTGTGATCTGCATTTAGTAGCTTCATGTCCTATCTTCTTGCATGTATAACATTTTATGGAGAAGGGACCAGAAAACTGATTCAACCTACTCCTACACTTAGTTGCCTTATGTCGAAGTTTGTTACATGAAAAAAAACACCATTGAATGATGAATACCTTTGTGCATTTAGTTGTCTGATAGGTGATCTCCTTCTAAAGTTTCTTTTCTTCTTTCCTTTATCTTAAGTCTTATGATTATTTATTAGATCAAAGTTCTACATCTTTCCATCAAAATCATTACCTAAGTCACTTTTGTCCTTAGAAGGTTTCTGTCCTGCTATTAATTTATCAAGCTTGGTGGAGCTTGTCTTAAAGTCATCTTCATAGAGTTTTGATTTCTCAAGTTCTATTTTCAGATTCATCACTTCCTGTTCAAGCCTAGATAAAACATCAACCTTGCTTTGTATCACTATTTTCAAACATTCTTCAATTTTCATCTTTTCATCTATCTTCAATTTCAATCCAATATTTTCAAAATTTGCTTGTTTCATTTCATCACTCACTTCTTTGTATCTTTCTTTGAACTTCTTTAGTTGCTCTTTCAATTTTTGGATACACTCATTTGCTTCATCTAGATTTTCTTTCAAATCTCTGTTTTCAATTTCAACCTTGTCAAGATCTTCAAGGGCAGTCTGGAGCTCTTCTTTATCCATTGTTCAATCTACAGGATCTCCCTCAAGCTATTAGGATTTTTCAGAGGAACCAATGCTCTGATACCAATTGTTGAATAAACTAGATACTAAGTGTGGGGGGGTGAATCAGTATCCACATGAAATTATTGAACAATCACCAATAATTATTTGTACCATAAGATAGACAAGAGCAATGACAAAACATGAAATTTCCACAACACAAGAACACCAAATTTTATGTGGAAAACCTAATGAGGGAAAAACCACGGTGAGGATTAACTCACAATGTATATAGTTATAGAAATATTGGTTACAAAAGAGGCTTACTGCCAAGAAGGGGCTCACTGCCTGGATACAGAAGCTCACTGCTTACAGGGAGAGTCACTCTCTATAGATTTTATATATAGAAAAAGAATGGATAACCACCAATATTGAACTGATGAAGATGCACCACCAGTGTAGATCCAGTTCTGTTGATGCACAAAGTATTCTTTCAGTAGATTAAACTTTGCTCTTCACACATGCTTATACTTGCTTGCACTATTGCTTTTTGCTTCACATACTTCACATATATTCATTCACACACTCTTCACTTCTACACATCTTGTATATATATCCGCTATATCCACCTATATCAATTAGGCTGGCTACCAAAAGTAATTCAATCAAGTCATGCAACATCATGTTGGCTGGGACCAGGGCAAGGTCTTACATATAATCCATGATCATTATAGATTGAGTATTAGGTCGACCAAGATTAACCTAATACTGAAATACAACCACAAACACCGATGCCAACACATTACCCAAGCATATGAATGACTGAGAATGCATACATACATTCTTTCAACCATTACAAGCCTTTTCATAGAACCTTGGATCGTATTGATTACATGAGAGAATATGCAAACCAAAAATACTAGAAATACCAGAGATAGTAGATCAAATACCAGATGGGATAAGCGTGATCTGCACACTGGTACAAGGTACTGGACCAACATGGTGACATCAATGACAATATAAGACTTACTTCCAACATGTCAATCACCCTCTTTAAATTTGACATAATCTTTCCTACTTTCTTCTTCACCTTTTATTTTGCATTATTTTCCACTTTGTTGTTGGTTATTTCATCATAAGTACCAAATCTCTCAACTCTGGTGTCCTTAGGTTTGGTGAGCAATATGTCAACATATACAATCTAGTTTTCTTTGGGAAGTTCATAAGGCAGCCTTGTAATCTAGGAAGTCCTTGGATCAATTTCTTCATTGTAACAATTGTTATCAAACATGAAAGTGATCACATCCTTATACCTTTATACAACTTGATAAGGTATCCTATCCCTCCTTTGCATTTCACTCTATAAGGTTTTAAAGAGACCAAAAAACATTGTGTTTCATTGATTGGTGTCTAGAAAATTATGCATTTATTCCCTAATTTGATGTGAGATAGGAATGTCCCTTCTCCAAACCATATTCTTCATACCTGGTAAATCATTCATGAAATAGAACATAAGGAAAATTATTAGGGAGCCATATCAGAAGTTATAACGTGAATCCATGGTTCTTTGTAGATCCTCCAATAGTTGCTGCCACAAGAGCTTACAAAGGTCATAGTCTTTACCTTCCTTCACCATCTAAAAAGTAGTGTAGATGGTGGTAATGGTAGCAGACTCTACTCTTTTTGTGTAATAGATATTGTATGCAATTACCATTGTGGCATATCAAACACTAGGATCAATGACATCATCCATAATTAGAGTTCTCTTGTTGAATTTTTCTCCGATAAGTTTCATGACTTCTTCATTCTTAACAATTTTTTAATCTTGGAACTGGTCTGGTGGAGCAAAAACTAGCCGCAACCTTGATATATTCCTTTGTGATTAGATAGGGTTGATCAAGAAAAAATATATCCTCATGAATTTGGCTTAAATAAATTCTAACCCATTCATCTTCATAGAAAAAGTTAGGAAAACCCTTACATACATCCAATCATTTTAATTCTGCATTCACATATTCTAGTTAAGCTGAAAACCATCACCCAAAATATTATTGAACCTGAACTCTTCCATCTTCAAATGGTTGTATTCATTTATCTAAGAATGAATTTAAATATAGACATATTCATAATGCTGTACATTGATAGGAACATGGGAGAATGCTCCATCCTTGTCAGTTTCCATGGATTTGTATGAATGCTTCTTAAATGTTGGTCTCATATTTTCATCACCAATGACAATTGGTGTAGCCATGAAAACACTATGGTTTTTCATGTGAACCAAATAAATACCAATGATTTTTTTCTTGTTAGGGTTTTCACAAACTTATTTGAACACTTTCTTCATTTCCTTGGCTCTTGCACACACTTGATATCTTTCAAATGAAATTAATTTTGATCAATTTGAGATTAAATATGCTTCATACCAACCCTAATCGTTCTGCATTAAATACATTTCTTAGTTCTTGATATTGGTAGCTTTTTGCTATCTGTGATATCATAGTGATCCATACTCTTTCAGGTTACTTCCAAAAAAGGTGTATTTCATTCAAAGTCCTGACCAACCAAATACATATCACTCTTTACCATTATGTTGAAGATTTCAACATTTCATACATTTCAGGGGTTTGATAGGATCTGCAATTGCAACTCCCCATGAATCAATACTCTTTGTTTAGTTATCAGAGGACTCATCTGCATCATGCTGAGGTACATATTCATTCTTCATTTCAATTTCTTCCTTATTTTTCCAAAATTTGTTCATTTCCTTCTTTTGCTAACTAATGGCAAGCTTCTTTTGAGTAGTAGAAGATCTTACACTCTTTCCCTTGTAGAATCTAACAATGTGTCCTAGTTTATTGCAATATTATAGCAAGTGATATTGGATTGCAGAGAAAAATTGCTTCTTCTCACATTAGATTTGCAATCAACATCCCTATAAACAAACTTGTTATATATGTGTAGAAATAACCATAGAAATATTGAGAGGTCATAACATTACTATTTCTTATCATTTTTTTCTACATTGATTAGCCTTGTGACCAAATTTATTGTAGGCATAGCACTGACCATGAAATGATTGAGTGTTCATAACATTATACCTTGGAGGCTTGAAAGAGTTTTGACTCATCTTGCTTTTGCATTCAACTTCCTTATGACCAAAAATATTACAAGCATAACAATTATCATTGAACCTAGTAGGAGCATTTTGTTTAGGAGAAGGATTCTTGAAGTTCTTCTTTTTTCTTCAGATATGAATGAATCCTCTTTCATTTCTATTTTCATGATTTTTCTTTGAACCTCCGGAGGATATATCATTAGGATTTTCAATGTAGACATTCTCCTCCCTTGTTTCAGACTATCCTTTTGCTTTAAATTTATCATATAGATTTGTTGATGCATTGATCATGGAAATTTTCCCTTTTTCAAAACCAAGTCTGGATTTCTCTTTGGAGGGTTTTTGAGAGTTAATTAACTCATCAATAATTTTAGAGCCTCCTCTTAGATTTAGACATTTTTCAATCTTCTCTTTTTCTTTTTCTAGTTCTTTTCTCAGGGATACAATCTCTTCCTCAAGATTTAAACATTCAACACTTTTGTTATTGAACTTGGTATTCAGATAATCCTCAATCCTCTTGCCTTCTTCAACTTTGAATTTTAGATTTGAAATCAAATCTCCATCTTCTTTGGATTTCTCCTATTTGAGCTTTCAATTTTCCAAATTCTTCCTTTGATTCTTTAGCTTTTTCCTTTAATTTTTCAATTATCTCTTTTGAATTTTCCAGAATGTAATCATATTTGATAGATCTAGATCCTCAAGAGAAAACCAAAGTTATCCTTCAAAATCAACTTAACAATCTTCAGGATTGATGTCCAAACCTTCATGTTCTATTAATTCTAGATTTGGTTATGGAATAAACACATCATTAATTTTTGCTGTAGACCCCATGTGTTCAAGATTAGGATCAACCTTAGCTATTAAAATTCTCAAGGAACTTGGCTCTGATACCAATTGTTGAACACAATGATGTGTTGAGAGGGGGGGTGAATCAACATATATTAAAAATTAACCATTCCAATTTTTAGATTAACAAAACATCACATTAATTGAAAAGAATAGAAGAGAACACATGCATCACATAAAGACACCAAGATTTTTACGTGGAAAACCCTATGAGGAAAAAACCCCAGTGAGGATTAACTCAATAAATGTAGCTCACTACTAACAAGAATTATAATTTCTTAAGGCTCACTTCCTATGGACTTGTAGACTAAGGTATGCAACCTTAGAGAAAGATACAAAGGACCTGATGAGACTCACTATCTTAGAGTAGGATATATGAAAATTAGAATGAGAAAATCAATTATGAACTGCTATGAAGAAGCATCTAACACATGCTGATGTTGTAGTCACTTTTTTGCACAACTGACCCTTCACACTGATTTCAAACACTTCATATTTTATATTATACTCTATCATAAATCACTATCAATCGTCATCTTCACAAATGAATTTTATCTTCTATATATATATATCCTCTGCAACAACTCAAAACATTTATTAGGTCAGCTCCAAGATGACCTTTAGAAGAAACATTTAATATCACACTGGTCTGCTCCAATTATGTATAATATTTGCAAGAGAAACACTTATGGATTAAAAAACGATATTATAGGACCCAAACACATCATAAAATATTCTCTAAAACAAAATTAACTAATCGGGATCAACCGTTGATGGAGATAAGACTGTCGACCCAAATAATGGTACCACTACCAAAACTACCATTAGTTCACCTTTGCACACATGGGAAGAGACCAAAACTATCATGCAGACTAAGAAGTAAGAATTTTATTTCATGCACTATATCTACTCAACCTTATCTTGAAGAATTTTATCATCATATTCTAGCGAAAATGATTAAACTCACTAAAATTGCAAGAACAAAGCATTCCAAATAAACTGTAGCACACCGTTATTCAAAAAATGAACTTGTAAACCACTTCACCAATTGATGCTGCTAAGTAGTATGATTTGAACACCATTCAATATGTTAGAAAAATTGCAAGGAAAATTCTTCAGTTTCAAAGGAATGCAGATCATTCTAGTAAGCCTTCATCAACACATTACTCTTTCAGAGCACAAATCAGAACACTGTTAATTGTAACTTTCACTGTAGAAGGTGTGATGACTTGATTTATTGGATATGAAACCTTCATAACTTGAAAAATATATCATATGAACTGAAAGACACAATCTTGCTCAGTGGAAAGATGCAGACTAGAAAATCATGACACTAGTTTAAAGTCTATACTATGAATGCCTTAGAGAAAATTTTGCATCTTATCTCTATGTATGGTACATCAAACTGAAATGTCATCAATTTAGACCTGTTGAGATACATTATACATGCGTATCATCCTCCAAATCACACCTAAATCACCACTCTTCCTTATACTAAATTGCATAATTTTGCCTTAACACACACTAACTATGCAATAACTATCTCTAGAGTATGTACATAATTCAACATCACACCTGACATCAATGAAAACTTATATTGGGTTGATATCAATGAAACAAATTATTGCTAAAATTTGGTACCTTTAGTGAGATTCTCCACCTATTTGAACAAGCATTATTGATTGTTCTTCAATAGTTTAAGCTGATATTGTATGTTGTTCACTTGCTTAGCGAGAGTTTTGTGAGCATGAAGGGTGTCCTACAAGAGATGGGAAAAAGTTAACTGAAGAGATGTTAGTAAAAAAATTGCATGGACCTAATTATAAGGTATTATAGAACACAATAAAAAATGTAAGTTCTATAAATTATTTATGATAATTTGCATATAAGATTTAGCCAACAATTCTTTTGAAACACCAAAACCCAACATAACTTTCTAAATTTTTTAGCTAGAAATGGTCATGGAGAGGGTGGTGAAATGAAGGACCGAGTGTTACAGGTATGAGGACAAAGCTAGAAAAAAATTTGTAATAAAATACATAATAAGTAGTACTAAAAAAAGAGTATGAACATCATAAATATAATTTATCAAAGGGGCATGCCTTCATTTTATGTTTGAATTCAAATATAAAATAGAGTAAATTTCATCAAATTAATTTTAAGTTTTATAGTTGAATACTTCTCTTGAAATATAAAAATAAGTAAAATTATTTTTTGGCTATATTGTTTAATTTTTATTGATCAAATTTAGTAAGGTCTGATGGAAATAAGATCCAAATAAGATACAAAGACTATAGCTCTGATACTAATATATCAAGATAAAACCCAAACTAACACATAAAGACTATTAGTTTGATGCCAAGAGTTGGAAATAAAATCAAACTAACAATCTATGGATATCAAATGAGAAGAACAAGATTCATAAAATATGGAAATTATAATTTTTATTAGGTCAAAATATCTTTTACAATAAAAATATTATAGACTAATTACAAAACTATCCGAAGCTACAATTTTGGAGCTACTATGTATGCTCACTATCTAGAGCTATTATGTAACTAGCTTCCATAGTTGTTTCTACTCTTCTATTCAATACTCTATTACTGCTATAATTATCTCTCTATTCTTTCTATTTTTCTTTGTTTGCTTTGCTACAACAATTTTCTTCTCATATTTTCTCATTTTAAAATTCACTTACCATGATAAATTTCCCCCAAAAAAGAAATAATGTTCAAATTCCAAATCTAGGCATTATAAATAGAGCCCCCAAAAATTAAATGTTGTTTGGTGGTTGTAGGAGGAATGTAGGGGAACGATCCAAGAGATATTGGTCTATAATGAGGTATACACTAGACATAAACTATCTAATTCAAGATTACCATATTCCAACACCCTCCCTTAGTTTTGAGTCTCCTTCATGCTCATTATATACATTTGAAGCTAGAACTATTTATTTTGGAGTTCTTTCAAAGCTCTAAATTTTGGAGCTCCTCCATATCTCAGCTTCTAGAGCTCTTCTGTAGCTCGATCATTCTAGAGCTCAATTTTTAAAGCTTGAATTATAAATATTAACTTCCAGAGATTGATTGTTCTAGAGCTCAATTTCTAGAGCTTCTAGAGCTTAACTTTCAAAGCTTCTAGAGATCAAATGTACATGACTTCTAGAGATGACAATGAAGAATCCAAATATGCTACCACTATATCCATGATTTCCAAACTATTTCTCAAGTGCTCAAAAGTTTCTCTTATGAGTGAATTTGTAATTTTTTTGTGAGTTACTGCTCAATTAGGTATATTATTGAACTTTGATCTGCATTTTCTACTAGATCCCTATGAAATTATACTTGATTTATGTAGAATTTGTCTACCACGCCCCTATGTTTTTGAAGGGATTTTTCTTTCCAAGGAATTATTAGTAATAATGCCTTATTTTTATGATTGATATGGTTTTGCACTCAAGGGTTCAAGCTTTTGCACAAGGTAAAGCCACTTGTCAAGCCTGCATAACTACAATCAAATCTGGGGACTATACTCAAGGCACGATGCACCAAGATTCCATGTGGTGGCTCCACATACAGACTAAAGGAATGATCGATGTTTTCATTTCATCAAGCGCTCACCCTCCCATGAGGCACATGCCACAATGGCACAAACGAAGGGACTTTTAAGGATCACAATAATTTTTGATGCATGGTTTGCCATAACTCTTGGCGGGTCCACTACGAACAAAGAGAAAATGTCAATGGGTGGCCTACTCACGTGCATCCTAGGGATGAATTCTCATCATTGGCGCTTAATTATGAAGACTCATAGGAAATTTTTGGTCAGATCATGGAGGAATAGGTGGCATCACTGCCCTCATTGGGGGTTACTCATTATTGGCCAGTATGGCCATTTCAACAGTCTGGATGGAGGCGAGATCGACAGGACCATGACTGAGGAATCTTTTTGGTTGCAGTGGTTCCCATCTTGTTAGGGATGGATTTTCATATTGAAGCCCTACATGGTATTTTTTTGGGGGTTCTTCTCTAATTTTTCAATCACTTAATACAAAACTTAGAAGGAATTTATTATTTTATGTAACACATAGACCTTAGTATGTTATTTTTCTTGAAGAATAGGGACTAAATACATAAGAATTATTTCATGTTTTCCTTTTCTATGTGTTTAGCTATATTTATTTACTTGAATTCATACTCTATGTCTATTAGAGTGTTTGCAGTGGTAATTCATTCCTTGTAGCTTTTATATTTTTAGTTACTTTAATGCATATTTAATATTCTTTTGAATTTCTATAAAAAATAATTAAATTGAGATTTTATTATGCTATATCAGGTTTGAAATGTTGTAAAATCTTGGTGCATCACCTTAGAATAGTTTTTTTTATGCATTGTTTTTCATCTCTTCTCCCTTATCCTCCCTCTATTAACAAAACAAAGAGCTGACTTCTAAAATCCTGGAGGTTCCCATTTGTAGAACTTCCCATAAACTGTATCTCCTAAGCAT
The DNA here is from genome assembly GCA_007115665.2 of Sequoiadendron giganteum. Classification (NCBI taxonomy): domain Eukaryota; kingdom Viridiplantae; phylum Streptophyta; class Pinopsida; order Cupressales; family Cupressaceae; genus Sequoiadendron; species Sequoiadendron giganteum. The sequence continues at coordinate 129,587,914 of CM021107.1, read as the reverse complement.
CAAATTATGAGATAAACAATTTTTATGTGTATGCTTCATTGATGGAAGATTATATTCTTTTTCAAGGCTATTAATGATACATTATTATAAAATATGGTTGTACTATCTTCTTATTCTTCTTTCAAATATGCTAGGATCGTCTATAGAAAAAGTAACCTAACAAGCTACCATCTCAATGTGCTCTTTCTACCATCTATAATTTCTACCCAATCACTACCATGTATCCAACCAACCCAAATTCATTTACTGTAATATACAAATACCATATCCCTTGGTGCCATTAACATACCTCATGATTCTCTTATCTACTTGCCAATGTGTATCCTTTGGTGTCTCCTTAAATCTAAAAAATTAGGGTTACTACATGCATAATATTAGGCCTAAATGCTATCAAATACATTAAAATTTCAACCATGCTTTTGTATATTTTTTGATTCACATTGTTGCTACAATATTCCTTAATTAATTTTAGACTTGGAGCTATTTGTGTTGGTGTAGGCTAGATATTTTACATTCTAAACCTTTTTAAAATCTTTGTTGTATACTTTTCTTAAGAGATAAAAACACCATGTTTCATTTTCTTTATCTCTATGCCAAGGAAATATTTTAGTAAACCCAAGCCTATCATCTCAAAATCTTTTCATGGATTCTTTAAAATAAAAAAATGAGGAAAAAAATATTCCTCATAAATTAAATCACATATATGCAAGTCAATATTTAAAATATTACCGTCACTTGCCTTGATGTAGAGAGTGGGCTCACCATCACTTTTTCTAAAGTCATTTCTTAATAAATATTAGTCAATCATACTTTACTATACTCACGGTGCTTGTTTAAGCCCATAAAGATATTTATTTAACCTATACACTTTATTCTTTTGTCATAGAAATTCATATCAAGGTGGTTGTTCAATATACACTTCATATTTTAACACTCCTTTTAGGAAGGTAAATTTCATGTCCATTTGATACACCTTCCACTTGTGCTAGGCTGCTATTGCTAAGATTATCCACATGGTTTCCATTCTTAAAAATGGAACATATGTCTCATCATAATCTAGTCTAGGTTATTGTTTGCACCCCTTAACAATAAGACTTACTTTATGCCTTTATATTTTTCCTTTGACATTGATCTTGGTCTTATCAACCCACTTTACTCTAGTCACTTATTTTACTGGAGGCAAATCAATTATCTCTCATGTTTTATTTCTCTATATTACATTTATTTCCTCATCCATGGCCTCACACCATTTCTCTTCTTTAACAACATTTTTCAAATTAATTGGATCACTATGAGAAAATAATGCAAAATTTAGATTTTCATCTGATTCATCATCATAACTTTCATTTTAATAAATATCCTTCAAGAATTTCTTTTTTTCTTGGAATTAGGGAGAGAAGAGTGGGATATGAACTCTTGCTGCCAGAGTTTCTCGACTATTTAGAGAGTCTTTGGAGCTGATTGGTTTCCAAAGCTATTTGAAAGACTTCAAAACTTCTATAAGTGATCTTTGGAGCTAACCTTTGGGCTCCATATTGGCTGGAGATGCACTGTTCTCCTCTTCATTTCCTTCTTCTTCATCATCTATAGGAATGCTAACAATAATACTCAAAGAGGTGTCTATATCATCCTATTTTCTATAAACTCAACATCCTTATGGATCACAATTTTTGTTAGAAATTGAGAGATTGTCATTATTTTCAATAAATAAAATCTGGATAATTGCCTCAATGGAATTTTTATGTTTATCAATAATTAGCTGCTATGGTAATGGAAGTTTGTTGATCTAGTATCTTGATCCAGATTATTAATTTTTTGTAAGATCTGCTCAAAAGCTGATAATATGTTTCATATTGATATTAGTTGCATCCACTGACATGGTTTCAATTGACTAGGTTGTATGGTTAGAAAGGTATAGTTACCAATAGTTTTGGAAAAATATCATACTCATACACTGGCTCTGTACATTGGTTTTTTGGTCTGGATTCTATCTTAGAAAAAGATATCATTACAAGAATTTGTACATAGGTTTGAGAGACTACAATATGAAATTTAATTTGGAGTTTCATAATGATATGTGAAGGCATTTGGAAGATATGAATGACAATATTCTGATCTATAGTCTATAGTGAGTTTTCATATAGTACACTAATGTGGGAGATTCCCCATTTTCTCATATTTGATTATTTCATCATGCAGTGTTGGAGATAAGTAGCTTGATGTCATCTAAGTGACAATTCAATATGATAACAAGTTTTTGTGTTACATGTTTTATGGATTGCATATATGATTGGAGTTTTTTATCTAACTCTAGCTGACCTAATTATGTATTAATATTGAGAAGTTTTTATATGTGCTACAAATGATTAAGGGATCTATCTTAGGTCCACGCCAACTACTTATATGCAAAGATGAGTATGTTTTGAGGACAATGCTGATAGTGTTGATTAGGCCAACCTAATTAGTAAAAATGGATATATATATATATATATATATATATATATATATATATATATATATGTATATATGCAAGACATTTTTGGGGAGAGAGTAGAGAGGTAGAGAAGGAGAGTGCGTGAAAGATACATGAAAACAAAGATGTGAATGGATATGTGAGAAATTGTATAGATATGTAGATAAGTGTGTTATCTATGTATTGTGCTTCACCAGAACTAAACCCCAACACAAGGAAGGTGCATTTCCATCAGTTCATACTTTTGGTAGTGAGACACATCATTTTGTATCTACTTCAGGCTATGAGCCTTTCAAGGACAGTGAGTCCTGGCAGTGAGCCGTTGTAATATTCTATATCTAGATATATTATATTGTGAGCTAATCCTCACCGTGGTTTTTCCCATTTTTGGTTTTCCACATAAAAATAATGGTGTTCATGTGTGTTGATGCATTGTCTTGATTCCATGTTTTCTCTTGTTGATTCAGTCAGATTTGTGATAATGTTTAGATGGACTTTATTTGTATGGTTTTTGGAATAATGATTCACCCCCCTCCCAGTATTTTGGATGTTCAACAATCAATATCAGATCTTGGTTCCTATGAAGAAGCCTAACAGCTTGGGGAAGGTCCTGAGATTTGAATTTATGGAAGATAAATTTTTTTCCATTCCTCTAGAAGTGATCTCTATTGGACATTCAAAAGAAAATGAAGATCTGAAGAATAAGTTGAAGGAAGCAAATCAATGTATCAATAATCTAACGGAAATATATGGAGAAGTCAGTGATCAATTAAATAAAGAAAATGAAGACATCACCAAAATGACAAAAAAATTGGAAGAAAAGAGAAAGAATGAAGATTATCAAAATGTTGAAATTCAAAGTAAGATGGATGAATGCACAAAGCTTGAGCAAGAAGTGGTAACTCTAAAATCAAATCTAGAAAAGGAAAAAAGACATGAGGATAAATTCAAGGAAAGCATTGCAATGATTGATGAGTTGATTAACTTTCAAAAAACTGCTATGGATAAAAGTGGTCTTGGATTCAAAAAAGGACAGTGTTCAAAGGAAAATCAATCTCTTGACATGAAGATTCAAAGCGATGGTGGATAGTTAAAGAATCTAAGGAGAAACACCATAAGGATTACTATCAGAAAACATAATGCTCAATGGTATTTATATTTTAATGGTGTTTTTTATTCTTGCAATAAGTTTGGACATAGGGAAAAATATTGTAAGAAGGAAAAATAACAAAATTATGGAGCGAATGAAAAGACTTTATCATTATTTGGTCAATGTTTTGAATACAAAAAGATCAGACATAAGGTTATGGAATGTGGAAGTTAGAAGTTGAACAAGGCATATTATTCATTTAATGGCTACTGTTATCACTGTAAATCATTTGGACACAAGGCTAACTAGTGCAAAAATAGATTGAATAAAATAAAACTTGGATGGAAGAATGTTGTTTGTTGTAATTTTAGAAAATTGAAACATTTTGCCAGGAACTGTAGAAGTAGAAACATGAGAAGTAAAAATCCGGTAAAGAAACATGAACCAATCATTAAGTTTGATCTGGTAGAAGTGAAGAAGGAAATGGAAAGAATTTGGAGAAGGGAAGGAGAATTTAAGCAAAGTGAATCAGAATCATCGATCATTTTTGTGCCATCCTTTGGTGCAAACACTCCTATCAAAAAATAATTCAACAGTGCCTAAGGGGGAGCAATAATCAAAATATTTAATGACCCCTTTTTTGATATATGATGTCATATCATGACATGAATGCATTTATTAGGATAAAAAATTCAGATTTCATGCAAAAGGAAGTTGTAGACACACATGTGTGAAGAATGAATTCTATAGAATTTGAAAGGATGGAAGTGTACATGATTTTTGAGGTGATCTACTTGCGATCTGAAACATTTGTTCCAAAAGAAATTGGAATGAAATAAATAAAATCAAATAAGTTAATGAAAATTCATTCAATGAAAATAAGATTTGAAGAAGGTGAAGCATGTAGAGAAAGCTTTGAAGAAACTAGAGCAATTTCATACGAAAAAAATTCAGAATTTGGCTTCAGAAAGTAGGGAAAGAGGTAAGTTGCTATACACTGAATTGTTTGATGAATCTTGTTAAATGTGATGGATATACCTCAAATAATAGATAATTTAGTGAATTCGGAACCACAACTTAAATTGTGCCTTGTTAAAACCTTGGAACTTGATCTTTTGGGTGCTTTTTTGGAAATTCCTTTTGGTGTTATACCGATTGAAGACGTTGGAATATACATTCATCAAAAATTGGAAGAATCCTCCTACAAAAAAAATCACATATTATAGGTTGAAGAATTAATTAGAAATTATTTTATCCTAAAACCAAAATACAATGTACTTACGAAAATGAAATTGGATGTATGGAACGATTTTCTGAACTTTAGTAATGAAGAAAGATGTATCAGAATGGCTCTTAGCAAAATTCATGGTGAATATGTGTGGCTTGAAGAATCATATGCTATAACCAAAGATGTAATCAAGGAAGCAATTGTATTATTATCCTCTGGACCGACTCCTGAGTGTAATCGTGATAGAGGAAAAGGTTTAATTAGGAGCAAATGAATCACTAATCCAACAATTTAGTATGCAAGTATAGTTATTTCATGGGCGATATTTGGTGAAAATGATGTCTTCACTATTACAATTGATCTTGCATTGTATATGTTTGAGAATAGAACATAATATGACCTCTGTGAGCTTCTTCAACAACAGTTGTTGGAAAATCTGAGAGATATCAAGAAGTAGAAGAATTGTACATTGGTTCTATGTCTAATTTCCATTTTATGAAGGAGATTCTTGGAATAGGTGAGGTTAGTTGGGAGAAAACTAGACCAGTCTCTCATCAGATTGAGGAACTTATGAGAAACATTGGGGATTTGGATGCACAAGGAGATGCTCTTGCTGCATTCTTTGGTAAGTTTCAAAGAAAAATGTGTTGGCAAAACAAGAATAAACAACTGAGAGGAGGGGGGTGGGGTGTATCAGTTGTCACATAGTTTAAAAATTATTTATCCTTATTAACCTTTAATCTCAGATCTGATAAATAAAAGTGAAATAATGAATCAACAACACATCAAAAGCACACATAGCACCAATATTTTTGCGTGGAAACCCTGTCAGGGGAAAAACCACGGTGGAGGTTAATCCACAATTTATACCTTGTTAAAAGTATAAAGAAAATGAATAAGGAATGCACATGCATTCAAGCACACTGCCTAGAACTCACTACTCAATGAAGACACATTGTATTACATAAAACTTTCATATTAAATCCATTTGAAGAGGTTGAACTGAGAAATTAGCTTCTTCAAAAGCCTAATGATAGTTCCGATCAGGCACATAAACACTTCTTCACACTTCGCTCAAACTTCTTTACACTCTGCTCTGCAATTGAATGATCTGATATTTATTCACACATTTCACATTCACACTTCTCACACATACACCACACACACTTCAAAATGAAGAAATAATCGCTCTTATATATCCGCTTCATGGAATTACATCAACAACTTTGTCAGCCAAAAATAAAGGAATAAATGAATTACAAAATTTTGGCCTAATTCATGAACAAATCTCAATGTGCACCAACCGAAGTCAGTCACAACATAATGAAGACCTAAAAAAACATCCTCCAACATTCCAAGAATTAAAATATTAATCCATGAGAATCTACAACACACTACAACCACCATGTCGGCCAAGAATATGAAAACCTGAACACACAAATGAAAAATCTCTGATCACGATCACACCGATCAATGTGGATGGGCAATAAGGATAGAGAATGATCTAGAAACATCGAAAAAAATTGTAGGAGCATACAAAACAACTAGAATTACTAGAATCACATTGTCTTCTTCCAGAAACACTAGCTACAGTAATAAAGTAACTGTAGGAACACATAAACACAAAACTTGCACAAATATTGATGTGCACCTTTGAAACTTTTGAAGTATAAACTAGACAGGCTCAACAACAAACCCTTTAAAGCACAACTTTTGAATACCAACATACTAAACTTTGCACCACATTAAAATTCACAGCTTCATAGACAACTTTCAACATATTTATTGTAATTTTCTCAATATCCTTAACATATATAACCTTCAAGACATCAATGCTAATAGTGTTGACATCAATGACAACCACATATAAGAAACACAACCACAACATCCAATAATCTCCCCCTTTGGCATTGATGGCAACACATGATGTGAAAAATAACATCAACACAACTAACTCTGTACACATTACTCTTCTCATATTGTTCTTCTCCCCCTTACATTATTCTTGTCCTCTTTTTGTAATTTTTCACATTGTTCTTCGCCCCCTTTGACCCCCTTTGACATCAATGGAAAAGGTACACAAGCTCCGAACCACATATCTGAATCATTTGACTACTCCCCCTGAGTAGTAGCCACCACAACATCAATCCAAATCAAGATATGACTATGAATGCATAGACTGATGCAAAGACTTGCATCTTAGTTCTGATTAGGAGGGGAAATCACCCCTAACTTCCCTCTGAGATACTCAAAAATATCTGTTGTGCCTATTGCACACACACCCCATTTGGAACAGGGACCCTCTCTCCCCTCGTTTTGATTGCCGGGTCCTTTTGGCTTTTCCTCATTTTGTGTGTCCATTTTTGTGCCCTAATAGGTCAACTCACCCTTCAAAGTCACATACTAAGTTTGACCAAACTTGCCCCCTTTAAAAAATGCTAAATCTAAGGTCAATTCGGGTTTTCCTTGTCAGAATGCCCTTTGGATGTCAGTGGCCCCTTCTGGGTCCAGACCCTCGGGTTTCCCTCTCTGGATTTTTGTTCTGGGTTTGCTGTTGCTGGCGTCCGATGCCCAGCATCTTTCCAGACCCTGGATCTTGAATTTCCACGTCTGGGATTCCGCTTGGACTTCGCTGTTCCTCACGACCGTGACTGGATGTCTTTCCAACCATCAGACTCCGGGTCGCCCGCCGCTGCCTGTGGGATTTGAACTCACCAACTCTCTAGCCACTGTACAAAGGAATTAATTATGGCGTTAATGACAGTTTTGGCTATAAAAATTGATTTTTCGGCTGTCATTTTCATGCGACTAAAGTAATAGAAATTTGGAGAGCTCCGAAGCATCCGACATTTTCAGCCCCTAAATCTGAGCTCTTTTTTCGACGTTCTCCGCGTGACTAGTAGCATTCTTCTTCAGGATTTCAAGGTATGTCCGCCATCTGTGCGCTTCGTCATCTCTTTTTGTCAAAATTCTGAGTTTTAAATTAAGTAAACATGTAAAACAGGGTTAAAATCTGGTAGATAAGTACCCTCCCCTAAAATCCCATGTTTTAAAATGTGAAAAATTGATCGTTTGAGAAGTCATAATTCAAACTAGAGTTGGACCTTGCCGCTGCTGTTCTTTAGAATAGTTGCTGGCATCTCCCAGGCCCGGACCTTCCCTCGGCTGTCCGCATAAAACTCAAACTTAAAACTCAAAATTTCATGCGGCCAAGCTCGTCCTAGATCTCGGCCTCTGGATTTCCCCTCGTGGGTTTCCATTGCGCCCTTGCCATTCCAAACGGCCTTCCCTGAGTGTCTTTCCGACTCTCAGCTCCCGGCCCTGCGAAATCCATGAGAAACTTAGAAAAAATCAAAAATCAGCAAAGAAGCAAATTGTCCCCGAGATCCAATCCTCGGAGTTCCATTTACGAAATTCCGTGTTGATTTCTCTGTTCTGACGGCCTGTCTTGAGCGTCTTTCCGGACGTCGGACCCTGACTGCATGAGGCCTAATTCCAAATTCTATGGAACCAACCAAAATCCAAACTCACTTCGGACCCCGACCTCTGGAATTTCGTTCCCAGAATTCCATGTCGCTTTTGCTGTTTTACATGGCTGTCCCGGGACGTCTTTCCGAGTCCTAGACCTTGGTCCCCATTTGTCTTGTAAGAAATACGAATGAAAAACCAAGCACCCAAGGTGTATCTGGACCTCGACCCCCGGATTTCCGCTTCTGGAATTTTGTTCCACTGGCGCCGTTTTACACGAAAAATTCGAAACGACTTTTCGACCTCCGGGCATCGACCATCTGTTTGCCGCTATGCTCCCAGAACTTGTAAAATTTGTCTTTGGGGATTGTCTTTCGGAATTCCCCTCCTGGATTGCCTCTTGCATTTCACCATTTCGAACGACTGACCCGTGACCGCTTCCCGATGACGGCAGTCTGAGCTCCGGATTCTGACACCCGGAGTTCCGTCTCCCCTATGCCGTTTCCAGCGGCCGTGTTGCAGCTAATACCCGAACTTCCAAATGAAGGATTAGATGACCTCCAAATCCAAAATGGATTTCGACCCACTTGCTAAAATTAGGTCTTCCTTCACACCAACCCCAATTTGACCAAATCCAACGCCAGGAAACACCTTTGGGAGTTCCATGCCTAATTTTCCCTTCCAAACGACATTCTACCAAGGGAACTCTGGCCCTGGGAACCCGTGTTTTCTACCTTGCTTTCTAATAATGTTGTATCAAGTATTATGTAATGATTGAATATGAGTAATGATTGTAGGGCTAACTTTGATGTCCAGGGACTTGTCTGGGGCCATTTTTCATGTTTAATGTTATCGATTCACGTCTTTTGTGCAAGATTTATGGAATCCAACATAGAAACTTCTGGTGCCTCCAAGGAGAAGGGTAAAGTAATAGCCAAGACACCTCGAGACAAGAAGGATAATGATATGATGAAGTACAAGTTTCAAGGGGTCCCCTCACAATCCAGAGTCACTACTCTTTGGAGAGATGTCACGGATACCAACATCACTCAGGTCGATGTTGATGAATTTATACAGAGAGTCAGGGTGAACTCCAAGACAAAGAATGCAAGGTTGATAAGGAGCAATGGAATTGCCAAAGCTGCAGGCTTCCCGCCGGCCCTGGTGGCCTTGGAATTGGTGATGGCGTGCATAGAGGCATACCAACCTGAGACCTGAACTATAGTGGATTAGGATGGGAATATCCAGTAGATATGTCCCCATCGGGCATAATGACAACTTTCCACATTCTTGCCTTTAAGAGCATGGAGACCCCCACCATGGAAGAATGCAAGGAGCTATGGGAGTAGGATTTGTTGAGGTGTAAGAAACTAATCAATCAGTATTGGTTGAAGGACAAGCGGGGTAGTGCCATCAAGCTCCCTCAAGAGTTTTTTCGCAACAATTTCTTCAAAGATTACCATGACCTCGTGACCTTGCTAAGTCGAGTGATGGGTCTTCCTGCTGTGGCCTTCTTCCAAGAATGGATGTTCTATTTTGTGGAGCAGATTCTCCGCGATGACGAAATTGCCTTCTATTGGGGGGAGATAATCAGTGATTGCTTCCACAAATAGTTTACAACCGCGAAAAAGACTTCCAAGTTTTACATGACATCCTACCTGGTATACTCCCTCGCAGACCAACAAAACTATCATGGATTAATTGCGTTACCCGGTGAAGCATCGGGGGTAGAGCTCAAGCCTTATGATAAATACCCTCAACTACAGTACCAAAACTTCAAGAAGGATTATTGCAGGGTGAATGATGCATTCATCGCCCACATAATTCGATCTCTAGGAGGCGAAATTCAGAGAAGAGTTTCCCATAGTGCCAGAGCCCTCCTCAAGCAATACGCCTTCCTATACATTCAATTTCCAAGGTTCACCTATATCCGTGCCTAGGGATTCACAGAAAGACCAAACAAGCTGCCCCAGTACCCCAACAACTAGATTATACTATTAGAGCTAACTTGGCAGCTATGACACATCCATAATATCTTGAGCAACAAGCATCTAGCGGGTGCACCTTACCCCATTGGGCTCGGCCAAGGGATGTACAAGATTCATACCTCCTAGTGTGCGGGGTACTTAGAAAGGGAGTTGGCCAAATATCACTTCCGTTAATATACAGCTCGACCTCGAATGGACCCATACAGACATATCAAAAAGGCACTGGGATGGGAGTATGCCCACCTCCACAACATAGAAATTTTTTGGGCCAATTGTAAAGATGATCTTGAAGTGCGGCTACGGCACTACATGCTCATGACCACTCTTTACATGCAAAGAATACATTTGTGCCCGGTTCCTGATCAGCTCGAAGAGGATGAGGACACAGTGATTGATTTGGGATAATGCTTCCAAGTATGATGATGACTGGAAAAAGATCGTCAACAACTCCCAAGAATGGATCTATCAAATTTTGCAGTCCGACATCATGGAGTTGGACAAGTTCCAACCATTGATCTTGAGCTTTATGGAGTATGCAGCGTTAAAGAAGTGCGAGGGCAACCCAGTCATCGATAAAGAATTCCTCAAAGAATAGCTACAACAAAGGGAAAATAGCTAAAGGATGAAATTACTACAGTGTTGTCACTAGATGACGAAATAGGGAAAAGACAAGAAATATTTTATAAATGAAATATATTTGGGGGTAGGTGAAACCCTAGTGTAAAGTGAATCTTGGCCACAAAATGGAATCAAATCTTGGCCACTCATTTTGCTTTTTGAAAACTATAAATAGGGCTCTCCTCCTCTAATTTTAAGAGAGTTGAGTTGTTTTAAAAGCATGTTGCAAAAATTATAATAGAAAATACAGTCATTTCTTGGTGTATTTATGGGTTTCTCTATATGTTTCATGATTCTTCTCCCCTTAGTTAAAAATTTATTTCAAATTATTTTGCTGTTCTAGTTTCCTTTAGTTAGTTGTAGTGGATTTAGTATGTTGTCTTTGGTTCTGAAGATTTCTGCTGTGTGTATGCTTTCCTTGTCCATACTTTTGGTCATTTGCTGCTGGTAAATGATTATGTAAAGTTAGCCTGGACTATAATTTCATAGCTGCTTATTAAACTTTGTCTTTTTTCACATTTACATGGCGAATGAATGATGAATATCTGTAGTCCTTAGAAGATAGCATAGATTTCATGACATTGTGAGAATTCAGATTAAGTGAAATTTTGTTTAAGGAAATTGTCCACAGCAGGAACCTCCATGATCACTGTTCATCGGTAGTTGCAGGTCCGGGAACCATCCTTCTTCCTCGCCCCCCTTTTTTATTTTCTTAGAAGCAATTTGTGCTAAGGTTCATTGCACATTGTAAAGCCAAATCTGACGAAACAATGGAGTCCCAGACTGCTGTTGCCTACAATGAAGTGTAGTAATTTCATATTCAAAGAACTCCATTCATTGAACCAATTCTCCTACAACTTTAAACCACGTAAGACCACCTTGTGATTCCAAAAAAATCACATCAAACAACTGATATATTCCAAGCATCATCATGACCTAACATCCGAGAGACCTTGGGATAGTGTTCTGCAATTTGATTATGGAAGATTATCTTTCAAGAGAGGTAATGCACCTACGTATTACCTATGTTGTGAAGTGCATAAAAACACCATCGACAATATCCTTAGGTAATGGCTTAGTAAACATGTTTGCAATCTGTTCCTTAGTAGGCCATACTCCAGTTTGACTTCTTTATCACTCACTTTATGTCTCAAAAAGTGATATTTGATAGATATATGTTTTGTCTTTGAATGCAACACCAGATTCTTAGAAATATTTATGGCACTTGAATTATCACAAAATATAGCAACATGCTCATCATAATCAATTCTGATATCTCTCAGCATCTGCTTCATCCATATTACTTGAGTACAATTGTTTGCAACAACAATATATTCTGCCTCAATAGTAGATAAGGAAATGGAATTCTACTTTTTACTTAACCAAGGCACCACCACTAGTACTTTTTCTATCATTCACATCTCTTTCCCAATCTGCATCAGTAAAGGCATTCAAGGTAAGATCATCATCTTTAGGATACCAAATAGCAAGGTCAACTATCCCTTTCAGGTATCTGAAAATTCTCTTCACAACAGTCACATGAGATTCCTTCGGATCAACTTGATATCTAGCAACCATACATACAACATTCATGATTTCAGGTCTGGTCTGAGTCAAATAAAGTAATCCACCAATCATTGACTTGTACCTTGTTTGATTTGCCTTAGGAGAATCATCATTCTATGTTAACTTGCATCTGGTTACCATGGGTGTACCAAATGGCTTTGAGTCTTCCATGCCAAACTTTTTCAATAACTCTCTTACATATTTGGACTGAGATATAAAGATTCCATTGTCCAATTGAGTAATTTTCAATCCCAAAAATAATTTCAGCTCTCCAATCATTGACATCTCAAACTCACTTTTCATTTCATCAAAAAACTTCATACATAAGTCATCATCACCTTCAAAAATGATGTCATCAACAAAGACTTCAATAATCAACTCTTTATCTTGATCCATCTTAAAATATAGATTACTATCAATAGTACCTTTATTGAATCCACGTTTCAATAAGTATTTATTTAGTCTAGCATACCAGGCTTCAGGGCTTGCTTGAGTCCATATAGTGATTTATTCAATTGGAAAACCATATCTCCTTTATTAGCAGTTGAAATCTATCTGATTGCTCAACATATACTTCTTCTTCTAGCTCACCATTTAGGAATGCTGACTTTACATCCATTTGAAAGACTTTATAGTCCTTAAAAGCAACATAAGAAATAAACAATCTTACAACTTCGATTCTAGCAATAGGGGCACAGGTTTCTTCAAAATCAATACCTTCCATTTGTGAGTACTCTCTACATACTAGTCTTGCTTTATTCCTGACCACTTCACTTTGTTCATTCATCTTATTTCGAAAGACCCATTTGGTTCCAATCACATTTTTATCTTGAGGCCTAGGAACAATAATCCATTTATCATTTTTCTCTATTTGCATCAGTTCTTCCTTTAGTGCTTCCATCCAATATTCATATTTACATGCTTCATTGACATTGTTGGGCTCAGTCTTGGAAATCAGACAATACTCTTCTCCAATTCTTCTTCTATTCTACACACCTTTGTTCTTATCTCCTATTGTGTTGTTAGAATAAGTGAACTAATTAAGAGGTAAACTAACACACCAATGAGACATTAAATTGAAAGAAACTAATTTAGAAAATACAAATTCAAACTCTAAATGATAGCAACTCCTTCAAAATTCATCCCATTGTCCTCTATCTCCAAGGATTTGATTAAATTTACTAGTTCTTAATTGTGTAAGCAACAACTTGTCAAAATGACAACTTAAGAGAATGATATTGATTGAAAATGCATGTGTATTGCTATATGATTTAAACTATGAAATTGAACTTGAAATGCTAAAATGCTATGATATTGCTAGAATGTTGATATGCTGATTCGAATGCAGCTATAGTAACTACGCATGAAATCTAGGATGAAATCTACTTACTAGAAGGCTGTATTTATAGATTTTTGAAGGCAAGAATCTAGTTGGTAGAGATCAACGGTTGAAATTCAAACCTATTAAGATGAACGGTGAGAGATTAAGAAGTTGAGAGAAAGGTGGAAGGTTGAGAGGAAAGTGGAAGAATGTTTTCAACCCACAAAACCATCCTCATTAAAAAATGGAAACAAATTTCCATTTGTCACCTCATTTATGAAAATTGGTTGAAAGTTGAGGATAATTGCTAATTAAATAAATAAATTTATTTAATTACATGTGACAATGAATTTAGAAGCTTCCACAATTAAATAATTACTATTTAATTATGTGTGAGAAGTGAAAAAGATGAATAGTTAAATATTTTACAATATTTAATTAAGTGGGGTGAAAAAGATATTAAATATAAAATATTTAATTTAAATGTGAAGTAAAGGATGAATATTCCATTGTTTTAAATGTTCAAACTTAGAAATAGAATGATAATCAAATAAATAAATTATGAAATTTATTTAATTTAATTAAGAGGAAAATAACAATAATTAAATAAACTTATTTATTTAATTAAACTAGAAGAATTGGAAAAATGAACGATATAAATAAATAATTAAATTTATTTACATGTAGATGATTTAGGAATATTAATTAAATAATTCATATTTAATTAATTTAACAGGTTTGATTAACTGTGACCATTTTTAGATGTGTACATTTTGCCCCTCTTTGAAGTGAAGTGTTTTACACATTACTTTAATGAATTTTGCCCTAGAATTTGGAAATTACCGATGCTATATGCCCCTCGAGAGATAAATCTCTTGATGATGAGGATGATTTGAAAGAATTTAATTGATTTTTAGAGAGATATTGGCGATTTAACTCTCGAAATATCAGTCTGTATAGTTAAAATAAGAATAATTTTCCACTTTTACCCCCTTAAAAGGTGGAAAAGGTGAGAAGTCATTGTCATTTGAATAGTAACTTGTGGTTATTTTTAGAGCTCTGAGAGATAAAAATGAGATGCCGATCCTATTAGAGTAAAGTAATTAATTAACTTTACTCTCCTCTTAAGATTTCGCCTTGCACACATATTAGTCATTTAATAATTAATATTAATTATTAAATGCACTCACCTTTAGGGTTAGGTTTTCCTTTTAGGTTTTGATCTACTTTTATAAGGATCGATCTCTTGTATTTCATTCATGCTCTATTTCATTTTTCTGGAATACATCTTGCATATTGTGAGAGCCAAACCCTTGTCTTGATCTGTCTCTTTCTCTGTGACAAGTCTTTTGCATGCAGGTATTAATCGGGGTCTGTGGATTTGCATTTCTCAAATCCTACAGATCCATTATGAGTGCCATAGATTCGAGCGAGCCCACCGGTATCAGAAACTAGCTGTATATGGACCTCCGATAAGTTGATTTGATCCTCCTTGCAAATTTTTTGATTGATTTTTATGCATTTTTCAATTTTAATTTTTTTTAACATTCTGCTTTAGCGCATACGAGCCATAGTTCGGTGCATACATTAGATAGAGTCGTGCATCCAAAGTAGCGCATTGATGTAGAACAATAACGCATAAATGAAATTGCACATAGGATACCTCAAGTAGCGCATCTAAGAAATCTGCCTGTGTAGAATGCTAGATTAGCACATTGATGAAATAGAGTGGTGCATCCGCATGATAGAATTGCGCATAGGTGATTTAGCGCATCCTTAGTTTGTTTTAGTGCATAGACTAGATAGAATTGTGCATAGATGAAGTAATGTATTGTAGGACTGTTTTAGCGCATCCATGGATTAAAGTCGTGCATACATGATTTTGCGCATTGACTGACTATTTTAGCACATCCATGGAATCTTGTCGATTTTGAATTTTTGAAGAAAAATTGATATGTACTTGATGATTATTGCTAGATTAGACAATTGATATGCCCCCGATCCATATGCAGCAATGATAACGAACGGGCCCAACCAATTAGGTTCAAACTTTCCTTTCTTTTCCCGATCCTACTGATTATGAGGGTTTTCTTTGAGAACCAAGTCACCCACTTGAAAAGTTCACGGTTTGACTCTGTGATTGTAGCTATAGGACATAACTTGTTGATATCCCTTCAAATGATTAACTGCAGTTTGACACTGTTCGTCAAGCAGTTCTAGCTCTTCCAACCTTGATACTTTGTAGTCTTCATCATTGATCAATCCCTTTAGTGATACTTGAAGTGAAGGAATCTCAACTTCTAGTGGTAGAATAGCTTCTGCTCCATAGACCAAAGCATAAGGAGTAGCACCCGTTGGTGTGCGAATACTTGTTTTGTATGCCAATAATGCTGGATTTAGTTGGACATGCCAATCATGACTTGCCTCATTCAGTGTATTCTTCAGAATCTTCAGAATCATTTTGTTTGAAGCCTCACCTTGACTATTCGCTTGTGGGTAGTAAGGTGTAGAGAACCTGTGTTGGATGCGAAATCTTTCACATAGTTCATCAACATCCTAATTTTTAAAATGTATTCCATTGTTTGTGATAATGGAGTTGGGAATACCATATCGACAGATGATATAGTTCAAAATGAATGAAGATATTTTTTTGCCAGTAATAGTTGTTAGGGGAACAACCTCAATCCACTTAGTAAAATACTCAATGGCTGTGATGATGAATTTGTGTCCATTTGAAGATGAATGGTGTATCTTGCCAACCAAGTCCAATCCCCACTGAGTGAAAGGCCATGTTGTGGTGAAGGGTTGTAATTCCTGAGCAGAAGCATGAATGAGATTCCCATGAATCTGACATTTTGCACATTTCTTCACAAAGATGAATGATTCCTTCTCCATGGTCGGCCAGTAGTAACCCAATCTAACAAGTTTCTTTGCTAAGGTTAGTCCACTTGAGTGTGTCCCACAAATGCCACCATGTACCTCTTGTAAGGCCTTTTCCGATTCTTCACGTTTGAGACATCTAAGGAGGTTACCATCCAAACCATGCCTGTATAAGATGTCAGCAATTAAGGTGTAATGAGAGGATTTATGGATGAAATTCCTTTTCTGATTTCTAGACAAATCTAAAGGTAAAATAGTATCCTTTAAGTAAGTATAGATTTGGCCATACAAGGGAGGATCAAAACTAGTTGAATGACAAATGATTTGAGTTTTTGGATTGTCATAAGTCGGAGAAAACAATTATTCCACCAACAAATCGTACTGTACTTGATTCTCTGACAACTAGAGTAGAGAGGCAATTGTAGCCATAACATCTACTGCTTTGTTATCAATACATGGAATTTGTATGAACTTGATATCAACAAAGTATTTCTTGAAATCATCCACCATCCTTTTGTAAGGTATCAACTTGTCATCCTTAGTGTGATATTCATCATTGATTTGATTTATAACAAGTTGTGAATCACCAAAAACTTGAAGTTCTATGATTTTCCAGTCTACTGCAATTCTCATGCCAATTAATAGTGCCTCATACTCAGCTATGTTGTTTGTGCAAGGGAACATTAGCCGATAAGATTTTGGAATTATATGTCCTTGAGGTGTAATAAAAAGAATCCCTACTCCTGAATCATGTTGAGTGTAGGAATCATCAAAGTAGAGTGCCCATGGCTGCTTGATAACTGCTGTGAATATATCAACATCAGGAAAATCAATGTGTATTGGGTTTTCTACTGGCATTGGTGCTTCTGCTAACTGATCTGCAATCACCTATCCCTTTATAGCTTTCCTATCCACATAATGAATGTCAAACTCACTCAGGATCATGACTCATTTAGCCAACCTTCTAGTTAAGGTTGCCTTACTTAGAAGATATTTGAGTGGATCAATCTTAGCCACCAACTTTATTGTATGAGCTAGCATATAGTGTCGTAACTTTTGAGAAGTGAACACTACTGCTAAGAAAGCTTTTTCAATGAAGGTGTACTTTAGCTCATAACTTGTTAAAGTCCGACTGATGTAATAGATTGCTCGCTCCTTTCTTGAGTTGTCTTCCTATGCCAATAATGCTCATAGGGATACTTCCATGGCATAAATATACAATATGAGTGGTGCACCTTGCATTGGTGGAATCAACACTGGTGGATTCATTAGATACTACTTTATCTAATCAAATGTTGCTTCACATTTTTCTTCCCAATTAAATGGAACATTCTTGTGTAAGAGATGAGTAAATAGTAAACTTTTATCCGCCAGTTGGGCAATGAATCTTCTGATAGCTTGTAACCGTCCCTACAAAGAGCATAATTGACTAATGTTCCTTGGTGGTGGAATATCGAGAATTGCTTGTACCTTAGATGGATCCACCTCAATTCCCTTTTCTAATACAATATAACCCAACAACTTTCCAGATTTCACTCTAAAGAAACATTTCTTTGGATTAAGTCTCACTTTGAATTGTTCCATTCTTTTGAAATTTTTAGATAAGATAGCTATGTATCCTTCCTTGGTGTTAGATTTGGCGAGGAGATCATCAACATAATCCTCCATGAATGTATGCATCATATCATGAAAAATCATTGTCATTGCACGTTGGTATGTAGCTCCTGCATTCTTCAACCCAAATGGCATTACGTTCCAACAATAAGTACCCCAAGGACATGTGAACATTGTTTTATCCTGATCCTCTAGTGCAATCTTTATCTGGTTGTATCCAGAAAATCCATCCATTAATGAGTACATCGCATGGCCAATAGTCAAATCAATGATCATATCTACGTTTGGTAGAGGGAAATCATCCTTAGGACATGCCTTGTTCAAATCTCTAAAATTTGTACAAATTCTAATCCTTCCATCCGGCTTTGAAACAAGTACGATATTGGAGATCCATTTCGCATAGTCAATAGACTGAATGAATCCAACATCTAAAAGCTTCTTTAACTCCTCTTTAACCAATAATTCAACATGTGGATGGATTATTTTGAGTTTATGCTTCATAGGTTTTTCCCCCAGCATAATAGATAGATGATGCATGATGAGATCTAGATCTAATCCAGGCATATCCGCGTAGGACCATGCAAAACTGATTTGATTGTTCTTGAGAAATTTTGTGAATCCTGGTATTTCCTCCTCTGTTAAAGATGCAACAAGTTGTAAGAATTTGGGCTGTTCCTTAGTACCTATATTGAGTGCCTTCGTTGGTTCTATTAGAATAGAAGACCTTTCCTGGTAATGTTCTGGGAGAGTGTCAAGTTTCCCATCCTCTAGTGCCTTTGAAAGGTTTTCACTAGTGGATATGCTTTTTATTTTTATCTTTTCTTGATCTAATACTGCCTTTGTTAGGTTTTCACCATTAGATCTTTCTTTTATGTTATTTATTTCATAGCTGAGAAACTTGGAACTTTCTTGTCAAAAACTCTGATCTTGTGATTTCCTGGTGGAACTTGTTTTCGGTTGGGATGAACAAAGAAATTTTATGATGGCTTCGTCATTAGGAAAAGTTGGGATATCAATTGGTGCGATTTGTTCCCAATCGATGAGTTTAGGATGGACCAAAGGAAATGGATCATTAAGGTGAATAAGGTCACTGGACATTAGTGTCATGATGCTATTATTAACGTCATTATGGGAGAGGTCTAGGATGGTATCCTCCTGTAGATGATCTATCTCACTTTGAATTGAATCGTTCTCACTTGAATCATGATCGGTTTGTAGAACGTAATCTAGCGGAGGCCTTGAGCTTTCCCCTTGTAAGAATTTGGGTGTAAATTTGTGTATGACATCCACCCTTTTATCTATCAAGAATGTATCATCAGAGACGTCATCCCATTCATATTCATTGGAGTTAGTGTCAAAATTGTTTGCTTGAATTCATGGGATTATTTTAGATAACTCCTCATTAGACATTATTTGTACCAGTTATTCCTTTGTATCTTCACCATATCCTAACCCAATCTTATCCTTTGGGTGCATTGTTTTCAGCTGGATAGGTTCAACAATACCCTCTTTTCTTTTACTTATAGGGCCATTTCCTTCATAACCCATTTGCTGCATGATCGCATAACCTTTTCCATATTGCTTTGTGGGTAGCTTAACATGTTGTATGGATTCTTCTTCATCTTTATAGAGCCAATCAAGGATAGCTCTATCTTCCATTTCATTTTCTTTGATAAATACTCCATTAAACTTGGTGATGGGAACTGAAGCTGAGGCTAAAGTTGTTGTAGCCTGTTGTATGGATGTTGATGGTTGACCATGGGATCTTGGAGATATGGGTAAATTAGAGAGACATAAGGAATACTCCCACACCCCATTATCTTTTAATTTTAGCTTGGTGCCAAAATTACTTATCATTTCTCTTGCTTTTTCATTGTATTTGGAGGTAGAGATGGCCAAAGCCTCTCTATTATGTGGGACGAATGTGTCCTGAGTTGCTCTTAGGTTAGAGCAAGTTTGACTACTAATGTGATCAGTAGGTATTGTTACTTCCTATCCATCATATAGAAACTTCAAGAATTGATGATAAGTAGATGGAAAAACTTGCATGTCATGGATCCATGGACGAACCAAGAGTATGTTATAGGATGAATCCTGATCTAGAACCTCACAAAAGGTATTCTTCACAACAAGTCCCACTCTGATTGGTAGCATGATGAGGCCTTTGGAAGCTCTTTCCTTATCATCATATGCCTTGATTCTAATTTTCCTTCATGGATCTATAGATTCTTCTGAATATCCCAAAGCGAGGACCAATTTCAAAGTACAAATGTTTAATTTGTCTCCCCCATCTATTAGGACATGTCTAATTTAGGCTTTGTGAACCATAACCTCTAGGTAGAGTGATGAATTATGTAGATGGGTCATGGATGAGTCATCCTTCTCAGTGAAGGATAAACATGTGGATGAGGACAAGTGTCCCACCATGGCTTTAAATTTATTGATATCCAGATCAGGAGAGATAGTTGTATCAACAAGTGCCCTTTCCAGAATGTCCTTATGCACAGGTGACAATTTTAAGAGCTCCAAGATAGAAATTTGGGCCGATATTTTTCATAGTTGATTGACCAAATTGTATTGAATTGGAGGGGAAATCATGCTTTAGATGAGATTCCTTTTACAATGATTTTGGATTGTCCCCTTGTCATAGCGTTGACCTCTCGATATTCTTGCTTATCTTTGATTCTGATAGCATTGATTTTCTGATCATCTGTGTAAATATGATTGATAATGGTGTTGTGGACATAATTAACATTCTTGCCATTGTCACCCAAAGATTCCCATTTTTGATAATTGGGGAGAGGATCCTTAAATGCCTGATGGTCATCATTGGCATTATGTCCTTCAACCGTGATGGTATAGTTATCAATCAAATACTGAACAATATTCTTTAACCCTTGGCAATTATTTGTCTTATGACCTTTACACCTATGATAAGCACAAAAGTGTGAGTCATTCCATGATGGTGGTTTAACTCAAAGCTCATAATCTCTTTGTGGTGGCAATGTAATAGAATTTTTATTCAACAGTTCTTTGAGAATGGATTCCAAAGACCAGCCCAAGGGAGTAAAACTTCATCGATTTGAAAAATATGAAGATCTGGGCATATTTGAATTTTGATTATTGCCAAAATTATTTCCATGATTATTGGTCACATTCCCTTGATTGTAAACATTACCTTGGGTACTATAATTTCCAACATTATTGCTATGTTGGACACCTGATACATTAAGGACGGTAGGCTTCATATTCACATTGTTAGCATCTACTACCCCATCATTCACAACATTTTTATTTCGAGTCCAAAATCGTGACTTGTCATTTTTGTTACTATTGTTGTTGATGTTGTTGTATGAATTTGAACCTTCTTTATCGATTTTCAAAACTCCACGCTTGACCAAGGCACCTTCAATAGTAATTGCGTTTTCAATAAATTTTTCAAATGATTGAGGACAATGAAGGTTTAGTCTGTAACTCATCTCTTGATTCAGACTATCGATAAAGATATCCATATTTTCTGTTTCAGGAATAGGATGGGAGTATCTAGAAAACACCCTTCTCCACCTTTGTAAGAATGTGGTGAAAGATTCCCCTACCTTTTGTTTCACCTTACACAGATCAAGCATGGTTATATGGTGTTGGATGTTGTAGGAGTATTGTGATATAAATTTATTTATTAACTCCTCAAATGTTCTGATGGGGGGAGTAATCTTTGAAAGCCACTCCATGGACTGTCCACCCAAACTTTGTGGAAACAATCACATTAAGTAGGTATCTTCATGAGAAAATTATAAGCTCATATTTCAAAAATCCCTCACATGTTCAATGGGGTCGGTTTTCCCATTATACCTGTCAAATTTAGGAATTTCGCAATGTTTTGGAAAAGGAATCATTGAAGACTCCTGTCAAATGGATAATGATATATATCATCCAAAACATACTTCTTTGTTGTACCCCGTTGGATTTCCTTTATTTTCCCTTGTAATGCTTTTAACTGTTGAGTAAGGGCATTAAAATCATCAGGAGGAGTTTCAGGACTCTCTTTAATCCCTTCTATGCCAAAATCAATAGGTAACTTAGCTCCTTGATTAGCTAATGAAAGGAAATATCTTTCCTTGTTTCATTCCAAAATCCTTTCCATAAGAGTATGGAATTGGGGATCCTTCTCTGCTTCTTGGAGCTTTTCTTCTGTTATCTCTTTAGTATTTGATTTATGAAAGGGATTCTCCTCCCTATCACTATTATCACCCATTTTTCTTATTGTACTTTCCCTTTCATCTCTTTCTATGTGCTTTCGAGATCTCATGACAACAGGCATAAGCTTTTTCCAAATTTCCACTAACTTCGATCAAAAGAATGAAATAGTGCAATTTTGATGGATATGAAAGTTAGGATATAATGAAGATTCTATGACTTATGAGATTTATAATCTTTAGCTCATGATTCCCTGATTGAAAGGATGAAAATCCTGTTTGCGGGAATTAAACCAAAGATAAAAAATAAAGACGATTTTGCACTTTGTGAGGTTTGATCGTAGCTTTGTAAAAAGAAGGATTTGTGATAAATGCCTAATGTGCTTGAGTTCTCTATTGCAAAAATTGATTAGGATGAGTAGAGCATACAATTTTAGGTTGGGGAATGTAAGAGGAACAAATACGCTGACTATGATTGTGCCTTTGAGAAAGGGCTCTTCTTTGAAAGAAAGCTTTCGAGTATAATGGTCCTACCGCATAATCGTTAGTGAACCCTCTAAAAAAGTCGTGATATCGGTGAATAAAAGTCCTGTGTTCAAGAAAGACCTTTCGAATTTGGTATAAAAATTTCATCTTTTTCAATAACTTCTTATAATTGAGATATTTCTTTGGCTTTCTAATCTTCCTCTCTAGGGACTTCTTGGAAAAAGTTGCAGACTTCCAAACCCTGTGCATAGAAAAAGACTAGATTGAGATGACTGATTTCTGAATGTTAGAAAATTACCTAGGCTCAGAACATAGATGCGCCGAAACAGAGCATAGATGCGCCAAAACATAACATATATGCACCAAAATAGAGCACATATGTGCCGAAATAGAGCACAGATGCACCGAAATAGAGCACATATGCGCTAAAATAGAACACAGATGCACCAAAACAGAGCATGGATGCGTGGAAACAAAGCACAGATGCACCGTAACAGAGCACAGATGCACCAAAACAGAGCACAGATGTGCCAAAATAGACCGAGGATGCGCTAAACTTACCAATTATTTTATGAGACAGACATGTTTTGACAGTTTGATATTTTCAGATAATCTTAATCTAATTTAAATGTGAAAAACACGACATAAAGTAGCAGAAAATTGTTTTGTTAATCCTAAAATCTAAACAAAGAGTGTATATTCTTGAGATTTTCACAGGTATTGAACAAGATAATCATTTCAAATAGACTCACTCTTAGTTGTCAAATAGGTCATCATAGGAATCACAACCCAGAACTTAAAATCACGTCGACTCACATAGCCGTGTCACCCCTAGAGGGCGCCCGTGTTTTTGTGTTTTCCAGGTGTGTACTCAAGGTTAGATTTCTCGATCCCTTGAGCAAAAAATCTATGGCGATTATATGGTGAGTGTCTTGGGGGAAGATTCTTCCCTCCCCTTGCACTGTGATTGAAATGATGTTTGGATACTGACATGACTAGATTTCTACACTATGGTTCATAGTAAAGGTTTTCGTTCGACGTGGCAATAGATAAACTCCCTCAAGAGACCTCCCAATCTTTAGAACAAAGATTTTGGGGATGGTTATCTTGCTCACTTCCATTGAATATGGGTTTCCCCAAAATTCACTTTTGATTAGAGTGGGTTGGAAAAACTAGCTTTGGTTGTTCCCACTTAGGTCATTCCTGTAGGGTGAGTACTTTTTCCCACTACGGTAGGCCTTCTAAAGGATGTAATAAAATATGAACTGCATAAAATGAAATAGGTAGGTCTGGTGTTCTAATCACCCAGTAAAGGGGAGAGCATATACCTATTACCCAATAATCACAACAAACAAATGGTTGAGTTTTAAATCCAAATGATAGTTTTCTATGCTAAGTGAAGATTTTTCTTCATAACAAACATTGGATTCATTTTAACCAGCATAAAATAAAGTTTAGTGACTATCCTAGGATTGATAAATTCTATATTTTAAATGTCTATCCTAGGATTGCTTCATTTTACTTTAAAACCGAATTAAAAAATCCTGTCTGCGGATGGCGTCGGAATCAGAATTTAATTTTTACAACCTCTGTATGTGCCGAAATAGGCCGTCTATGCGCTAAAATAGTCCATGGATGCATTAAATGAACAAAAAGCAATGCGCCGAAACAAGCCGTCTATGCGCTAAAACAGTCCATGGATGCGCTGAAACAGTCCATGGATGCGCTGAAATAGTCCAGGGATGTGCTGAAATAGTCTGGGGATGAGCTAAACAGAGGCTCGTATGTGCTAAAGTACAAATCTAGTCTGTCATGTGTTAAAAAACTTTGCAATAAAAACATTAAAAATGGGGGGATGCCCCACGGTGGGTGCCAAAAATGTGTTGTTAGAATAAGTGAACTAATTAAGAGGTAAAATAACACACCAATGAGACATTAGATTGAAAGAAACTAATTTAAAAAATACAAATGCAAACTCTAAATGACATCAACTCCTTCAAATTCGTCCCATTTTCCTCTATCTCCAAGGATTTGATTAAAGTTACTGGCTCTCAGTTGTGTAAGCAACAACTTGTTGAAATGACAACTTAGGAGAATGAGATTGATTGAAATTGCATGTGTATTGCTATATGATTTAAACTATGAAATTGAACTTGAAATGCTAAAATGCAATGATATTGCTAGAATGCTGATATGTTGATTCGAATGCAACTATAGTAACTACGCATGAAATCTACTTACTAGAAGGTTGTATTTATAGATTTTTGAAGGCAAGAATCTAGTTGGCGGAGATCAACGGTTGAAATTAAAACCCGTTAAGATGAACGGTGAGAGATTAAGAAGTTGAGAGAAAGGTGGAAGGTTGAGAGGAAAGTGGAAGAATGTTTTCAACCCACAAAACCATCCTCATTCAAAAATAGAAACAAATTGCCATTTGTCACCTCATTTATGAAAATTGGTTGAAAGTTTAGGCTAATTGCTAATTAAATAAATAAATTTATTTAATTACATGTGACAATGAATTTAGAAGCTTCCACAATTAAATAATTACTATTTAATTATGTGTGAGAAGTGAAAAAGATGAATAGTTAAATATTTTACAATATTTAATTAAGTGGGGTGAAAAAGATATTAAAAATAAAATATTTAATTTAAATGTGAAGTAAATGATGAATATTCCATTGTTTTAAATGTTCAAACTTAGAAATAGAATGATAATCAAATAAATAAATTATGAAATTTATTTCATTTAATTAAGAGGAAAATAAAAATAATTAAATAAACTTATTTATTTAATTAAACTAGAAGAATTGGAAAAATGAATGATATAAATAAATAATTAAATTTATTTACATGTAGATGACTTAGGAATATTAATTAAATAATTCATATTTAATTAATTTAACAGGTTTGATTAACCGTGACCATTTTTAGATGTGTACACCTATAATATGATTTTCAGAATGATTTAGCTTTACATACCTCAGAACTTTGGGATTCTCTCAAACTTTTGGTTCTTCTGTTCTTTCTTCTGCACTTCCACTAGCTTTTCCTTATTGATTCTCTTGATTAACCAGAACAATTTGAACTTGATTATGTGTCTGAGCACTCTTTCCATTATCAGTACTATCATGTAAGTCATCTGAATCATATCCATAGTAGCTGGATGATCTAGCAGTGTCCTCATCGACTCTGACATTTTCACTTTAAACCATTTTCATCAATCTTCTATTATAGCACCGATAGGCCTTGCTCTTAGTAGAGTAACCTAGAAAGATTCCTTCATCACTCCTAGCATCAAACTTGCCTATATCTTTATCTCTCTTGATATAACATCTATTTCCAAAGATTTTGAAATATTTAACAGTAGGCTTATAACCAAACCACAACTCAAAATGAGTCTTACCAGAATTACCATTGGCATTTACCTGACTGATAATATATACAAAAGTGCTTACAAATTCTCTCCAATATATATGAGGAACATTACCTTCCAACATCATAGTTCTAGAAGCATCTAAAATTGTTCTGTTCTTTCTCTCAACAACTCCGTTCTGTTGAGGGGTCTGAGGAGAAAATAACTATCTTTTGATTCCATGCTCTTCACAAAAGGAATTGAACTCCTCGGAAGTGAACTCACCACGTCTATCTGACCTTAAGCATTTAATCTTTAAACCTCTCTCATTCTTGACCATAGCTTTGAAACTTTTGAATTTTTCTAATGCTTCATATTTTTCTCTCAAGAAAGCAACCCATATCATCCTAGAGTAATCATCAATAAGAAACATAAAGTACAAGTTTCTCCTTGTAGACTCCTGATTCTAGAGGGACCACATAGATCAGTATGCACCAACTCCAGTACTCCATCAAAATGATGTTGTTTTCTTTGAAAAGAAATTCTAGTTTGCTTTCCCATTTGACATTCCTTACATATGGTGTTAGTAGGCTTCACTAGCTTAGGAAGATCTCTAACTGCTTGAGTGGAGCTTACTTTGACAATGTTATCAAAATTTACATGACACAACCTCCTATGCCATAACCAACTTACATCAAATTGAGCAATTAAAAAAATTTCAATAGCATCACTCAGGTGAAAAATGTTACCTCTTATCTTTGTACCTGAAGCAATAACATTTCCAGTACTTCCTAGTATCCTGCATTTTCCATCTTTGAACTGGAGATTTTATCCTTTGTCGACCATCTATCAAACACTCAAAAAATTATGCTTCAATCCTTCAACATAAAGGACATCATCAGTATTATATCTACCACCAAGAGAAATAGTGCCTCTCCCACAAATCACACCAAAATTGTTGTCTCCAAATCTTACAACACCACTTTCATATTTCTCCAAGCTTATAAACTTTCTTTTTTCACCAGTCATATGATGTGAGAATCCGCTATCAATCACCCACTCATCCTTTTCTTCAATTCTAACTGCAAGAGCTTTCTCAATATTCTTATCATTGGAAGATTCAGTGAACAACATACCATTTTCCTTGATAGAAATAAATACCCATCCATCTCCATTTCCATTTTCTTTGTCAGATTCTTCATTTGTAACACCTTCTTCAACATAATAACATCTCTTTTGAAATCTAAGTTTATCAGGTTTGAACCTAGGAACTCTTTCAAGACACCTTGATGCAAAATGACCTATCTTATTGCAAGAGAAACATTTAATAGGAAAATTTCCTTTATACTTACCTTGTCCTCTGGCTTCTCTTTTCACAATCAATGCTTCCAGCTCTTCTAACTCTCTTTCTTCATCTTCAATCTGTTTCATCTCATCTTCATACTTGAATGTCTTTCTGGAACTTTGTCCCAGATCATATCTCTGTTGGTTTCTTTTGGATGTAGTAGCCTTAAATGCAGATTCTGTCTTAGGGGTAGAATCACCAAATTCACTTAATTCAAAGGCAACAAGCTTAGCAATTAGCATATCTCTTGTCAAATTTGTTACTGTCTCGAGTTCTTCAATAGCACGAGCTTTCATTTTGTAAGAATTAGGCAATGATATGAGCACTTTAGCTACAATCTCTTCTTCATCCAAGATTCCACCGGCACATCTAAACCCATCACTCGTTCATTTAATTTTTACATGAAAGAAATAATGTTTTCATCTTCGCTCATTTTGAAGTTTTCCCACTTGCCTTTTAGACTTTGCAGCTTAGCAACTTTCACTTGTGCATCTCCTTTATACAATGTTTCTAGCTTCTTCCATATCTCATATGCTATTTTCAGACCCATCACATTTGTCATCTCTGAATCAATCAGAGCACTCAACAATTCTTCTATAGTCCTGATATTTAATTCAGCTTCTTTGATCTCATTAGGAGTAGAGGGACCATTATGAGGAATAACATATCTGTTCTTTGTAATCTTCCATAAAGGATCACCAATGCACTTCAAATGACACTCCATTCTAGCCTTCCATAGAGAGTAGTTTGTTCCATCGAATCTAGGACTATCCTTCTTGTATGATGCCATCTAAGATCACCTCAAGGTATTAAACTTCTTCAGAGTAACCTGCTCTGATACCAATTGTTGGAAAAACAAGAATATACAACTGAGAGGGGGGGGGGGTGAATTAGTTGTCACAAAATTTAAAACATTTATCCTTATTAACCTTTAATCTCAGATCTGATAAATAAAAGTGAAATAATGAATCAAAAACACATCAGAAGCACACACAACACCAATATTTTTGTGGAAACCTTGTTAGGGGAAAAACCATGGTGGAGGTTAATCCATAATTTATACCCTATTAAAAGTATAAATAAAATGAATAAGGAATGCACATGCATTTAGACACACTTCCTAGAGCTCACTGCTTAAAGAAGACACACTGTCTTACATAAAAATTTCAGATTAAATCCATCTAAAGAGGTTGAATTGAGAAAATAGCTTCTTCAAAAGCCTGATGAGATTTTTGGTTAGGCACAAAAACACTTCTCCACACTTCGCTCAAACTTCTTCACACTCTACTCTGCAATCGAATGATCTGATCTTTATTCACATATTTCACATTCACACTTCTCACACATGCACCACACACACTTCAAAATGATGAAACAATTGCTCTTATATATCCACTTCATGGAATTAAATCAACAACTTTGTCAACCAAAAAAAAATGAATAAATGAATTACAAACTATCGGCCCAATTCATGAAAAAATCTCAATGCGTACCAACTGAAGCCAGTCACAACATAATGAAGACCTAAAAAAAAATCCTCCAACATGCCAAGCATTAAAATATTAATCCATGAGGATCCACAAGACGCTACAACCACCATGTTGGCCAAGAACATGAAATCCCGAACACAAAGGAAAAATCTTCGATCACGATCACACCAATCAATGCGGATGAGAAGTAAGGATAAAGCATGATCTAGAAACATCGATGAACATAACATGAGCATACACAACAACTAGAATTACCAGAATCATGTTTTCTTCTTCCAGAAACACCAGCTACAGTAATAGAATAACTGTAGGAATACAGAAACACACAACTTGCACAAATCTTGATGCACACCTCTGAAATTTCTGGAGTATAAAGTAGATAGGCTTAGAAACAAACCCTTTAAAGTGCAACTTCTGAATACCAACATACTAAACTTTGCACCACACTAAACTTCACAACTTCATAGACAACCTTCAACATATTTATTGTAAATTTCTAAATATCCTTGACATATACAACCTTCAAGACATCAATGCTAATAGTGTTGAAATCAATGACAACCACATATCAACAACACAACCACAACATCCAAAAAAATGAATGGAAGATGAAGAGTTCCTAGAGATTTGGTTACAAAATATAAGAATGATATAAAATTTTTGGTAACCACTGATAGTTGCATAATTAAGGCAGTTGAACCAAGGAATTCATGGCTACCTGAGTTTAGATATGATATTGAGAAGGAATATGCTGATGGTTGCATTGAATTATTGATTAGCACCCCTCGAGACCCCAACAAACCTCAGTTTGGAACCTACACTGAAGTAGCTAAAGTTCTTGAGAAGATTGAATTATCCTCCAACAAATCAATGTCTACCTCCAAAGAAAAGAGAAGAGTCACATAATTCCATGCACTAGTAGCTTAGGTTGAACCTGCTCCAAGAAGACTTAAGTAGTTAGTTAGGAGAAGAGCACAATTTTAGATAGTTCCTAGTCTCGTCACTAGTTCATTGCAATCCATGATGGTAAGCACAAACTCATTAACTCATAGATTTGATGAATTAAATAGTAGAGCAATAAGTGAAATGGTCACTTGGGTTGAAGATAAAGGATTGTTGGAAATTGTAGAGAAATGAAAGTGTACTCAAATATATTCAAGAGTGTGAGAAAGAAGTCAAGAGTTTATTCACATTCCGTTGGACTTGGCCTAATGCAATTCAAAAATTCAAGGATGTTGAGAGCACAATTGAAACCCATATCAAGTTTGCATCTAGTGTTGGATTTTGTGGTTGTGTTGTCTGATATGAGGTTGTCATTGATGTCAACACTATTAGAAATGGTGATTTTGAAGGCTTTATATGTCAAGGATATTGAGAAAATTGTAATAAATATATTGCAAGCAGCCAGTGAAGCTGAGAAGGTCAAAGTGATGAAAAGTTGTGTTCGTTGATGATCAGGAGGCGCACACTAAAGGGTTTGTTGCTGAGCTTATCTAGTATTTTGTCCAAAATTTTTAGTGGTACACATCAAGAATTGAGGAAATTATGAAGCTCTACGTTCCTACAGTTATTCAGTTACTATAGCAAGTGTTTCTGCAAGATGAGATTACAATTCTGGTGAAGTAAGTTGTTGCATATGTTCCTGAGGTGTTCAGTGATGTTTCTAGATCATGCTCTATTAGTGTGGTATGTCCTCGTTGATTGACATGTTCATGATTGAAGATTTTTTCTTGTGTGCTTAAGGTTTTCATGTTCATGGCCGACATGATGGTGGTAGCATGTTGCAGATCCTTATGGATTAATCTTGTATTGTTTGGCATATTCGAGGATGTTGATTTAGGTCCTCACTATGTTGTGACCGACTTAGGTTGGTGCACATTAATATTTGTTCATGCATTGAGGTCGACAGTTGTAATTTATTCTTTACTTGTGGCCGATAGAGTTGTTGATGTAAATCCATGTAGCGGATATATAAGAGTGATTGTTTACTCATTTTAAAGTATGCTCGGTGAATGTATGCGAAGTATATGCAAGATATGTGTGAATAAAGATTAGATCATTTGAGTGTAGAAAATATTGTGAAGGAGATTGAGAGAAGTGTGAAGAAGTCTTTCTGTGCCTAATCAGAACTATAATCAAGCTTTTGTAGAAGCTAATTTATCAGTTCAACCTTATCAGATGGATTTAATCTGATTGTCTTATGTAAGGAAGTGAGCCTTCCCTTTGAGTAGTGAGCTCTAGGTGGTGTTCCTGAATGCATGTGCATTCCCTATTCATTTCTTTCATTATACGTCTAACAGGGCATAATCTTGTGGAATAACATCCATCGTGTTTTTCCCCTAACAGGGTTTCCACGTGTATAAATCTTGGTGTTCATGTGTCTCTGATGTGTTGCTGATTTATGCTATCACTGTTAATTATCAGATCTAAGATTAAAAGTTGTTTAAGGTTGAATAAGCTTAATTTATGTAACAACTGATTCACCCCCCCACTCTCAATTTTCTATCCTTGATTTTCCAACATCTAGCTCATTTGATCTTGCTCTTGATTTGGATGATCAGATGTGGTATGGATTAAAGAAACTACATGAGGAATACTTTACATCACATAAAGAAAAAGGAGATATGGTTGAACAATATGGGAAGCGAAAAGATTTAATCAAGATCAAGTGTACACTATCTATTATGTTCTTGCGGTAGCTGACAAGATTCTGAAATCTAATGTCACCCCTATAACTTTGGTTGAAGGAAAGGACATCTTAAGCGATCTCAATTATCTATGCAGTGCATTTTTAGAGGTAAAAAGGATTTGGGATGAAGGGAGATCCTCATGGACCAGGATTCTTAGCAA
Source organism: Sequoiadendron giganteum (assembly GCA_007115665.2). NCBI lineage: Eukaryota > Viridiplantae > Streptophyta > Pinopsida > Cupressales > Cupressaceae > Sequoiadendron > Sequoiadendron giganteum. Next base: position 129,555,949 of record CM021107.1, on the reverse strand, counting down.
GCTTCAAAAAACAAATGCCTCCAGTAATCATCTCTATTTGGAATATACTCCTTAGAGGGAGTGTTCAGGTATGCAAAGGATTTGTTAAAGCTTATAATTATTTTTCCTTTTCCATTGATATCAAAGGGGGGGAGAGAGAAAGAAATAGGTATCATGTGAAAATAAGAAACTTTTGTAAAATAATTTTTGAAGAGAGAGGTATCATGTGAATAGTTTTTGGGGGAGAAACTTGAAAAATTAGGAAGAAGTATTTTTTGATGGTTTTCACATTATGTGTTGCCATCAATGAAAAAGGGGGAGATTTTTGGAAATTGAGATATTTTCATTGATGTCAACAAATGGAATTTGGATAATTTCCTCAATGGAATTTTGATGTTTATCAATATTCAGCTGCTTCGGTAATGAAAGTCTATTGATCTAGTATCTTGATATAGATTATTCCTTTTTTGTAAGATATGCTTAGAAGATGATAATATGTTTTATCTTGATATTAGTTACATCCATTGACATGGTTTCAACTAACTAGGTTGTATGGTTGGAAAGGTACAATTACTTGTAGTTTTGGAAATAGTATCATATTCATACAATGGCGTTGTACGTTGGTTTTTTGGTCTGGATTCTATCTCAGAAAAAGATATCATTACAAGACTTTGTACATAGGTTTGAGACTACAAGATGAATTTTAATTTGCAGTTTCATAATGATATGTGAAGGAATTTGAAAGATATGAATGACAATATTCTGATTTGTAGTCTACAGTGAGTTTTCATATAGTACACTAATGTGGGAGATTCCACATTTTCTCATATTTGATTATCTTATCATGTGTTGTTGAAGATAAGTAGCTTGATGTCATCTAAGGGAGAATTCAATATGATAACAATTTTTTGTGTTACACATTTGACATATTGCATATATGATTGGAGTTTTTGATCTAACTCTCATTGACCTAATTATACATTAATATTCAGAATTTTTTATATGTACTATGAATAATTAAGGGATCTATCTTAGTTCCACACTAACTACTTATATGCAAAGATGAATATGTTTTGAGGAAAATGTTGATAGTGTTGATTAGGCCGACCTAATTAGTAAACATGGATATATATGTATATATGTAAGACATTTTTGGGGAGAGAGAGTAGAGGGACATAGAAGGAGAGTGTGTGAAAGATACATGAAGAAAAATGCAAATGGATATGTGAAAAATTGTATATATGTGTAGATAAGTGTGTTATTTATGTATTGTGCTTCATTGGAAGTGAACCCCAACACAAGGAAGGTACATTTCCATCAGTTCATACTTTTCGAAATGAGCCACATCATTTTGCATCTTGGTAGCAAGTCAAATCATTTTGTATCTACTTTAGGCTATGAGCCTTTCAAGAACAACGAGTCCTAGAAATGAGCCCTTGTAATATTCTATATCCAGATATATTATATTGTGAGTTAATCCTCACCGTGGTTTTTCCTGTTTTGGGTTTTCCACATAAAAATACTGGTGTTCATGTGTGTTGATGCATTTTCTTGATTCCATATTTTCTCTTGTTGATTCAGTCGGATTTGTGATAATGTTTATATGGATTTTTTGTGAATGGTTTTATGGAATACTGATCCACCCCCCTCAATATTCTAGATGTTCAAAATTTTTTCTTAGTGACAAAGTTGTACAATTTGTATGCTTTGGAATCTTCACTGTAGCCTACAAAGATACATTTTTATCCTTTTTCATCCAATTTTGTCTCTTTTAATTTGGCACAAATGTATATTCCATACACCTAAACAATCTAAGGTGTTGCACACTCCATTTAAAATTTTCCATTCTTCTTGTAGAATCTTATCACACACAACCTTTGTTGGAGATCTAATTATCAAATATAATTCAGCCACAAAAAAATCACCCCAATATTAGTTTGAGAGATCCTTGTCTTTCAACATACTTCTTGCCATCTCCATAATGGTCTTATAACTTCCCTCAACTAATTAATTTTTCCATAGAGTGTAGTTTGTTTTCAACTCTCTTTTTATTTCTTAATTCTTGCAAAAAAATACAAATTATTTGGAGGTATATTCTCCCCCTTTGTTTGATCTAATGAAGTAGAGCCATATCTTTTGGTTGTAATAATAAATGAAGGATTTTTTTTATATATATTGTTAGAGTTTTTATAGGTCCACATAAATCTATGTTCACCAACTCCAATGGTGATCTTTCCCTTCTCAAGTTCCATAATTCAAAGAGATACCTATTGATAAGTAGGACAATGTGTCAAATTATGATATTGCTATCTAGATTCAACACTGTGGTTTTGAGTCAAACTAATTGACCCATGTTTCATGATTAGTGGTTCACATGAACCCATCTCTCACGAGTATTAATGTTCCACTTAATAGTTATTGCTATTATTTTCCTAAAATTCAAAACTCACATTTTGCATTAGGCTCTACTATGGTTGGTAAAACCCTAACCATATCCTTCTTGGGAAAAAGATTTATTCTAGAATAACTTAAATGTACACACCTTAGATGTATGGAGCCTAAAGGGGTCTTGACTGACCATCTTAAAGATTGAAATTTCTATTATACTATTGCACATTTCTCATGCCTAGGGATAGATGCAAATTTGATTTGATAAACAATTTTTATTCATAGAGGAAACATTCGATTCCTTATCATTTGGACTATTGCTACAACATTATTTCTCCCATTCTTGTTAAATATTAAACATTCTCATTTTTACATCAGAACTTTGCAACCTCTTTGGGAAAAATTTCCAACACTCAATAGGTTATACTTTATTCTTAGGGAAAAATAAACATTCTCTATCTCCTTTTTGTTAGCATACTTGGTGAAAATCATAACATACCCTTTTCCCACTACTAGAAATGTTTCATTGTTCCCCATTTTGATATGAGATTTGGCATTCTTGTCAATAAATCTAAACGAATTTTCATTACCACTCATGTGGTTTCTGCATTCATTTTCCAAAAACTATAATTCAATTTATCATGCTCACCAATGTTGCACATGATGAATTTATTTGACTGATAAGCTTGATCTACTTTTTCGTCAGCCACACTTGCATTTTGTTTTGATTGATCACACTACTTTTTCTAGAATTCACTTGCATAATGACCATACTTGTGTCAATAGTAACATTGAACATTACTTTTATCATACCAATGATTTGATTTGATCCTATTTTTCTTATATCTAGAGTTGGGGTGTGAGTTTCTTGCTCCCTCTTGACTGTTTGTTCTTTTGGATTTGTTTGCTTTGGAGCTACCCCTTCTAGAGTTGCATATACCTTTACCTCTAGAATTCATTATGGATTGTCTCTTCCTTTCCCCCTGCCTCCTGCATTAGCTTAAACTTTGAATTATTTCTATTGGGAAGAAGGTGTAGACTTGTTTAGGTGTTTCTTATAGGTTTTTAGTGAGCCTATCAAATCATAAACTACCATTTTTGAGAGGTATTTGGCCTCTTCTTTAGAAATAATTATTGGATCAAATTTTGAGGGTAGATTCTAGAGGTTTTTTCAATAATATTTTTCTCTTCCATTGCTTCACTATCGAATCTTAGTTGATTTATCAAGCTGGAAACTCTTGCATAAAAGTTTGAAATAGATTCTCCATCCTTGATTTGAAGAGTTTCAAAATATTTCAACATTTGGAGTTTAACTAACCTCACCTTATTAGTCCCCTTGTAATTGGTTTGGAGGATTTCCCAAGCCTCCTTTGCATAGTTAACTACTGCTAGCTTAGGGAAAATCACTTCTATCAAAGCTCCCTCTATTAAAATTAGGGCTTTTGCTTATTTCTCTCTATTGTCCTTCAAGATGGTCTTTTGGGCATTTGTGAGAGTTGCATACATTGCTAGGTCTATTACATCTATGAAACCATTTACCACAAGCTCACAAAAAATAATTTGCAACCATTATTATTTTCATCTTCTTTCCACACATTTCATAAATTTTCCCATTAAAAGATGGTGGCTACTACCAACCATTGTTGGCTTCTCTAGTCATGCTTGACACTTAAAATAATTCTTCAATACCCAATATTGTTGGTGTGAATAAATGTCTTGTACCTAGTTAATTCAATCACTAGGTAATTACGAGACATATTCACATGTTAAGTTTACTTAGGTTCTAAGATTACTTTTAGAAGTCTTAGTTGTCATTTCTAGATCTTATCTTATCCTAGGTTTTTATGACTTAGCTATCTCATGTGATAGGACTAAGGCACTTGTCATGATCTTATCTAATCCTATTCCTCACCTTTCCTATATAAGAAAGGCTTCATATGTACATTTCCATATTCAATGTGGCTGCTATTTTGGCATTCTTACATCCTTAATCATAGCATGATATTTTATACATCTCTCTTGTGGAAGTTATTTTGTCTTGTAGGTGATCCTGGGGTGTTGAGGAGTTCACCATAAATTCCTACATGGTATTAGAGCTTCAGTGTTGTAGACTTCTTCCCAGATATGAGGGACCAATCTTGGCATGAATTATTTTTTGGATGTGATTTGGGGTATTGATAACCTCACTATTGAATCCAAAGCATCAAAGAAAGGTAAATTTGGATTTCATTTCATCAAATATGTCATATATTGATTGATCTACAAGGGTTGAAGGAAGGGTTTTAGTTTCTAGATCTGGAGGGTAGCTGATTTTTCATAGCAGTTTGGGCAAAAATTGACCTTGCCATTGCATTCGAGAGGCTCAAGAACCTAAGGATCAACTACCAAATCATCTAAATTTGAGAAATTTAATCTAGGCATGAGGAATTTTTTTTAGGCCATACAATAGTATTGATCCATACATGGTCATACAACCCGTACACCAATTTTTCTACATAGTCTTCACCATATTTTGCAACAGAATTAGCACATTCCTCAGTTGCGGGCTTATTCTCTCTACATCATTCAACTTATCAGATACAACTTATATTGATATCAACAAAGTTTTAAATTATAATTTTTTTTTTAATTATTATTGGGATGATAGTGTTTATTTCTAGCCCATGGTTATAGCATCAAGTTTCATTGTCTATGGGAAAGGGCTATCTACCAAGAAGCATGACCATGCCTATTGCTAGCCGCTCCCCCACCACCCGGGTGGCACCACGCCCTCGGTGACAAGTCTTTTTTTATAACTCCTATAGGTGCAATCACATGGCAGACCATGCACTAGCCCCTAGGGGCATAACTTTTGCACTGATTTAGTCTATATTTTTGCACTTCTTTAGTCTGCATATACCTTTTTATAGGCCTTTTTTCCATTTTTCTATAACTTACAATCTAGGAGGCAAAATTTTGCAAAAGGGATATTGCCAAAAAGCTAGAATTGTGAAATTTATAGTTGTGTATGTTATTTTGCATAATTTTTCTATTTTTTGACATCTATTATTGGTTGAAGTTAGATCTTCATTTATGGCTCTCGAGCTCATATATTTTTGCCATGATCTCTGATTTTCATGTTTCTTATAGTGTTGGAAAGGTATTAAGGAGATCTACATTGCCATCCATGAAATTTTTCCTATATATATCTTAGGTTGATCACTATTTTTAGTTTTTCCCCAAAGAATGTTTTGGAGATTACTTGGATGTTTTGATAGTTGGGAGGGTGCAATTTTTATCTCTACACTTCATTTCAGTTCTAGATCATTTGTCAATCAATTTTTTCTTCATAGATTATAGGGTTGTGCCAACTTCTAAGTTTTCTAGTGTTCCTTCGCATCAGGTCTACTGTTGCTTTATCATGATTTTTACCTGAGTCCTTGAGTGAATCTAATATGGTTTCTAGCAAACAAAATTATCTTTCCTTTTCTTTCTAAATTAAGAATTCCAGTGTTACTCCATAAGTGTGCTTCTAGTGCTTCTTTGCAGTAGGTTATCTCATTTTGGGGGCTATATGGTATCTCTTTTCATCCTTTATATGGATGGAGATTGATTGGATTTGTAATGCCCCACCGTTTGATCCCCAAAGGACAACAAAATACCACACTAATTTTTTTTTTTGAAAGCGAAACATTGCATAAGATGAATATGTACAAACATTACATGAAGAGAAACTATACGTTTACAACATCATCTATGTCTTTTGGGGTAAATGAGTTGGCATTATGAAACTGAACTTTTACCAAAATGAAAGCGAATGAAATCCAAAATTACATGATGATGTCACACAACCATCCATGATCAAAGAGAGGAAAATGATACATACAACATTTTATTACATTTCAGTTCATAGTTTAATATAACCAAAATTACATAATGATAACATACAATCATCCATAAACAATAGAGAGGAAGACTATACATCATTCTATTACAATTTAATTCATAGATCAATAGTACAATTGTGGAGCATATTTCCATAGATACAACACATCAAATAACGACCACCACAAATGGTTTACAAAGGTAAATTAATACTTTACAACCATTTCAAAAGTACATTACATCACTTCAGGAGTACATCACATCACTTCATGCATCTGAGCTTTTGAGGTCGATGTTGCTTCCAAGCTTGATTGTATTCTTCATATTTTCTACATAGATTATTAATGTATAAATAGTAAGATTAATAATATAAATGTGTAAATGCAATTGAGTAAATAAATTATTGTGTAAGTTTTTTTAACCTACACCACTTATTGAATGAAGATGTGTTTTGAAGAATATAGGCATGTATCAAACTTATTTCTTGATGTGATAGCTTGAAGTGACATTCATTTCCTTCTAATACTTCACTTGCAGCTCTCTCATCTTAGTCATTATCCCATACATGTCGATTGAAATTTTTAAAATCCCTCATATATTATGTGTTAAATCCCATGGCCTCTTGCATTGAATATCCCTCAGACATGCTGCCTTCCAGTTTTTCCCTTGGACAATTTTTTTTTTAATACCCTTAATATATTGTTTTATAAGATACATCCATCTAATTCTTATTGGGCCACAATGCTCTAGTTCATATTCTAGATGTATTGAAAGATGCATAGAAATGTTAAATATTGTTGGTGGAAATTCCCGTTCCAATAGACAAAGGACTTCAACAACCTCCTCCCTCAAACTATCAAAGTTCAAAGGATCTAATACATGTAAACTCATTCTCTTTAATATTAGGCCCAATGTTATAACTTACAATCTTGGCCCCTTTTCCAAACTTGATATACTTACCACAATAGGTAAAATATTATCCATTATGACATGATAGTCATGGGTCTTGAGGCCTCTTAAGCCATTAATGTTAGTTTGGCTTCTAATATTACTACTTACATATCCAATGGGAAAACGAGTTTGAGACATCAACTGTAAGAATTGTGAACATTGTTCCTTTGTCAAGATATAAGGATCACTAGGTTTTCTATACTTTTTATCATCATATTTTTCAACCCAAAGATTTCGATGAATCTTTAGTTGTTGAAAATCTTCACATGATGAAATAGTATCAAAAACACCAAAAAGAGTTTCTATAATAGCACAGGCTATATTTTTCTTAGTATGCATAAAGTCAACAGTATGCCTAATGGCTATATCCTTAAAGTATGGAAACTTATAGAATATGCACAACCTTTTTACACCACTTTCATTACATGGATCATATCTACTACTAGTAATCCCATCATTTTCAATAAATGACATTCTTTTTTGTCTATTCTCAACAATGTAATCACATGCTATTAGTAATGGTGCTTCACGATTCTCTTCTTGACCATTAAACTCTATTTTTTGTTGATGATATGGATGATCCATTTTAAGGTAATCATTATTTCCACAATAAATAAACTTACAAAAAATTCTTGAGTGCCTCACAAAATACTTAAAGCTGCAAGCAGGACATCTATGGTATCCATGAACACTAAGACCATATAATGTGCCATATGTAGGAAGATCATGAATTGTAAACAATAAGGAAGCTCTTAAAGTGAATTTGATTGAATGACCATCCCTTAAAGATTGAATTGCTTCAATTCCTTTCCACATTTTCATTAGCTCATCATATAATGGCTCTAGATAATCATCAATTATGTTTGAACTCACACTTTTCTTTCCTGGTATAACCAATGATAGCATTAAGAAAAATGGTTTAGTTGCTAACCATGGAGGCAAGTTATAATTTATTAAAAACACTGGTCAAGTTGATCATTTAGTACTTTGATCTAAGAATGGGTTCACCCCATCTAAAGCCAAACCCAACCTTATATTATGAGGATCTTGAGAAAAATTAGGCCATCTATTATCAAATTCCATCCAAGTCATAGAATCAGGCACATGTCATTGTTTTCCATCAGTGTTCTTATTTTGGGTATGCCATTGCATAAGTTCAGTAATTTCTCTGCACCTATACATTCAAAGTAATCATGGGATTACCAGAAAGTGGTGAAGAACCTTTCTAGGAACCACAACTAATTTCAACCCTTTTCTATACCTCTCTTCATGAAATTTCAGACATTCACTCTCACTTGCAAGACTCTTGCAAAATAATAAACAACTATTCATACATGTGTGGATGTTTTCATACCCTAAGCCTAGCTTAGTGATTTTATTTTTACATTGACTTCATTTTGTTGGCAATGTGGAGTCAGGTGGTAACAAAAAACTTAATAATGCCAATAATTTATCTACACTCTCAATTTTCCAACCAAACACCACTTGCAAGTTAATAATTTGAAGGATAGTTGTCAAATGACTTAACTTGCAATTAGCATACACAAGCTTTAAAGCATCCTCCATCAACTTGGCCCAATCATTGTTTAGACCCTCATTCAACATTCTATTAACTTCAAACCCTTTGTCTAACATTTCTTCCTCTTCATCTATGTTTGGTGCCACTTCATCTATGTTTGTTGCCTCTTCATCTCTCACACTCTGCAATTCTATCAAATCTTCACAATAATTGTAATCCCAAGGGCTTATACCACTATGCCCATATCTTATCATATGTTGATAAATAAGATTTATTTTTCTCACCTTTCCACCAAGACATTCATTACATGGACATGGATATTTTTCCATGTCCCTCTCATCGGCTACTCTCTCATCAAATGCATGGTATTGATCTATAGTCAACCTTCGATGTTGATCCATCTGTAATGTTCTACACATAGCAACAAAAAATTGTAGACTAAGAGAAAAAATATTTTTTAATTGAAAGGCATTTCCATAGCAATAGAGTTATAGAGAGAAAATAAAATAGAGAGTTTAACTAATGAACTATAAAAAAATAGTTTTTTTGTAGTTTATATTCAAATTGCTGATTACATTGCATTGCACATATTTCAAACTCAAAGAATTACTTCACATTGCATAACTAATAACTAGATGTTGGTAGATGAGTTTTTTTAATTAAAATATAGTTTTTACAAAGTCAACCTAAGAAATTATGCAATTACTTCACATTGCATAACTAATAACTAGGAGCAACTTCCAATTGCATTTTCTTGTCCTAGCATTCCATGAGACCACATTTATTTGAGGATTTTTTTCAAATAGTTCACTACCTTGTTTATGCTACCACATTTTTCATACATGTCTACCAAAGAATTTAATCAAACAGTTCACTGCCTTGTTGCTATGGCTGAAATCCTAAAACAAGTTCTTTCGAACAAGCTATGGATGATTGGAAAAAATCTATCAAAGAATAATAGTAAGTAATAGCATAGACAAGGTAGTGAACTGGTTGAAAAAATGCCTCAAATAAATGTGGTCTCATGGTGATGGAATGCCATGAAAATCCATAACAATTCGCTTGTCATGACATTCATCATGGAATTCCATAACCATGAGACCACATTTCTTTGAGGATTTTTTTCCAAAGTTCATTTCCTTGTCTATGCTACCACATTTTTCATACATGTCTACCAAAGCATTTTATCAAACAGTTCATTGCCTTGTTTCTATGGCTAAAAGCCTAAAACAGGTGATTTAAAAAAAGCTATGGATGCTTGGAAAAAATCTATCAAAGCATAATAGTAAGAAACAAGCTATGGTCTCATGGTTTTTTGTTTGGCATGAAAATCAACATGAGTTTATTTACATTTATTTACAGGTTTTAAATGCATTTTTTTGGTAATTTTTCTATTTCAAATGAGGAAAAATATTTGTGGTCAATTTTGTGCATTTTTTAAATTGTAGGATTCTCACAGTTAGTGAAAAAGGTAGTGTTAATGAAGGAATGGAAAAGATGCGTAGAGCCTTTGAATTATACTCGTACTATGCAATGGTATTGAATCATTTAGCAAATCATTTTTTCTTCACAAGGCAATATTTTATTGTGGAACAGTTGACTTAGATAACTCTTATTTCAACTGACCATCCTCTTATGAAATCTCATTCATAATATAATATTGCAAGATCTTATCATAGTAAAGGTGATTATGACACCACTAGCCGATACTACATTGCATTAGTCAAGGAAAGTTAGAGGGAACAATATTTTGTGGAAAGATTCAATTGAAGCTGGGAGATCTTAAGAGTTCTCTCTCAAATTTTGAAAAGGTTCTGGAGGTCCACCCTGAGAACTGTGAGAGCTTAAAAGTTGTAGGCCATATATATGCTAAGCAAGGGTAGACAAAGAAGGCTTTGGAAATTTTAAGAAAGGAAACTTACATAGATCCACGTGATGCCCATGCATTTATCAAGATGGGTGAGTTATTAATATCATTAGACCCAAGTGCAACCTTAGATTCTCTTAAGACAACAAAGTCTCTTCTGATGAAAAGAACAAAAGAAGTACCCATTCAGTTGTTAAAAAAAATGGGGTTCTTCATTTTGAGCGTGATGAACTATAGTTGGCTCAACAAACTTTTATGGAGGCATTAGGAAATAAATTTGAGTTGAATTCATAAATAACAGTTTTTCCTATGCTCTTTAAGGATATGGAATTCTTCCATCGACTAGAAGAAGGTAGTGTTTCACTTGAGTTACCATGGGATAAAGTCACAACACTATTTAATCTTGCTAGGTTGTTTGAACTTATACATGATACTAAAAAAGAAAATCTTTTTTACAAGCTAGTATTGTTCAAGTTTCTTGATTATGTGGATGCATATCTATATCTTGCAGCCATGGCTTAGGCTCAGAATGAGAGCCAAATAAGCCTAGAATTTATTGGGGATGTACTTAAGGTGGATAAAAAATCATCAATTTCTTTATCTATGCTTGGTAAAATGGAACTAAAAATAGATGACTGGATTAAAGAAAAAGAAACAATTAAATATGCACAAAGTGAATCAGATTCAAAGAATTCTTATGTTGAAATTTCACTTGGTAAATGGAATTATTTTGCAGCTTTTTCACAATGAGAGGAGGGATCCAAAGGTGGATGCAAAACATATTGAGAAGGATAGATAACTATATTGTAAAGTGTTGGCACAAATACCAGGAAATGTTTATGTTGCAAATGGGTCAGCCATTGTGCTATCTAAAAGGGGTCAATTTGATATTGCAAAGGAAATTTTTACACAAGTACAAGAAGCTGCAACAAGAAACATCTTTGTTCAGATGCCTGATGTGTGGGTAAATCTAGCACATGTTTAATTTACACAAGGATAATTTGTGCTTGCATTGAAAATGTATCAGAATTGTTTGAGAAAATTCTATTTTGGCATTGAAACCTAAATTTTATTATATTTAGCTTGAACACATTATGAAGCAAAACAGTGGCAAGATTGTAAAAGAACATTATTAAGAGAAATAGGTTGTAATTACTGTAAGTTTCCAATCAGAAAGCTATAGATTTTGTGCTTAATGTACATGAGGGTTTCAAATTGTACCTCTAAATTCGCTGTAGAGGGCCTTGCCGACTTCAAATTTGTTGCAACAAACTTTGAATTCCTTGCCCTTTCCCACCTTTTCAGAAGTCTCCAGGTCCTCTCCAAACAATCTTTATTGCCCATGCAATACACAAGCTAGTGTAGTTGTCAAGTGCTAGGCTAAATGACTAATGAATCATGCCAAACAATATTTATCTCCAGACAATCTTTATCTTTGAATTAGATGAAGTAGCTGCTATAACTCAAAACACCTCAGTGTAGTTGTCAAGTTCTGAGTTAAACCATGACTAATGAATTGTGCATGAACAATACATTCCTGCCCTATGTTTCTCGATTTTTTTAAATTATGTCTTATTTGTATTTTCATGAATAACTATTTAGTAATTTTTATTTGTATGATTAAATAATTTTTTAATCCATGCCCAAATTAGTCATTTATTTAATTTATAGCTGAGTTACAAAAAATTAGTAGAATTTAGTCATTTTTAGTTGTTGTGACTAAAATGTTTAGTCACCTAGTCATTTATTTTCCAAATTCTACTAGTGTCCTCAACTTCTTATCTATCCTTGGGCCCCAATTCAACTTTCTCAAGTGTAGAATGAAATTGAATCACATCTTCCTGTTTACTTTGTTCTAGCTGCAATATAACAAAAGAAGGCTTAGTTTCTCTAAAAATAACACTTCTACTATGTATTACCTTTCGTGCAATAGGATCACAAAGCTTGTATCCTTTCACACCATAAATATATCCTACGAAGATACATTTCACAACCTTGTTCTCCAAATTTTTTTTCTTGTCCTTTGGCACATGTGCATATGCCTCACAACCAAAAACTCTAAGATGTCTTAATGAAGGCTTGTGGCCCGACCATGCCTCTATAGGTGTCTTATCAACAAGAGATGATGTAGGAGACCTGTTAATCAAGTAATAGGTAGTGGAAAAAAACTCATCCCAAAACCTTTGTTCTAGATCAACACCACTCAACATACTCCTAGCCTTCTCCATCAATGCCATGTTCATTATTTTTGTAACTCCATTCTATTGTGGAGAATATAGAGTTGTGTTCTATCTATGAATACCACAATATTTATAGAATCTATCAAAATCGTTAGAGAAAAATTCACCACGATTATCAGTCCTCAAACATTTTATTTTCTTTCCAGTCTACAACTCAACCATTTCTTTAAGTTCTTTAAATCGATTGAAAACTTTAGATTTACTCTTTAGAAAATATACCCATGTCCTACTATAATCATCAATAAATGAAACATAATATGCGGATTTACCAATTGAAGGAAAATCTATAGGACGAAACACATCATAATGAATGAGATCCAATACACCACAAGATTTATGAGAACTCGATTAAAACTGAACATGGTTTTGTTTTCCATAAATGTAATGCTCACAAAAATCAAATTCAAGATTACAATTAGATAGGCCTTCAACAAGGTTTTTATTTTTCAAGGTCCTTAGACCCTTTTCTCCAATGTGGACAAGTCTCTGGTGCCATAACATAGTTTTCTCTGCAGGCAACTTTGATTGAAAAGAAAGAGAACCCTTGGGTACCCAAAAGCCATGACCATCTACTGAAAGTGAAACCCTCACTTCTTCCACAGACTTACTTTTCATAGAATTACTATTGCACTCAATAGTGCATGCATCCAACTTATACAATGTGCCATATTTGACACCTCTAGTAATCACCATAACACTTCTGACAATATTGCATACTGCATCATAAAATACTACCTATACTCCTGCATCTATTAGTTTGCTCATAGATAATAAATTTCGTGCTAAACCAAGGATATGCAACACACCATTAATCCTTTTTATTCTACCATCATGATTTACCTAATTTTAACTTTACCACGAACAACAATGTCTAAATGAGAATCATCATCCAAGTACACCTTACCTCCATCAAATTCTTCATATTCAAAAAACTAATCTCTATTAAAGGTCATATGAAAAGATGCACCTGAGTCAATTAAACATGCCATTAACTACATGAGCTACCAAAGCTGTAATGAATGCATCACCATCTTCCTTCTAAAACTTAGAATTAGAATCAAATCTCTTCTTCTTCTTCTTCTTCTTTTCTTCTTTACATTCCTTACAAACATGTCCAGGCTTACCGCAACTCCAAAAAATAAGTTTGGACTTTCTAGGATATTTAGATCTCCCCTTGGACTTGGATTTGTCACACTTCTCATTCTTCTTGCCTTTTTCCTTAGGTATTCCACAAAAATTTAGGGCCTACTTGGAAGTGATGGATACCTTCCTCCTCATATCCTTAGAAAGAAAATAAGCCCCCACATCTTTAGCCTTCAAAATAATAGAAATACTCCTAATAGCCATCACAAGAGAATCCCATGAATCATGCAAAGAAAAAAGCAGGATCTGAAATTTCTCTTCCTCATCCATTTTAACAGTAATTGAATTGATGCCAACTAAGCCACCAACATATTGAATGCTTCTATGTGGTCTATAATTCATCCGCCCTCTTTCATTCTCAAGGAATACAATTTATTCCTCAAGAAAATCTTTTTCACTAAAGATTTGGTTTGATACATCTCACCAAGCTTCTTGCATAGTTTTTGTGTAGAGGTCTCTTCATGGAAATTGATTAAAACAAAGTCTTCCAAGCATAATCTGATTAGATCCTTGGCTTTATGGTCTATAACATCACATTGAGTAGCCTGAGTAGGATCTGCAGGCCTTAAAACACTCTCATCAACAACATCCCACATATCTCGATCTATCAACAAATCCTCCATCTTTAGCTTCACATCTCAAAATTATTTCAAGAAAATTTATCCACCTCTATTCTCCCTGATGAACTTGCCATTTGAAAATTCTTGCAACAAGATCACAAAGTGTCTTTTGCACAAGCTCCCACTCAAATTTGGATTAGTTCAAAAAACCCAACAACCCATAACTAAAACCAAAGGTGATCAGGCTCTGATACCACTTGTAAGGAAGCTAAGGTAGTGGAACAAATTCCTACACTAATCTTGAGAGGAGAATAATGCAATTTTTTCTTAGATCTTTAATAGTTACAAAAACTTAAAAAGAATAAACATAAATATCATGCATACCATGGTACAGTGATTTACGTGGGGAAAACCCTTTTGGGAGAAAAACCCCACACTTTAAAAGCTACCCAATAAATTATTCAAAAATCATAAAGATTACAATATAATTACAGAGAAAGCTTCTCAAAGGAGTATCACCGCTAGAGATCAAGAGACAACACAACCACTATCAGACGCTTAGAAAACATCACACTCTACTACAACTATAACACAACACCCTCATAAAATAGTGTTACATTCTAGGGCAAGACAGGCCAACAAAATATCTTCTATTAGATCTAAAACCTAATAATGAACAATCTAGATTTATAATATATAATTATTTAATGTATTTTGACCATTTTAGGAGTTTCCTAAAAATGTTAACATGCTCACATTTCGCTCTGTGCTACCAATGTATACACCTATCAGTGTAACTGGGAAATATATATATATATATATATATACATCCTATAGACAATAAACCTTATATAATTGCAAGGTTGAGACATATTTTCCCAATAGTAGTAAGGTTACACCACAACCCAAGCTCCATTCATCCCTATATATCACCAAGCACATCTATTTGTATAACTCAACTAGTACACATGCACCCAACACAAAAATGGTGCCATATGATAAAATCCTATCCAAAACCCCCACCCAACCAATGGAAAACCCCCACAATCTCCGATCATGGACCAATACTACTGCCATCAATGTTGTGGTGAATAGTGACAACTCTGAGATCTCACCCATCCCTACCTCCAATTCTAACTCAATCCCCCTCATTGGAAGACCATCTATCATAAATACTCACACGAATGCATCCTCCACATGCACCAAATCATACTCCATTTAATCTCCCCTTGTATTAAAATTCTCAAGATTCACCACAAATCCTTTAAAGTGATGGTGGCCTCCCCAGTCAACAAATGAAAATCACTAGTGTCATTGTTCCATTGCTCCACCAACATCATCATCATTGCATGATGTGCCCTCAACTAGGGAATCCTTGACACATAGAACATTCCCATCAAACTAAGCCACTCCTCATCCATCTCGGTCAAATGGTAGCACTATTGTATCATCACCCTTAGGCTTAGATTGTGTTACTATAATGTCACCAATGGATCCTATATCATGAAATTACCCAATGTAAAACTTTCCCAAAACGAATCAGTCCAACTAACTCCAAAAATCCCTAGCACAACTGCTTTTTAGCAAAACTATGCTTTCACCTTGTACAAGTGCAATTTTTGGCATAAGTGCATCTTTACCATGTGCAAGCATCATTTCTAGTGAAAGCACATCCTTAGCCCATGCAAGTTCCACTTTAGTGCAAGTGTGTACCTAACTTGTGT
Source organism: Sequoiadendron giganteum (assembly GCA_007115665.2). Lineage (NCBI taxonomy): Eukaryota > Viridiplantae > Streptophyta > Pinopsida > Cupressales > Cupressaceae > Sequoiadendron > Sequoiadendron giganteum. The sequence continues at coordinate 129,539,714 of CM021107.1, read as the reverse complement.
AAGTGCCATTTCGATGCAAGTGCGTACTTAACCTTCAGAGGCACATACTTGTGAAATACAAGTGCCGCTTTAGCACAAGCATGGATTTAGCCAATGTAGGCACTGATTCCTCAAGCACAAGTGCCATTACTAGAACAAGAACATCTTTCCCACAAGTGTTGATTGGAAATGTGTGGGCGTTGTTTTTCTCTGCAAGCACAACTCTAAGCGCAAGCACAATTTTATGTGGTGAAAGCACCACAATCATACACGTAAGCATGGTTTCATGAAACCACTCCATTTTCACCCACTTTATCTCATATTCTACTTACATTTATTACCCCCTAACTACTTTGAAAGCCCTAGGATAGGCCACTGACTAGGTCTCCTAACTCTGTTGATCACTGTTACTCACAAACTTGCTCTACATGGTGCAAATGATGTGGTACAAGTTCCATCTCCTCCTCTCTCACTTTTCTCCTATTCTTCTAGGTCATAAGGGTGAAAATGATTTGTTTGGTCCCCCACTAGGCCTATTTATAGGCCCCTAACCCTAATTTTCCCTCTTGGCTTGTGGAAAATACCCTTTCACCTAGTCAACCTCACTTTCGATGTTGCATCAAAGAGGGGAACATGTAGACACCCCAAATATGATTTTACATTAAAATTATTGGTGTAAATAAAGTCTTGTACCTAGTTAATTCATTACTAGGGGACTTATTGACACATGTTAAGTTTACTTAGGTCATAGGAAGGAATATTTCTAGAAGGTGTTAGTTGTCATTAGTTGTTATCTTATCTTTTGACAACTACTACATGTGACCTAGGTAAGTGTGATTAGTTGTCTCATGTCATATGATTAAGACACTTGTCATAATCCTATGACATTTTACATCTCACCTTGGCTATATAACTAAGGGGTCTCTCATTGTAATCACATCACAATCATATCATTGAATCATATTAATGAGAATATGATTTATTCTTGTCATATTCCATTCTCTCTCTTTGTGCTTTCCATTTGGTCTCAAGATCTTGGCAGCCGTAGCCAATTCTAATAAAATTAATTAAAATTCTAAATTTTTATTAATTCATTCCATTATCCCATTATTAATTAAATATTCCATTATTTAATTTATTATATCTCGATATTCTTTTAAATTAATTAAATATTCCATTATTTAATTAATCATCTTGACATTCTTCTAAATTAATTAAATATTTCATTATTTAATTATTTATCTCATTATTCTTCTTGAAATAAAGGGAAAATGGCGAGTTTTTTGAGACACCTATTTATCTTAAAATTTCATTCAATATGAGTTCTATAATGTGCAAATGAGGAACAAAAATTAAATCTAACCCAACTACCAGTCAAAAAGGCAGATCTAGAAAGGGTCAAATAATGTGTACCTTTCACCAAAAGTGCTTTTTCAAACCTCACTAAGGACTCATTTAGCCTATGGCTAATGGGTCTTGGCTAGGGCTTTGGAAAATTAGTTTCTAGGTTTTTTTCTTCTATGTATGCACACCCAGATTCTAGTCAGACACTATCGAAAAGTCAGAAATAAATCCTGTAGCCCAATTTCCATGATTTGACAACTTTTCTTGCAACTTTCTTCAAATTTTCTCTATAAATGATCTTCAACCTAAAGCTTGCAATCACACGTGAAAGAAGAGGAAATGTTTTTTGTTATGGAATAGGGGTTTGCCTTGGTCAAATCTTGTTTTGGTAATTAAACCCTGAAATGAAAAAAAGAATGAAGGAATGATGAACGAAAAAATGCAATGTCATAACTCACCACACCTTATTTGAACCTTGGATAAATCTGTAATCTAGCATGAAGTGACCTCAATGAATGTAGATATTTATCATGAAACTTGATTAGAAACAATTCCTTTGAATGCTTGATTGATCTTGAACACTATATCACCACATTAGCTCAAACAACATACATAATGCACTAAACCTTTGACATGATGAAATGAATCTTGATTGCTGCAATAATCTTCTATGAATTTTCTCTTTAATGCCTTAGTGTTAGAATTGGCTATGGCTGCCAATATCTTGAGACCAAATAGAAATCACAAGAGAGAATAAAATGTGACAAGAATAGAGTGTATTCTTATCAATATGATTCAATGATATGATTGTTGTGATACAATGAGAGAGACCCCTTGGTTATATAGCTAAGGTGAGATGCAAGATGTCATAGGATTATGACAAGTGTCTTAATCATATGACATGAGACAACTAATCACACTTACCTAGGTTCACATGTGTTACAAGTCAAAAGATAAGATAACAACTAATGACAACTAACACTTTTATTCCTTGCTATGACCTAAGTAAACTTAACATGTGTAAATAAGTCCCCTAGTAATGAATTAACTAGGTACAAGACTTTATTTACACCAACTCCCCCCCTTAAGTGAAACTTAGGGAGTAGTTGATTGTTATACAAATGACACAAAGATGAAAGGATGGGTCTCGACTACTAGGCCATGTTAGGTACCCATGTACATATACAAATGAAATCTCTCACAAATGGAGAAAAGGAGAAAGCCCAATGGGACAAAAATCCTCCCCAAAAGAGAGATAAAAGATACAAAATAGAAATTCTCTCAATGAAGAATGAGAAGGAAAAAACCCCATGTGAGGAAAAAGACCCCCCCATAAGAGAGAATAAGAAGAGGGACAATGCAGCCCCCCCTCAATGTTGAGTCTCCTGCAATGATGGTAGAAGCTTGACATTGAATGCTGAAGATGATCCAATCTTGCCAAACAACATTCCTCCCCTTAGGAAGAAACAAAACCATGGATGTATGCAGGATGTTAGGATGATTGATGATGGATGATGATGTATCTGAAGCATGCTCAAGTGTCTCCATGTTGATGCCAAAAGTTGACACACACCAAAAAGGCATTCTAGGCCACACTGCTGAAGAGAACAATCCAGAATCTAGTAGAGATGAATGTAGAGCACAATCAAAAGAAAAGGATATCCCCTCTGAAGACAAATAAGCCTCCAAATAATTTCCAAAAGTATTCACAGTCACGTCAAACTACAAAGAATGATCATGTAGAGAATAAACAAGAGGGTCGAGGTGTTCCCTCACAACAACTAAAAAAGGATCTTCTCCATCAAAGAGAAGATGAATGCCATCAACGATGTCCCCCAAATCTGAAAGATGAGAATCCATAAACAAGTCTGAAATACCTGTTAAGAAGTAATCCAAAGTAGCCAAATTTGAAAGACAATGTATGTCCTCCTACAGTAAATCACAAGGAACCAAAAATTGTGGAATCAAAAGCATCATTAACTACAACAGTAGATGGAGGAGATGAAATGAATGACTCAAGAACTAGATCTGATGTGAGAACTCCCAAGTTCAAGAAGCCAAATGTCTCCTTAGAATCATGGTTCATATGATCAACAGTTGAAGGAACAATGCCATCATCAAAAGAAAAATCTGCAAAGGTGTACAAATGAGATGAATAATCAACCACCCCAGTAGCAATGATCTCTCTAGTCTCCAAGTCTCGAATTGATGACTGAATCAGGGGTGAACTCCACAATCCTCCCATCTCCACCATGTGTAATCTGATATATGGAAAGAAGATTGTTTGTCAAATGAGGAACACACAAGACATCCTATAAAGTGTTGTCCCCAAAACTAATAGATCCCTTCCCAATTACTCTCATGTATGTATTATTTCCCACCAAGATAGGAGACATATTACAAGGCTGAAATGAAGAGAATATAGACTATGAAGATGCCATATGATGAGATGCTCCTGAATCTAGAATCCATCTCCCTAATCCATGAACCGAAAGAGCACAAAAAGAATGTCCTTTATATTCTAATAAGATACTTGACCTTTGTCCTTTTTATACTGTTTTGAAGAAGAAGGAGGTGATTCAGACATTTTAGAAGGAAAATCAATGTGATTCCTTTTGAGAATATTTTTTAACTCATCAATATCCTCCTTATAACAATAGTTGTTCTTCATGTCCATCCTTCTTACCATATGCACAAAAGGCATCTCCTTCTTAGATGATTCTCCTTCTGAAGATTCTAATTCTTTATGTGGCTTGTTCTTTTTCTTCTTTTGCTTCTTGTCAAGATTCCCTAATTCTTTTTGTACCTTTGACTCACTAGCCACCAATGCATGTGACTTGGAAGACTTGATTAGACCCATGTTCATTAACTTAGCTTCCTCTTGGATTAGGATATTTGAAAAGTCATCAAACTTAGGATCAACATATGATGCTCCCATAGAAAGTTGATGGGTATGAAAGCTAGAAACAAATACTGAATACTCAAGACCAAGCTTGGATAATACATTGAGAATCAATTGTAAATCCTCTTTATCAATGTTGCATTCTTTCAACTATGTTCTTAGTTTCTTGATTTTGGAGATTTAGTCTTGGATGTGGTCAAAACTTTTAGGATCAAGATTCATCAAATCATTATCAATCTAATATTCCTTAATCTTATCTATTTTACCATACAATTTTTCAAAAGTCTCCCAGGCCTCTTTAGGTGTTTTGCATGATTCATTATGAAATTGTAAATCAAATGAGACTAATGAACATATGCATCCAAGTGTTTTCTCATGATCAAGCTCTTATTTTTCCAATTCTTTAGCATCAATAGGTTGTTGAATGGTGTCCTTTAGATGACTTATTATACCTTTCATCATGAGATAGTTCCATATTTATTTTCTTCATGTAGCATAATTATGTGGCGTTAGGAGTTCAATTTGATATTTCTCCATTGCAAGAATACAAACCAAGCAAAAGAATGCAATCAACCATTGCAAGATTACCCCCCAAAATCACTCAATCATGAAACCCCACATAAATATATGAGATTGACACTTTATGAGTAGTGCATTTACAGTTGCCACTTTCCAAAAACAACAAAGTGGTCTCTAATCTTAGTGCTTACAAATGCCAAAATAGGCCACAAAATCAAGTACAATTTTTGGTATAAAATGAGATCAATCTGATCACACCACTAATAAGTATACGAAAAATTATGCACTTTAAAAAATAACTGCACCCAAAAATGTTACTGTAGGAGCAAGATATGAGCTCCCAAAGTTCCCAAAATGAGGATGAAGTAGCAACACCTGTGAGAATCTATAATTTATGGAAAAAAAGACACCAAAACCAAAAAACAATTGCACCATTGCAAAGAGCATGAAAAATTAGCCCAAATAAAAAAAAATCTTTCAAAAAAAGGAGCCAATATGAGTGAGATATGAGTATTTGTAGATCAATTGCAAAATTGAAAATGCAATTGGAGAGGGGGGCAATTTTTTTTTTGGAAATGATGATGTGGTGCTGACGTCATCCCATCTCGAGCTCAATTTTGATGGTTGAATGCCCATCACATGAAATATGCCTCGACCTATTGGAATATTCTCTCTAATGGAATATGTTGAGGAATCTTGAGGGAATCACCGACGAATCTTGACAGGGAATATTCTTCACTGGATTTATTAGGTTGACTGCCGGTTGTTTTAATTTTTCCGATTTATGTATATATCGACCGCCAGTGGTGTTGAACAGGGGCCATAGAATATGGAGAGTGGGGCTGACGCAGGCTAATGATAGGGCACCAAGTGGCGCTGCTCTGAGCACCCGAGTACCAGGTACCCAATGTACCAAGTACGGTGTGTGGATGGAATTCGTAAATTTTATTTTTCTTTTTAAAAAAAAAACTTTAACAAAAAAATTAATCGCCCACTCAATATATTTTTTTTATAAAAAAATTTCAAATTTTTTTTGACGGAATAAAATATTTTTTTTACAAAAATCGTACCGTCTTTGCAATTATGATGCTTGGGGGGCCGTACAGGTCTCTAGGAATTTTTTTTGCCTCATTGGGAAATTTCTTGGATTTGGACGATTTGGCAATCGATCTTGAGGTTTTTGGCCCTTCTGGACGCAATGGCAGGGTCAGATTTGACCCAAAATGCTCCAAAATTGCAGCTATCTTTTGGATCTAGCAATCGCTCTTCAGCTTCAAACCCTTATAGATTTGGCCTCGTATGTCCGATTTGGATGAAACAAAAGGAAAAATCGACTTTCTCGAACCTTCTAGACATAATGGTAAGCTTAGATTTGCACCAACAAGCTTTGATATGAACATTCTCTCTTCAAAAGAAGACTATCCAATGGCACCCAACCCGCTCTGATACCATGTTAGAATTAGCTATGGCTGCCAAGATCTTGAGACCAAAAGGAAAGCACAAGAGAGAGAATAGAATGTGACAAGAATAAATTGTGTTCTTATCAATATGATTCAATGATATGATTGTTGTGATATAATGTGAGAGACCCCTTGGTTATATAGCCAAGGTGAGATGCAAGATGTCATAGGATTATGACAAGTGTCTTAATCATATGACATGAGACAACTAATCACACTTACCTAGGTTCACATGTGTTACAAGTCAAAAGATAAGATAAAAACTAATGACAACTAACGCCTTCTAGAAATATTCCTTCCTATGACCTACGCAAACTTAACATGTGTAAATAAGTCCCCTATTAATGAATTAACTAGGTAAAAAACTTTATTTACACCAACACTTAGAAATGCTCTTGTGAATGTACTCTTGATTGCTTATGAAATCCTAGGATGAACTTAGTGAAATAACCTTGTTTTTATACATACCTTAACATTAATTCCCAAAATTCAAATATCACAAGCTGACATTAAATTATGGATTTCAAATAATTAAAATACCACCAAAAATATATTTCAAAGAGGGGTCCTAGGTCTAAGTGAGGACCCATTCACCATGTGGTGAATGGGTCCTAGGCCACTTACCTAGGACACACATTAGACAAGGTGAAATGTTATGTAAAATCAAGGTCCTAGGACTAGGTGAGGACCCATTCACCATGTGGCGAATGGGTCTTAAGTCACCTACCTAGGACACACATGTTCCAAAGTTAAGTGTTGTGTAATGAAATTTATTAATGTCGGGTTTTATCTCTCCAAATTTACAATTAATTAGGCTTGGATTTGAATTAAAGGGTCCAATTAAGAAAAAATAACTTCAATTAATTAATAAAGCCCTAGATTAGTGTTAAAGTGTAAAGGTACACCTTACAACACCCTAAATAAGGCACAATTAAGTCCATTTAGTTTAAAAGGGTCCTAAACTTAATGTGAATGTGTAAAACACATTACAATACCAAATTAAGGCAACATTAGGCTCATTTTATTATTAATTATTTCTAAATTAAGTGAAAAATGGATAATTTTTTAGTTACTACATTTTGCCCCCACTTTAGTGAGATTATGACCCCATGTCAAATTTGTTGAGCAAGACAACTGAGACAGGGGGGGTGAATCAGTTGTAACAAATTTTAATCTTTAAAACATCCACCAAAACTTAGGTCAAACACAAATCCTTTACTCTACTAAAATAATTAAACATTAATAGCAAAGGAAAAAACTCAAAAGCAACACACATACACAATAACACTAGATTTACATGGAAAACCTAATAAGGTAAAAACCACTATGAGGATTAGCTCACAATATAAAGAATATCAAAACCAATTACAAAGGCTCACTACTAGAGAAGGCTCACTGCCAAAATAGGACTAATTGTCTAGATTAGGACTCACTATCCAACAAGGGTTAACCACTCAGAGGGCTCCCTACCATAGAGATACAAAGAAGATAAAAGAGATATGTTAAAAAGAGAAAAAAATCTCAATGTAACAGAGATATCCACCATAATTTTCTCAACCAATTGTAGACATGCATGAATGATAGAGTACACCTCCAACTCACTACATCCGAAAACATAGCAATTAGATTTCACATTGATCTGCCAAACTCGAATCACATACACACTATCTCGCATCTACTTCACATATATATTATTCTATTTATTTGGACTTTTGTCTTTTGTACATATTTCACTAATAACTCATCTTGTATTTATACGGTAACGTAGATTTTCTAGAGATATTTGTTGCATAGATTAAGATGATCAAATCTAACAAATAATCTAAATAAAAACAACAAAGAACGAGTAAATGAAGATAAAACAATTAAAACAAATAACTGAAAAGATCTCACCGAATATGCGTCCACTTCTTCGAATTATCTCGATTTCCCTTCTCCATTTTGTTGTATCAGTATTCTTGCCCTCAGATTTTCAGTATTGATGCAAGCATAACCTTTTTGAATGTCTAAGAAAAATATCGAAGATTAAGTTTCTTCTCAAAAGTATTGATTTCGAGAGGAGGAATAATGATAATGACAAGCAATTTTATAGATTTTGGATTTTCAAACGATAGGCTCAGATTCAAAAGAGAGATCGACGGATGAGATTGATGAATGTCATGCGATGTGAGTTCTGTGTCAGATAGAACGTGAGTTAGAAAATTCTACAAGATAAAGATTAAATTAGAACGGTAACTTAATCTTGTGTCAAGATTGTTCGAAAATAGAAAGAACACGAGTTCCAAATTAAATAAACAATTTAATCTTTAGTTAAGAGTCTTCAAAAATAGAAGAAATAGACTTTGAATGACAAAGACAAAGTTAGAACTCAAAGAATAAAGAGTTCGAATGCACACATGAATTAATTAATTAAATAAAGATATTTAATTAATAAACACATTCATGCATATGAGTTAGAACTAGTTAACTGACTGATTGTGACAGAGAGTTCTCTCGCACAGACGATCAGATATCGAATCCAGAGATAACTGACGGATATAGAATAGATCTAGAGTCAGAAGATGAGTGAATTATTAGTCAATTGAATGATAGAAGAATGTGACAAAGAATTAATAATGAATTAAATGTTAATTTAATTCAACATTCGAAAATGAAATGAATTTAATTAAATTAATAAAGATAATTTATTTAATTTGACTGTTGAAAAGGTGGAATTGAATAATTAAATAATAAATATTTAATTATAGTTGAAAAGGTTAAATTGGGTAATTAAATAATAAATATTTAATAATAGATAAAGGGGGTTTAATTAAATAATAAATATTTAATTGAGAAAGAAGAATTAATTAATTAGTGACATAATTAAATAAAAATGACTTATTTAATTAATCAAAGTTGAATAAATGAATTAATGAATTAGTGAATTAATTAAAAAGGGTATTTAATTAATAGAGGAAATATGTGTTAGAAAGGGTAATTAAATAATTAACATTGTTTAATCATGACCATGGATATTAGAAAATTATGTTGAAAGTGGTACTCGCAGGCCTAGACCAATTTTCGGTGTCTATAGTTTGCCCCTCTTTGATACAATGTTGTTTATCGCATGGTGTCAAAGAAAATATGCCTCGATTGTGCCCTAGTATGAAATAGGTTAGGGTATGCCCCCTCGGGAAAATTGACAAATTTTTGAAAAATTTCAAAAAAATCAAGAAATATTCCCGATAAGTCAATTTGATGGTCAGAAATTCTATGGAGTTGAAATAATTGAATTTGGATGTGTTATGGACGTGTACGGGTTAGTAGAAGTTGGAAGGTTAAGTGGCCAATAGACAAGGTCAAAAGAAATGCCACCCAAACCCTAGGTATAAATAGAAATTAGGTTGAAAACCAATTCATTTGCACCTGGAAGAGTTGAAGAATTGAGAAAGTTGGTCTGAGTATTGGACGAAGATGTCTCCAGTTCCCTACGCTATGCATTGTGGATATCAGATCCAAACATTCAGACAACCAGCCAATGCAGAACCACCGGTATGTACCCTAAAATGAGGTTTTGAAATTTTTGTTTGCACGTAGTTTTAGGCACCTAAATTCATAATTTGCACATGCGGTCTTTTGCATTCACCGCATATGCGTTCGTATGCAACACATCTGCCTGCGAAACGATGCAAATGTTAAAAGACGTCTAGGTTTGGTGTAGTCTTTTTAGGAATTCAACACAAATGAGATAAAATGCACCACATTTGTAGTTGTGAATCGCATATTCATTTAGGACAAACACATGTAGGATAATGAAACACATGATTTCTTGAAACACATATGCATTTTGGTAGGTAGGTTAAATAAAGCACCGCATTTGAATTTTTGAAATGCATTTGCAGTTGTTAGAAACAGTGTGGATTTTGTGTAATGCATATGATATGTGCGATGCAAATTATTGTAATGCAACACATTTGTATGAATGCACTGCATGTGCTATAGTGAGCTGCATTTGGCTGGTAAAATTTTTTGAAATTTTTTTCTAAGAAAAACTTGAAATTTTTTGATATTTTGGTTGAAATGTAGGTTGTTTTAGATTCCATCTATACTTGGGAGACACGTCCAGATACCTTCAAGTTGAGATCCCAGTTGGTTAGTGCAGAGACATGGTTATTATGGAGACTAGGTCTACAACATGTTCTGACTATGCCCATGATTCGGGCAAGCAAAGGCATGTTGATGACCTAGTGTGAGCGATGGCATTCTAAGACTTCATCATTTCATTTTCCGACTGGGAAGGCGACAATCACTTTAGAGGACGTCTATAGGATTTTGAGACTTCCTATCAGAGGAGAGTAGGCTATGTATGATACCCAGTGCGAATTTAGTGAGCTCACTAGATACTATGTATATGATGACATTAGGAGTCTAGGGATAGAGCATTATGAGATCAGATGGTAGGTGTTGGCTAATAGGTACGAGAGGATCCACTATATCCTATGTACATTGATAGGGGGTATAATTCTTCTAGACCGACAGGGTCATGGTTTTCCTATTAGGTGGGGAGAGATGCTGGTGGGGATGTTGGAGAGAGAGACCATGTATGCCTGGGTTCCATGTTTATTAGGCATGTTGTACTTCCATTTACATGATATAGTGTATAGAGATGCACAGTCTATGAGCTATGGTACCACTCTTCTCATGGTTTGGGCATGGGAGCGGATAGCTATATTTTGACCTCTTGTTACTGCAAAGCGAGAGGCTAGATCTCCTTATGTTTTCTGGTATATGGGAAACATCACTCAAAGTCATGTCGGAGACACAGGTTACTAGAGACATGCACTGGATAGTTTGGATCAGTTTACTTGGAGGCCATACATGGATTGTGAGAGATGGTCAGATGAGGATGACCATTTGACTTTTTGTAGGCAAACACAATACCTGATTGGTAGGACTATTTCGAGTGTACACATTATTGAGAGACACCTACCTGATTGGGTTTTGAGACAGTCTGAGGAGGTTAAGGATGAGCCTAGAGGTAGAGCAGAGTTTGCTTGTTCATCTAGAGAGGTTCCATATTGGGGGCCTATGATTATAGTTTCTACTGCGGAGGCAGAGATTTAAGCACTACATCCTGTACAATGGGGTTGGAGAGATGGAGTAGCGGATCTTGGGACTACAACTGCCTTTGACACATGGTGGGCTGAGCATCGTCTGATTCCGTATATAGATCCGGATCAGCCAACACTAGTAGAGAGATGAGGTATAGGGTCGAGAGGGTGAAATAGAGGGAGAGGTGGTGGAAAAGGTGGTGGTGATGGTAGAGGTGGTAGTGGTAGATGAGGACAGAGAGGTCAGAGAGGTGGTTGAGTAGGTGGACTATCACCTATTCGAGAGGCAGAGGTGAAGGATGTGCCGATGTTGGAATTCAGAGGTGGAGTAGGGGAATAGGTTGGAGATGAGCATGCTGCCGGGGAGGCAGTAGTAGAGGAGCATGTAGATGTAGAGATTGGCAGAGAGGACCCTACAGAGGATGAGGAGGGTGATGTGGATATTGATCCTCTTGGTATTCTGGCAGGTTATGAGGAGGATGATATTGAGGAGGTACCTATGGAGGAGCAGGAGAGAGAGCTCCGAGATTGGATTGTAGAGGTGAGACAGGATGAGGAGGATCCTAGGGACATTGACAGGGAGGCTTTGGAGGAGAGGTTGATACTGGTTACAACAAAGCTAGATGCCATGCAAATAGAGAGGGACAATGCTTTTATGGAGAGAGACCAGGCCATAGCCTGAAGATAGGAGATAGAGCAATAGTTTATAGACGTCAGATGCCTTTGCAGTGGTACTTCATCTGATGGTATGGTACATGAGCTAGTCAGATCATTAGAGAGAGCTACCTATTATAGGGATCTATATGAGTCAGTGGTGCCAGCAGAGAGACGAGCTCCTAGATTTTCAGAGGTTCACAACTACATATCACAGAGCAGGAGTCAGACCAAGACACATAGTACAGAGGGTGTGGTAGGACCACCAAGGATAGGTTCGTATGACAGGCCTTCCACCTCATAGAGAGTACCTCCAAGGCAGTTTCTACCACCTTCACCACGTGATAGTAGTGGTAGTGGGACACATTGACACTTGTTATACATGTAGACATTGTTTTGATCAGAGAGCCTATGAGCTCATTTTTATTTATGGATACATTTTTGATATTGTACTATGACACATTTTTTTGAGCGATATATATATGATTTTTGGTGGCTTTTATATAATATGCAGTTCTATTTTATGGTGATGCATTGCTTCTATATGATTATGTTTCCTAGATGATGTATGTATATGTGCTATGAATGAATGTTTCTACATGTGATGAGTTTATCCAGTCTATGATGTTATGATGATTCTATATTTACTTATGATAATGGAGTACAATGTTCTATATGATGTTATTTTATATGTGATGGTTATATACATGTAATGTTTCCATTATGTAACTTATGATGATGGAATGTCTATTATGCAATAATTTTATAAATATGTAATGAAGATGTTAATGCTCCTATCTATATGAAATGCAATGTAACTATATGATATACTACATTGTTTACATAATGCCTATAGAGTGTATGGATATGTAGATTATCTAATGTTTTTGTTGTGTCATAGGACTTTATCATTATGTCAGAAAAGAGAAATGTTAGCATGGATGATTTTAGAATGTTAGTAAGAAACAATGAAGGTGGTTGATTGAAAAACATATGATCTTCGATATTTTGCCATATATGCTAAGCTTGTTTTTTTTTTATCATCATTGGGTGGGACATGACACAAATGGATAGTACACACCATGATATGAGATAGACCATAGTGTACAAATTCATCCATCTATGAAAAATAGATAGTTGTAGACAAGGAGTGTCTTAACTCATACCAAGGACAAGATTGCCCTAGTCATTTTGTCGAGACAAACCAAAAATAGAAAACAAATAAAAGACGGGTCATGAGGCATCATTGCTCCTCTAAATCCTTGATAAGACATTCTTGAGGAAACTAGTAACATGAATCAAAAACCAAAGTTAAAAAGAAAGTTGACAGACAACAGCCAAAGAAAAAGAGTCTTGAGACATCCTTTCTTCTCTAAATCCTTCAAGGGACATCCTTGAGAAAGCTAGTAACTAGACTTATGCACAAATCGATAGAAAGATAAGACAAAATAAGATATAAATTCATAAAGACAAATAAAAGTATTTGCAAAAACTTGATCTTGTGGGATTGTTTGATTGTTTGATGTTTGACATAGCGTAATGTGAGGGATGCCACATACTGCAATAAGGCATTGAGTCTGGTTTCGACTTGGTGACTATCTGTATAAGGCATGAAAAATCCTGGTTTTAGAAAGACACGTGCCGTATAAGATGTTGGATCCTGATGACATTGATGCGACAAGCTACATGAGGCTATGACAATTTGACGACGTCTGTTGACAAGAAAGACATATCTTGCTAAGACATAAGTTGATTGCTTTGACAATGTTTTTGATATTGACTTGATGATTGTTTGAGATGTTTTCCTTGTTGGTGCATGACTTGTTTTGATTCCTTGACTGATTTGATTGTGTGTGTGTATTGAAAGTGTATGGCTTGATATGATATACCCTAAAGGACTGACCTAATGCGGCCTCGGGGGCTCATCGATTGATAGCCTTGCCTACGTTGCACACACAGAGACCTCGTAGTTCGACCAAACTTTAACTAACATAACTAATTGAAAATATGTACCTAAGCTAATGATATGCAACATGTGTTATAGTGAATGTGAATGAACCCTATTGGACTGACCTAGTGCAGTCTTGGGGGCTCATCGATTGATTAGCCTTGCCTATGTTGTACACGTAGAGACCTCGTAGTTTGACACGACCAATGACTTTGAATGTACAAAGAGTCATGATTTTAATGTGTGATACATGACAAAACCTAGACAGATAGACCTAATGCCTTGGGGGCACATCGACTGATGGCCTTGCCTACATCTAGTCACAGAGGCAACGTAGTTCGACTGTGTACGACTGACTGACTCTATTTTTGGGATTTTCTGACATGTTTTGATTTTTTTTTTGTTTTTTTGTTTTCTATTGTTTTTGGATTTTTTTAGGACATTTTTTGATGGTGTAATGCTATGTACAAGGTCCTCATGGCACAAAATAAGCATTTTCCCCCAATCGGGAATAAGACTTGTGAGATGAATTGGGGAATGTGACAGAATGGACTTGATGCCAATCATTCCAAGTAATGGATAGGACAACCATTTATTATGAGGATTGGTGGAAAAGTCTGATTGAAATGATGGTATATGAAAGAGCGAGTTTGACTACACATGGCACCTATTTTCCAGGTTTTCACCATGGTACTTATCCATAGCGCCACTGAAGTGGTTTTCACTATTGGACAAATTATTTCTCTTTACTTTTTTGTTGATTTTTTTAATTTAATTTTTTTTTTGGTGTTACAAAGACGCCTGTTTGCCAGGTTTTCATCAAGGTAACCATTTTTTTTGGTTTTAATTTTTTTTTTTTTTTTGTATTTTTTCGATTAAGACAAAGACTCTCAGAAGCTACACATAGAGCCTCTTTAGATGAAGGCTATTGATTGGTGACAAAAGTGGCTCTCCTTCAGGGGTAGAGAGTTGGTACGCTCCTGATCCAAAAGCTTCTGTGACAATATAGGGCCCTAACTAGTTAGGTTCAAACTTACCTAGCTTTTCTCGTTCAGCTTGATTCTTGGGATTCTCCATTAAAACTAGGTCACCAATGTCAAAGTGTCTATTTAGAACTTTCCTATTATAGCTACGATGAAGACGATTATGATATTCATGCAAATGGTCTAGTGCTTTCTGTCTTCATTCATCTAGTAATTCTAGCTCTTGTAATCTAGATACATGGTATTCTTCATCATCAATGTGACCTTTCAAGGAAACCCCTAGGGAAGGAATTTCAACCTCAATAGGTAAGATAGCTTCAAATCCGAATACTAGGGAGTATGGAGTGGCACCAGTGGCAGTACAGATGCTTGTGTGGTAAGCCCATAAGGAAAGATTTAGCTATAGGTACTAGTCATGACCAACGTCATTGACAGTCTTCTTTAGGATTCTAATAATGGTTTTATTAGATGCCTTGACTTGGCAATTACCTTGTGGGTAATATGGGGTGGAAAAATGATGTTTGATATGGAACTCTTCACATAGATGGCGTACTTCTTGGTTTTTGAATGGGCGGCCATTGTCTATGATAATGGATTGGGTTACACCATACCAACAAATGATATAGTTTAGGATAAACTTGGATATTTGCATGCCGGTGATGTAGGTCATGGGAATAGCTTCAATCCATTTGGTGAAGTATTCAGTGGTGGTTATGATGAATTTCTGGCCATTAGATGATGGAGGGTGTATCTTACCTATGAGGTCAAGTCCCCATTGGGAAAAGGTCCATGGTGATGTAATCAGATGAAGCTCCTATGCTGGTGCTCTGATAAAATCTCCTTGTATCTGACACTATCTACATTTCTTTACAAAGATATATGAGTCTTTTTCCATTGTAGGCCAATAATAACCTAATCTCATAATATTAGGGGCTAAAGTAGGACCACTCGAATGGGATCCACATATACCCTCGTGTACTAATCGTAAGGTTGTTTGTGCTTCTTTAGCATCGAGACATCTCATTAGGGCATTATCCAAGGTACGTCTATATAGGGTATCTTCCATGATGGTGTATTTAGTTGACTTACAGATAAAGGTTCTACGTTGGTTATTTGACAGTTCTAGAGGTAAGGTTTGGTCATTTAGATAGTCAAATATGTATTTATACCAAGGGGAAGTAGGACCAACAATCATACACACCATCGCAGAAATGGGGACATCATAGGCAGGGAACAACAGCTGTTCAACCAAAAACTCAAACTTAGGAACATTGCTCGGAATATCCAATAAGGAACCCACAATTGCCATAGCATCTGCAACCCTTATCTAAATATGTGGTATTTGTTGAAAGGTATTGTCATCAAATTACTACTTGAAACTGTCAGCCATGCACTTGTAGGGGGAAAGTTTCTCATCCTTAGTCTCATAATCATCATTTAGTTGCCGGACTACTAGTTGAGAATCACCAAAAACATGTAGACTCTTAATCTTCCACTAGGCTGCCATTCTTAATCCTATCACTAAGGCTTCATACTCTGTTATGTTGTTGGTACAAGGGAAAGAAATCCTGAATGATTTAGGAATGGTATCACCTTGAGGTGTTATAAACAAGATACCTGCTCCTGAACCATGATTTGTATGTGACCTGTCAAATTATAATTTCCATTTAGTTCTAGTGTCAACTGTGAAGATAAATTCATCAGTAAAATATGCCACTAAAGGATGGTCTACCTTCATAGGTGCATCCGCTAACTGATCTGCAATCACTTTTCCTTTTATAGCCTTCCTCTCTACATATTGGATGTCATACTCACTAAGTATCATAACCCATTTATCCAATCGACCTGTTAATATTGCTTTACTTAGGAGATATTTGAGGGGATCAATCTTTGCGACCAACATTGTTTGGCGATTTAGCATATAGTGCCGAAGTTTTTGAGTAGTAAAGACTACTACAAGACAAGAACATTCTATGTTGCTGTAATTTAATTCATATCCCACCAAGGTACGACTGATGTAATACACTTCTCTTTCATGACCTTGATCATCATTTTGTGCAAGAAGAGCTCCTAATGCTGACTGGGTTGCTGAAATGTATAGTATCAATAGTTTTCCATCTGTAGGTGGCATTAAGATAGGTGGAGTGAGCAGATAATCCTTTATTTATTGGAAAGCTTCCTAACATTTAGGTGTCCACACAAATGGTACTCCTTTCTTGAGTAAATGTTGAAATGGGTGTATTTTGTTTGCCAGTTGTACAATGAAATGCCTGATGGACTATAATCTTCCCTGTAGTGTTCTTAGTTGACCAATGCTGAATGGAGGAGGCATTTATATGATAGCTCTTACCTTCTCTAGATCTACTTCAATTCCTCTTCTGGAAATGATATACCCTAGAATTTTCCTTGATTTTACTCCAAAGACACATTTCTTCGGATTTAGCCTGACATTGTAATTCTCTAGCCTCTGGAATATCTTGTCTAGAACCTTCAAATGATCTGCCCTTGTTTTTGACTTAGCTATAATGTCATCTACATAATATTCCATGAGAGTATGTACAAAGTCATGGAAAATCATAGTCATTTCCCATCGATAGGTAGCTCCTACATTCTTAAGCCCAAAAGGCATAACATTCCAACAGTATGTTCCCCATGGACACGTGAAAGCTATCTTGTGTTGGTCTTCAGCTGCAATTTTGATTTTGTTATATCCAGAGAAACCATCCATGAGGGATAGCATCTCGTATCCTGTTGTAAGATCTACTATCATGTCTATGTTTGACAAAGGGAAGTCATCCTTAGGACATGCCTTGTTGATGTCTCTAAAGTCTGTGCAAATTCGAATGCCCCCAGTTGGTTTAGTCACTGGTACAACATTTGAAATCTAGACTGCATAGTCTATGGTTCTTATAAATCCAACATCCAAGAGTTTCTTAAGTTCTGCTTTGACTAGTAGAGCAATTTGTGGATGCATTTTCCTTAACTTTTGTTTGACTGGCTTAATACCTAGTTGTGATGGTAGATAGTGCAATATTAGGTCTGGATCCAGCACAGGCATGTCAGTGTATGACCATGCAAAGTTTATCTATCTCTTTGCAAAGAAGTCCTTAAACTCAGGTTGTTCTATGTCTATCAATGATGTTGCAAAGTATATGTTATGAGGGTTTTCTTTTGTATTTATGTTGACTTCAACAGACTCTTCTACTAGCATTGGTGACTTTTCCCGTTCAACTGGGAGAATATTTAAACCTCCATCCTTGGGTGCCTTAGAGAGGTTTTCGCCCTCGGATACGTCCTTTATTTTGACTGTTTCTCCATCTAAAGGCACCTTTCGGTTTTCACCTAGGGACTCGTCATTTTTCTCATTTTCATCATTTTTTTTTTAATTTTCATTTTTGCAACTAGAGGTGTAAATAGACTCCCCAAAATATGCTTTGTCATCCAATTCTATGGTAAAACCAACTTTATGATCCCCTCTTGGTATGCCTTCTTGAAGTCCCATGAACTCAGCTATTGCTTCATCGTTCTCAAATATGTCTATGATGGGTGTACCTTGTTGATCCCAGTCGATAAGTTCAAGATATATGAGAGGCATGTCATCATCAGAGTTATCAAAGGTGGAAGCTGACAAGGTGAATATAGAATGGTTGACATGGTCATAGAAGTTTTGGACTAACTCCTTCTTATTCTTTTTCCTATGGATAGGTAAAATTTGATGTGGGACTATTGTAAGGGCTAAGTCATCAGAAGAAGGTTTGTCAGGTGCCCAAGATGCATGATCAAGGGTTTCCCAATAATAGTGCTTATGCCATTCTTCTTTGGACAAGGACTTCCTATGATAGGGACTAGATTTTTTTGGTAAGGGTTTTATCATTAGGTCCAATTCTCCAAATAGACTATCTATGTTCATGGTACTGGTAGAGGAAAGGGAATCCCATTCAAAATATCTTGAGTCAGGAGATTCATCATAAACTAGGGAAAGAGGTTCATGAGATATCTCAATGTTTGCATAAGCACTCACTTCCTCTTGAAATGGTGATGAAGTACTAGGAAAACCAATTCTAAGCGGTTGAAACCCTAGCCCTAGGTATTTTGGTCATGGTGAGACAGTGATCGATTCCGTCCTTCCATTTGATGTAGTTCTAACCCTGTATGCCCATCATAGCCTTCACTTTGCATTATCTTAAAGCCTTTTCCATATTTATCCTTAGCTATTTGAATAGATGGCGAGGGGTATTCATTTTCTACCTGGTACAGCTAGGAGGTAATATCACCTTGATCCATAATTTCTTCACTTAACTCTCCCCATTTGGTCAATGTCATTGTAGGGGGAATATGAAATGTGACTATTGACTATCTTCTATCTGGAATGGGTAGACCATATGCCTTAGGTGGAATCAACTAACTGAAATAGTATGATGCCTTCATGTAATATTCTCCACAACCCTTGTCTTGGATCTTGATCCTAGGAGTGGATGATGGTGTTTTGAATGAAATGGACTTGGTAAGATGTGATGGATCAACGTATAGGGATAAAGTGGATGATGAAGCTTCTTGGTTAACTAGTTCTTGTCATTGTGGAATTTCTCTTAGGCTCGTACAATATTGAAAAGGATCTGGATCACCGTCAATCGTGATCTTGGTGCCATTATATGGGAATTTAAGACATTGGTGATATGTGGAAGGTACAACTTTCATTACGTGTATCCAAGGTCTACCTAACAACAGGTTATACAGAACGGTGAGATCCAAGACTTGGAAGATGGTGTTCATAATTGCTGGGCCAATTCTGATAGGGAGTATGACAAATCCTTTGTATGATCTTTCCTCATCATCGTAAGCCTTGATGACTATACTCTTAGAGGTGTCTTCACATTCTTCTGAGAATCCTAATGCCTTAACCAATTTTAGGGTACACAAGTTCAAACCTGCTCCTCCATCTACCAAGACTCGTCTGACTTTGGTTTGATGGACTAGGACTTCAAGATGTAATGGATCTTTATGATCATTCTTTTCAGCTGCGTAATCTTGTTGGGAAAAAGTGGCATGATGTGAGTTGGTTAAATATCCCACCATTTCTTTGAAATGATTGACATCTAAGTCTATAGGAATAGTCATGTTTTATAAAGCTTTGTCGAGAATGGCTCGATGCTTAGGTGATAAAGTCAATAGTTCCAAAATGGATATCTGTGTGGGGGTTTTGCTGAGTTGATCAAGGATATTGTACTTAGAATTGGAAGACTATGTAAGTGGCTTCAGAAGAAGAACTTGGAAGAATCATCTTAGTTCTGCGTGTGTTTACAGAACATTCTAGATGCTTCTTAATGATGATGGTATGGATGTTTTCATTTGCAGCTCAGAGGTGATTTATGATCTTTCCTTTTTCATAGTCATACTTGGTATTTGCATAATTGGGTGATGGAGTATTATTGGTTCCCGAACTGGAGGCCTTTCCTTTCATGTGGTCATGTAATGGATCTATGGAGACCTTATAATCACTGTTCTTGGTATTTTTCTGCCCATTGACCTCTATGGTTTCGTTTTCAACAAAGTCTTGTATAATATTCTTCAGTTATCAACATTGTTGTAGGTTGTGTCCTTTTGTTCGATGATAGTCATAATAGGTGTTATCGTCCCACCATGAAGGTTTAAAATATCCAAGATCATACTCTCTTGGTTCCAAAGGTTTAATGAGATCATGTTTAATCAACTCTTTGAAAATTGTCTCGATTGGTTGCCCCAAAGGGGTAAATTCACGTGTAGGAAATCTCCTTTGTGGTCGTTGTTGTGAATTTTAAACAAAGTTTTTTGTTTGATCTGGAATATTCGTCATGTCTTGATTGGGGTTGTAACCTCTTATTGTGATAACTAGTCCCATATGTATGGTCTTAGCATCAATAATTTTGTCATTTGTAACATTTTTGTTCCTAGACCAGAATTTGTTTTTATCGTTGGGTGTGTTTTGATGTTGGACAATCGGGTTTCTTCCTGGTACTTTTATTTCTCCTTTGTCAATAAGGCCTTTTCAAGGATGATGCCCTTTTTTACCAAGTCTAGGAATGAAGTACAACAATGTACCCTTAAGTCACCTCTCAATTTTGGATTGATGTTTTCAAGGAATATCATGACCTTTTGTTTTTCTGGGGTTTCAACTAGACATTTGCTAGCTAGACTTCTCCATCTCTGGAAGAAAGTGGTGAAAGTTTCGCCATCTTCTTGTGTTGTGTGGCACAAGGTTGCTATTGTTACTTCATTTTCTATGTTAAAGGAAAAGTGTTCGACAAACTTCTCAGCTAATTCACCCCAGGATCGTATGCCATATGGTAATTTAGAGAACCATTCCAGTGCTATCCCAATAAGGGTTCGTGGAGATAGTCTCATCAAGTATGTGGGGTCATATGATATGTCCATGCATGTCATTGAGAATTCTCTAATGTGTTCTAAAGAATTCTTCCTCCCATTATACTTAGGAAAATTCGGTATAATGTATCCATGGGGGAAGGGTGTCATATAAATAAATTTGTCAAATGGATAAAAACATAGATCTTGCGTTGAGATAGTTTGTTTGCCTGACATAGACATTTTGTCCATCTGTTGTTGAAGCATTTGCATTTGGTTTTGGAGAACATCTTATTGTGTCAAGGACATGTTGTTTGCATTGTTTGGATCAATGTAGGTGTTCTAAAATGTTATGTTCTGTGACAGGTTATGATTTGGCGAGGGAATATATCCTGCTAGAATGTTTTGATTCGGTATGGGGATATTTCCTGTCTGAATGTTCTGATTTGGTATAGGAATTTTTCCTGTCTAGATGTTTTGATTTGGTATAGGAATATTTCCTATCTGAATGTTCTGGTTTGGTATAGGAATATTCATGCCAACTTTGGATCTCTTACCAGTCGTGTTGGTGCCAAAGGGGTTTGATGAAGTTGCTCCCGCAATAAATTGTAAACCTTGTGTTATGTTGAAAGGGGTTGTGTTTACAATTGACAATGTTTGAGTTGGTATGCCAGTTGGTATTGCTGTGGTGATTTGGGGAATATAAACACTTGACGTCATAGTTTGTGTTGGTTGAATAGATGGTGTTTTCAAAGCATGAATATCAAATCCTAGTGGTAGTGTGGCACCTTCTACTAGAAACTTTGATAGATATCATTGGGGATCATTTTCCAAACACTCATCCATAAAGGATGCAAATTCAGGATCTTGTACGATGGCGTCTATGTCTTCAATATAAATTTGTCCATGTGTGTCTCTAGTGACGTGTTTTTTAAGAAAAGGTTTGTGTGGTCTTTCTTTCCCTGATGGTTGATTTGCAAAAGGATTGAAAAATTCATTAGGGTCTGACATTGCTTTATGTTTCTTTTGAGACCTTGTTTTGACCAAGAAAAATTGCCTAAAAAAAGGTAATGAAAACTATGTCTAAAAACCAGTATGTCCTATTTCTATGTTTTTTGGATTTTTTGACAATAAAGGATGTTGCTAAAGATTCCTAAAATGATGTATACTAAGATGACATATGGTAGGACGGACAA
This sequence comes from Sequoiadendron giganteum, assembly GCA_007115665.2. Taxonomy (NCBI): domain Eukaryota; kingdom Viridiplantae; phylum Streptophyta; class Pinopsida; order Cupressales; family Cupressaceae; genus Sequoiadendron; species Sequoiadendron giganteum. The sequence goes on along the minus strand of CM021107.1, from coordinate 129,517,300 downwards.
TATGCAAAAATATCGAGTAGACTATGATGGTAAATGATTCTAAAATGGGTATAACCTACCACCTATGGAATAAATGCATGCAATGATTTGAGTTGACCAAGGAACCTGATTGTAGGACAAAGACAGTTGACAAGGTGAATTTCCCAAACTAGACTGTTGAGGTGGAAAGATTCACAAATAGGACCAAAGTGACTAGGTTCAATGATTGTGACAAATCGAAACATGAACGTATCCAATGACGAGGAAAGTTATCTATTCTACAATATGCAATTTCCTAGGAAGTGCATGCAACTCAGGATGATTATGACTAGGACATATTTGACACCTAATGATGAAAGATTTTGAGCAATTTTTTCCAGTTTCTATTCAAGGTTGATCTTAAGAAAAAAAAGTGAAAATGACAATTATGCTTTCAGAATCGGTTTGGAATTTTTTCAGTTTTCTGTTGATAGTAAAATGTGGTTCACTTATCAGATGCGGTTCTATTTTTGATAGATGCAGTGTATATTGCAGATGCGATAATTTGAGTAAAAACAGGTTTCGAATGTTGACAGGCAATTTTGACTTGTGACAAATGTGGTTTAAGTTTTCATAGATGCGACTCACAGTAATAGTTGTGACTTGGAATATGGATTTTGTGAACCTAAACTTGTTGACAGACAGTTGCGGTTTTCCATTTGACAAATGTGGCCTGAAAATACACATGCAACTCAGGATTTGACAATTGTAGTGCATAATCTAAACTTTGTAAAAATGGATTTTGTTGACAGACACATGTGGTGACTAAAATGATAGTTGCAACTCTCTAGGACAGATGCAGTTATGAAAATGACAGTTGCGACTTTTGTTGATAGTTGTGGTTTTTCTGTTGATGATTTTTTGACTGACTCCGTTTGATGATCAAGTTTTTTGATGAATACAACAAAAACAATCACAAAATACAATGTGTTTTTAGTTTGTGGTGATAGATATGTTAAAATTAGAAGACATTTACAACCTAGGATTTGTTGGACAACACTTGCTGAGTTCTTACTTGGATAAATCTAGTAATGCATATTCAAGGTGGATGACTAGTAGTTTGATCCCACTGGCTCTCCTCCACGACACTCACTTATATGGGGCAGCAAAGCTAGTATACCCATGAAACTCCCATGACATATATCTCATCTCCACACATGAACCGTAAATATGTAAGACGACTTGACAGGTCCGAACTTGCTACACTAGCAAATAGAAAGGTTTTTGGAAAACTACAACAATTTGGATTTTTAATTTAGGCACCCATTCAGAAGAGTCATGCGAGAGGCAATATCATCCCAATTTCGTAGAGGTTAGGCTCTGCAAGTTTTAAGATACCACAAGGGTACTGGGGAGTCAAGTGTTGGCCCGCTGGGATCCTCGTAATACAAAGATTTCCTTGAGTAATAAAATTTGTATACCGGTTGGGAGTCGCTGGCGATAAGTGTGTAACCGGTTTTGAGTCGTCTTGGGGTGAGTACTTTTTCCCACTAAGATAGGCCCAATTTCTAGAGCCAATAATCATTTCTCTTACACCCAGGATCACATAAATGCACAAGGGGAGAGGATACTTCGATATACCGAATCGGGGTTCTATCTAAAAAATTCCAGGCACAAAAAACACATGTTATTTTTAAACCCAAATGATATTTTCTAAACTACCAAACATAAAGATTTCCAAATAAATATAACAAAGTCATTAGGTCCTGCATGCAAACTGATCGGTAGTTCGTTTATGTCTTCGGCTTTCATCCTACAGAAAAGAAGTTTGTTTTTGGTTTTTATTTGGTCTTCTTCGCTTTGTCCTGCAAAAACTAAGTCACTCCTCTAAACACAGCTGCAAACAAACATTAGCGAAAAAAATGAAAAAACACAAAAAACAAAAAAGAAAACGCGAATGTACGGAAGTGAATAAAAAAATGAAAAATCTATTACCAGGCAGATGCGGCTTTTCGAGCCACAGATGCAGCGAGATTTTGACAGGCAGATGCGGTTCATGTTGACAGTCGGATGCGGTGCAAAGTGTCACGGATGTGGTGTGAAATGGTAGATGCATCACGGGATGTAGTAGATGTGGCTCGCGAATACGGATGTATCGTTTATTTGAGAGGATGCGGTGTGCCGTACGATAACCTGCAAAATAAAAGATGAAAAATGAAAAGTATTGCGCAAATTTGAAGCGTGCTTTACGTCGAGTTCACCAAATGTAACATATATTTTCTGGAGAATTCTGCTGCACAGATTAAGATGATCAAATCTAACAAATAATCTAAATAAAAACAACAAAGAACAAGTAAATGAACATAAAAAAATTAAAAAAAATAACTGTAAAGATCTCAATGAATATGTGTCCACTTCTTTGAATTATCTCGATTTCCCTTCTCCATTTTGCTGTGTCAGTATTCTTGCCCTCGGATTTTCAGTATTGATGCAAGCATAACCTTGTTGAATGTCTAAGAAAAATATCAAAGATTAAGTTTCTTCTCAAAAGTATTGATTTTGGGAGGAGGAATAATGATAATGACAGGCCATTTTATAGATTTTTGATTTTTGAACGATTGGCTTAGATTCAAAAGAAAGATCAACGGACGAGATCGATGAATGTCATGCGATGTTAGTTCTGTGTCAAATAGAACGTGAGTTAGAAAAGTCTGCATGATAAAGATTAAATTAGAATGATAACTTAATCTTGTGTCAAGACTGTTCGAAAATAGAAAGAACACAAGTTCCAGATTAAATAAATAATTTAATCTTCAGTTAAGAGTCTTCGAAAATAGAAGAAATAGACTTTAAATGACAAAGACAAAGTTAGATCTCGAAGAATAAAGAGTTCAAATGCAAACATAAATTAATTAATTAAATAAAGATATTTAATTAATAAACACATTCATGCATATGAGTTAGAACTAGTTAACTGACTGATTGTGACAGAGAGTCCTCTCGCAGAGACAATTAGATATTGAATCCAGAGATATTTGGCAGATTTAAAATAGATCTAGAGTCAGAAGATGAGTGAATGATTAGTCAACTGAATGATAGAAGAATGTGACATAGAGAATTAATAATGAATTAAATGTTAATTTAATTCAACATTTAAAAATGAAATGAATTTAATTAAATTAATAAAGATAATTTATTTAATTTGACTGTTGAAAAGGTGGAATTGAATAATTAAATAATAAATATTTAATTATAGTTGAAAAGGTTAAATTGGGTAATTAAATAATAAATATTTAATTATAGATAAAGGGGGTTTAATTAAATAATAAATATTTAATTTAGAAAGAAGAATTAATTAGTTAGCGACATAATTAAATAAACATGACTTATTTAATTAATCAAAGTTGAATAAATGAATTAATGAATTAGTGAATTAATTAAAAAGGGTATTTAATTAATAGAGGAAATATGTGTTAGAAAGGGTAATTAAATAATTAACATTATTTAATCATGACCATGGATATTAGAAAATTATGTCGAAAGTGGTACTCGCAGGCCTAGACCAATTTTTGATGTCTACATATACCATCTTCAACTTTGAAACATATCCAAAGTTGGCCATCCATCATTTAAATTCAAATTAGGTCGGCACCAAAACATTCTAGGGTGGAATTAGAATGAGGGCGACCCAAACACACACTTGATAAGGACCCCAATAAGTCCCAACATAGTTCATGAACTTTGAAAGTAGTGTTTAGCACAACGTCAACGAAACCAGTGTAAAACACATAGAACAATTAAACACACATAACCCTGAACACAATTTAATCTTTCCAGAAAACAAAATTATCTTCAAATCAATCAAAAAAGCTTAACTCTAGAACTACAAGTCATAAGACAACAAAAAATAAATTCAGACCAACTACATTTCTCTCGGACCTCAGCCAAATACCTAGAAAACCACAATTCACAATTGGTGAACATAAATCACACTTTAGAATGAATCAAAAACCCAAAATATGGATATAGAAGCTTCAAACAATCATGATCAACATATTTGAACCACACAAACATAGGAGGAAATCCTGGAGAAAAACCCGAAGCAACTACTAAACACTTGCAACCTTTCTTCATTACAATTTTCTCAATATCCTCAATATATACAACCAATAACCTACATCCATGACAACAACAACCAGTTGATAACCAATAGACCAGTTGAAATCAATAACAACACCTTCATTCTTGTAACAATCTCCCCCTTTGTCATTGATGGCAACACATGATGTGAAAAACCATTAAAGACAACACACTAGCTCTGAACACATTTTGTATGGTTTTACTTTTCGTTTCTCCCCCTTAGTAGATAATATTTTTCAAATATTCCTTATCTCACATCTTCCTCATCCCCCCTTTGACATCAATGGAAAAGGAAAAATATATTTTACATTGATTTCCCCTTTGACATTAAGAATAAAATACTCTTCAATGACAACACATGAAACTACCTACTCCCCCTAAGAGGTAGCCACCAAAAATCAGTCCATAAGAAAGATAGATGCATAGAACCACTAGAATGATGCATCTCCATATGCATCTAGTTCAAAAAAGGAGGGGAAATCAACCATAACTTCTCTTGGAGATACTCAAAATTATTTTTAGGAAGAGCCTTCATAAATATATCACCAATCTAATCCTTTGTAGGTACATACTCAAGCTTCAATTCATTATCCACAACCTTCTCTCTGAAGAAGTGATACCTGATAGACATATGCTTTGTCCTAGAGTTCATCACTGGATTCTTCAAAATGTTAATTGCACTTGTACTATCACAAAAGATAGAAATAGGATCATCATACATTACTTTGATATCTTTCAATGTTTGTCTCATCTATAGAGCTTGTGTACAACAAGATGAAGCAACAATATACTCAACTTCAATAGTAGATAAGCAAAAAAAACTTTCTTTTTAATCAACCATGCCACCAATCTGCAACCAAGAAAGAATGCACCACCAATTGTACTTTTTCTATCATCTATACATCCAACCCAATCTACATCTGTATAATAACTTAGTGTAAAATTACTATCCATAGGATACCATAAGCCATAATACAAAGTGCCATTCAAATATCTAAATATTATTTTAACAACAGTAACATGTGTTTCTATAGGATCTTCTTAAAATCTAGCCACAAGACAAACTGCATGCATAATATCCATTCTAGTAGTAGTCAAATACAACAGTCCACCAATCATCGATCTATATTTTCTATGACTAGCCTTAGGTGAATTGTCATCTTTACTTAATTTAAAACTAGTCACCATAGGAGTACATACTGGTTTGGAACCATCCATCCAAAAAAATTTCAACATCTCTTTTACATACTTTGATTGTGAAATAAAAATCCCTTTCTCTGTTTGATTGATTTGTAGCCCAAGAAAGAAACTCATCTCACCAAACATGGACATCTCAAATTATTTTTGCATTTCTTCCGCAAACATCTTACACATAGTTTCACTTCCTCCAAAGATAATTTCATCAACATACACGGTTCCACAATCAAGATATTTTCAATTTCAATTTTAAAATACAGATTACTATCTATCGTACCTTTGTTGAAACCTTGCTGAATCAAATACCTATCTAACCTTGCATACCAAGCTCTAGGAGCTTGCTTCAATCCATATAAATATTTCTTCAATATTTCTCCTTGTAGACTTCTCACTCTTGTAGGAACACCAAGATCTATATGAATTAAATCCAGTAGTCCAGTAGTAGATTGTTCATTTGATTTAAAGTTGTTTCTTGCTTGCTTTCCAAACTGACAATTCCCACAAATAGCATTAACAGGCTTTGTAATCCTTGGTAAATCTCTCACGGCCTATATTGCACTAATCCTTGCCAAGTTATCAAAATTCATATGACACATTCTCCAATGCCATAACCAACTATCATTAATCTGAGTCATAAAGCATCATCCATCAACACCCTTAAGTTGATATATATTTCCTTCAAATTTCTTACCTACAAAAATAACTGTTCCGGATCCTTTCCTGATTTCACATCTCTCATCCTCAAATACAATATTATATCCACTACTACACATCTGTCCAAAATTCAAAAGATTATTCCTTAATCCCTTAACATATTAGACATCATCAGTAGTATGCTTGCCATCAAAACTTACTAAACCTATCCCACAAATCTTAGCACCAGTACCATCTCCAAACATAACTAAACCACCATCATATTTTTCAGGTTTGAAAAAATTACTCTTATCACCAGTCATGTGATGTGAATAGCCATTGTCAACAACCCAATAGTTCTTTTCTGGTTTAGCATGTAGGGAAAATATTATAGTACCTTCACTTTTCTCCTTCACCGGAGGGCATTCCTTCACCTATTTTTCAGAGTTAGTAGAAGTAGGTTCATCTTTTATAGCCAAGAAAAAGCATTCATTGTCATCACAATCTCCATAATCAGATTCTTCATTAGAAATACTAGCATCCTCATTCACATAATATGCTCTATTGATCTTCTTACTTTTTTTCTTTGTTAAATCTTTGTTTATTCCTTTTAGCTATTTTCAAACATCTCGAAGCATAATGACCTATTCCTCCACATCTAAAGAATTTAAAGGGTAACTTACCTTTGTACTTATCAGAGCCTTTCTTCATCCTTCTCACAAAGTTAGCTTATACTTCATCAAGATTTTATTCATCTGAAACTTCAACTCTTGTCTAGCCTTAAAAGCAATTTTTGATTTGGGTCCATTTCTCAAATTCAACTTTCTCATCTCTTAGGATGTTGGAGTTCCCAATAACTGATCTTTAGTGTAAGTCTTGTAGTCTATATGTTCTTCAATAGAACATACCTTTTCATTGTATGCATTAGGGAGAGTTCTAAGAATATTCTTTACAATCTTGGATTCATCTATTGTAGCACCAAGTCTTCACATTCCAACTACTACCTCATCTAATCTCTGTACATAGGTTTTAAAATTCTCATCTTCAGACATATGCAAGAGTTCAAACTGTGTCTCCAAATTCTACAAATTTTCTTCTTTGACCCTTTCATATCCTTCATGCACATTTTCTATTAAAGCATCCCAAACTTCTTTAGCAGTATTCAAATTTTGAACTTTAATCAACTCAGAATGTGCAATACTATTCTTCAAAATGAACTTCACCTTATTGTTCACTTCATGTGCCTTGATTTCATCAGTTGTACTCAGGTCATTAGTAGGATGGGTGTAAGTAGTCTTGTAAGCTTTATCAACATCATATCCACAATACTTCAAATATTCTTCCATCATTATTTTCTAGATAGAATAATTAGTTCCATCAAACTTCAGATACTCAAAAGTGATTTTTCCTTCCATCCCAAACCTTCCTTAAGTGGTTAAGATCTTCTCCAAGGAACCAATATTTGATACCAATTGTTGATAAATAAAAATGAGAGGGGGTTTGAATCAATTGTAATGGATTTTAATCTTTAAAACATTCGCTGGAACTTAGATCAATCACAAATCCTTTACTCTGCTAAATTATTAAACATTAAGTGTAAAGGCAGAAACTAAAAAGAAACACACATACACAAAAACACCAGATTTACATGGAAAACCCAATAAGGGAAAAACCAAAGTGAGGATTAGATCACAATATAAAGAATATCAGAACCAATTACAAAGACTCACTGCTAGAGAAGGCTCACTACCAAAACATGACTAACTATTCGAATCGGGACTCATTGTCCAACAAGGGTTAACCACCTGGAGGGCTCACTGCCACAAATATAAAAAGAACATAGATGAGATATGTTACAGAGAGAAAAAAATCTCAATACAATAGAGGTTTCCACCACAATTTGATCAATCACTTGCAAACATGCATGAATGATAGTGTACACCTTTAGCTCACTGCATCTAAAAACTCAACAATTAGATTTCACACTGATCTGCCAAACTTACATCACATACACACTGTATTGTATCTAATTCACATCTTTCTTTCTCTATTTCTTTTCACTTCTCTCTCTTGTAAATATTTCACCAATAACTCATCTTGTATTTATACCATCTTCAACTTTGAAACATATCCAAAGTCAACTATCCATCATTTAAATTCAAATTAGGTTGGTGCCTAAACATTCTAGAGTGGAATTAGAATGAGGGTGACCCAAACACATGCTTGATAAGGACCCCAATAAGTCCCAACACACTTCATGAACTTCAAAAGTAATGTTTAACACAAGGTTGGCCAATCCAGTGTAAAACACATAGAACAATTACTTGCACACACAAACCTTAACACAATCCAATCTTTCTAGACAACAAAATTATCTTCAACTTTATCAAAATAGCTTAAATATAGAACCACAAGTCATATGACTCAACCAAAAAGAAATCCAGACCAACTACATTCCTTCCAGACCTCAGCTAGATTCCCAAAAAACCACAGTTCACAACTGGTGAACATAACTCACACTGTAAAATGAATTGGAAGCTCAAAATATGGATATAGCAGCTTACAACAATCATGATCAACATATTTGAACCACACAAACATAGGAGAAAATCCCAGAGAAAAACCTAGAGAAACCACTAAACACTTGCAATATTTCTTCATTACAATTTTATCAATATCCTTGACATATACAACCAATAACCTACATCCATGGCATCAATGGCAACAACAACCAGTTGAAAACCAGTAGAATAGTTGACATCAATGATAACACTTTCATTCTTGCAACAAAATTCACACTAAAGTAGACATTCAATACACTTATGTATGTAGAAATGACAAAGATACACAATCATACAACATGAAAGATAAATAAGATCAAGCCTAGACTATCCACTACGATGTGCAACACATATAAGCTATCAATTTGTGCTCACTCTGAGGTAGGAGAACTTCAGGATGTCCACTAGGTGAGTCTTCCAATAGGGTGGAAAATGAGAGAATCATATTAGGATCCCATACCATATCAAATCTATCCTCTTGAAAAATTCAATAAGGCACCACAATGCTAGGCACGAATCTATAGGAAAGCAAGGTGTGTTATGCTAGGTGGTCTTGAATTTAGGGTTTCAAGCTTCATAGGGTTTAAAAAACCATGTTATGCCAAACACCTATGAACATGGGGAAGGCTCCACAAACAAGTAAGGTGTGTTATGCCTGGTGGCCTTTATTAAGGTTCAAGATTCACAAGGTTAGCAAGCTGCATTATGCCAAACACTTATGAAAATTATATAGATTTTTTTTAAGGGGATATTGCTTCATTTGTGTAAGGTCTTCTTCTTAGGGTACATCGTGACTAATGTCTCCAAGAGAGGAAAAATCAAGAGTAAATTATTCACAACTTACAGAATGTAGTGTGCTGCATCAACGCCACTAAGAGGAAAGTCGTACACTAAGAAATATAACACTCTTGGAGGAAATCAAACCCAATGACACTACCAAGAAAAGGACGCATGACAAGAATAAATAAAATTGTAACATGAAACATGAAAAATGTTGGAAGATATTATTGATGTATACCCCCACTTTAAAGAGGTTGCTAATGCTATTTCTATGAGGCTCATGTGAGTCAACCTATAACAGGTCGTCCACATCCCAATCTTGATCAACATATACGAAAGGAGGATAACTAGCCAAAGGGACAACATCAAGTACCAAAAACTAGGACAAGGCTACCTACCCTTTACCCCCACTAAGTGAAGGACAAGGATGAGCCAAGATAAATGATGAGATTGAGCTCCTTTTAATAAAGATAATGATCTGTAATGAATGTATAACATGTAATAGTGAGCATGCTAATTTCCTACAAATCTTACATGGAAAGGAGCAAGTGAATGCTATTCAATCATTTGATAACAATCATCATCATGGAAGTAAATATCACTCTATATCAATTTTAATGCATGACACTCGTCGGTAAGATGCCCAAGAGTTCTATGATATGCACAATAATTCATGTTTTTCTTAGGTATGCCGCTTTTACTAGGAGGTGGTAATTTAATCCAACATTTTTTAAGGAGTTGCTCCATATTTCATTCATTTTCTATTTGAGTATGTAAGAATGGATTTGTTTTGAGTTTGTAAGGTTTTTGTTGCTTGCTTCACCAATTTGTTGAGGTATATTTTGAGGACTTAAGATGATCCTATCATCCTTGTGAGGTATTGGTTGTTCCTTAGGAAGGAGGATCTTGATATCCCAATCCTTTGGTTTGTTCAATAGGGATTTTCTCTAAAAGTTTATGAATTTCATGCTCATTAGTTATGTCACATCCTTGGTTGGTTAAAATCTTAAAGCCTTGGCCATAAGTCTCTTCAAGGTTGATGGGAGTGTTTGTCACATTGTTAACATTAGATGGATAGGTATGCACTTGATTAGAGGAACTAGGTTCACTCACTGTTGGAATTTTAGGCTTATTTTGTGACTCAATTTCAAGATGTAAAATACCAAGCATCTCAAGTTGTGTTGGTTGTTTCATGGAAGGATAAAAAGATGCATTATTCTCAAGATTGTTGAGGAAATCATTTACGAATTCATTCATGCTAGCATCATATTCTCCAATGTTGTCAACTTCATGAGGAAACTCATTAGGAGTTAATTGAGCATGATTAGGTTCATTTCCACAAACATAACTTGAAACATCAACCAAGGAGAACAAGACTTCCACACATTGCTAAAACACTTATCCATTTTCATATTTTTAAACTTTCACAATGTAACTTTTTCATTACACTATGCAACAATCTAAAAATGAAGTCTTGTAAATGCAATTTTGAAATCACACAATGCACTAAATGTACCAAATTAAGCTAAATATGATCAAATTGATGAAACAAAAACTCTGCAAAAAACAACAAAAATATGAAAGCAACAAACAAAAGTACAAAAATGAAGATTTTAGTGCCCAAAAATTCAGATTATGACTTGATTAGGGACTCATTTTCCCTAGGGAAAATGGGTCCTAGATGAGGTTTTGAAACAAAATTTTATTGATTTTTAAGTGTTTTTGAGTGGTTTTCAGATTCAGGTTTGTTGCAACAAGTTTTAATTTTAGTTTTTTGTAAAATCAATGTGAAATACAAGTGCAAATTATGATAAAATGATAACCTAGAAGTCCTAGTTTGATATGCAATTTTGTTTCAATTTTCAAATGCAAGTTTATATGATGAAAATTCCATGCAAGATAATTGATTTTTTTTGTATTTTTTCAGATTTAAAGAATGTAAACAATGCAATCCTAAAACCCTAGATGCAATGCAAAGTTGAATGTAAACTAGACACCCTAAATGAGGCCTGATTCAATGCAAATGAATGAAAAATCTAAATCTAGGATGAAAACTAATCCAAAATCAGAAAATTACAATGCTCAAAAGGCCGAGTTCACCTAAATGAAATAAAGGGAAAATGGTGGGTGTGTTGAGACACCTATTTCTCTTCTAATTTCATTCAATATGAGTGCTATGATGTGAAAATGAGGAACATAAATTAAATCTAACCCAACTACCAATCAAAAGGCAGATTTGTAAAGGGTCAAATGTTGTGTACCTTTCACCAAAAGTGCTTTTTCAAACCTCACTGAGGACTCATTTTCCCTATGGAAAATGGGTCCTAGCTAGGGCTCTGGAAAATTAGTTTCTAGGTTCTATTCTTCTATGTCCGCACTCCCAGATTCTAGTTGGACATTGTCAAAAAGCCAAAAATAAATCTTGTAGCTCAGTTTCCATGTTTTGACAACTTTTCTTGCAACTTTGATAACTTTGAAACTTTCTTGAAATTTTCTCTCCAAATGATCTTCAACCTAAAACCTGCAATCACACATCAAATAAGAGAAAATTGTGTTTGTTAGGGAATAGGGGTTTCCCTTGGTCGAATCCCATTTTGGCAATTAAACCTTGAAATGAATAAAAGCATGAAGGAATGATGAATGAACAAATACAATGTCACAACTCACCACACCTTATTTGAACCTTGGATAAATCTATAATCTAGCATGAAGTGGCTTCAATGAATGTAGATCTTTATCATGAAACTTGATTATAAACAATGCCTTTGATTGCTTGATTGATCTTGAACACTACATCACCACATTAGCTCAAACAACATGCATGATGCACTAAATATTTGACATGATGAAGTGAATCTTGATTGCTATAATAATCTTCTAAGAATCTTCTCATGAATGCCTTATAAATGCTCTTGAATGCTCCTATAATGCTTTTGTGAAAGTACTCTTGATTTCTTATGAAATCCTAGGATGAACTTAGTAGTGAAATAACCTTGTATTTATACATATCTTAACATTAATTCTCATTGGTAAAAAATGGAGGTGCTCGTCTACTTCTCCTATTCTCTATGGACTTTGGGACCTTATGGCCCTGCACATTGCTTGGGGTATTTAGAAGGACCGAAACAATTAAATCTTCCAGGATTCTAAGATTAATATTGGGAGACTTTTTTCAAAGTTCGTAAGGTGATTTTGGAAAAATTTTCCATCTATTTTCCTAATGCTCCCCGTTGTGACCTTGCTCTATGCCTAACTGACTATGATCTTTTCATGATTTCTAACTAGAAGATTCCTTCTATTCCTACCACAAACTTGAATCCAAGTTTGAATAAGAGATTAAACACCAAGTGGAAACCACCTCCTCTGGGGTGGGTTAAAGTTAATTTTGATGGGGGAGCGAAGGGGAACCCCAGGTCTGCAGGATGTGGGGGGGTGTTGAGGAATGAGGATGACAAATTCTTAGGTGCAGTGGCACTCTCGCTGGGAATTCAGACCAATCACTGCACCGAGGTGGAAGTTGGGTATGCAAGTATAAAATTTTCTATGGAAAAAGGGTACTCCAAATTATGGGTCAAAGTTGACTCCTTAAAAATTATCAATTACCTGTAATGTGGCACCCATGTGCCAAGCTAGAATGTGGAGCATCTAATTAAAGATAGTATAATGATGTTAAGTGCATTTGATGAGACTTGTGTATCACACATCTTCTGAGAGGGAAACTCCCTGGCATATGTTTTTGCCAATGAGGCTGTCAGATATAATGAATCCCAAACATGGGAGGAGGGATCGATTATTCCCGAGAGAGATAGGAGTTTAGTGCAGAATGATGGAGTGGGATGAATTCTGATGGTGGAGGATTTTAAGCCTTAGAACTTTGGTCCAACTCACAAGTATTGTGGGTTTCTATAAGATAACTAGCCTTTCTCCTAACAATTTTTGCAAGGGTTTTCTCTGTTTGGTGTTTGCTAAAATGGGTGGTGACAAAAGCATAATAGGGCCACTCACTTGTGTGGGATTGAGGAGGAAGAATATTTTTGGAAGATTTTGCACCACAAAAACTTTATGCCATTCCTTGAACGTCTTCATGGGCATGATTCAAATGCATCGGCGAAATTTGTTTCTTGCTGGAATAACAAGAAGCTTCAAATAAAGGGTCTAGAAGTGGAGGTGAATGAGTAGCTTATTACTACTATAATGGGGATGCCAATGGTAGGCCACAAGTTTTTTAAGGACAAGAAAATAAATGAGGATATGATGGCTCAGTTCTTTAAGGATGATGAGCAGAAGAAGTTGCTGAAAATGGAGAGCTGGGGATATAACCAGAAGTCGCTTAAGAAAATTTGGGTGGAGGTGGTTGAGGTAATAATTTGGTATGTGACACTAGAAGGAAGGTTTACTGCAATTTTGGGTCACCACTTCACTCTCTTAAATCACTTCAGACACATGTTATATGTCTCTTTTCCTTTTTTCTTTCTTTTGTCTATGGAAATTTTGGTGTATTCCCATTTAAAAAATAGAAAGACCCCGGTCCTCCATGAGGGTCTCATTCTTTTGATCATGGAGCATGTCAAATCTCTCATCCCTACCCCTGCCATTTTTGGTAAGGAAAAGACTCTGAGTGATAGGTCGGATTCCTCTGGTTCAGATACTAGCAATGATGAAGATGATGAATGAGATGAAGAGGAGGAGGTGGGTCCTCAATCTCACAAGGCCACCTCTTCGAAAAAGAGGAAGAAGAGCTATCCTAAAGGTAGAATGCACCTAAGTGTATCATTCTCTTTGATAGAGAGGATACAAAGGTGGGGTCAAAAGATTCATCTCCTAGGAAGGTGGAATTGGCTACTAGTCGAGGTGAGACTGATGTTGGTAATAAGGAGGGTTTGCAGGAGAACATGCCCAACTTAAAGGCTAAGGACCAGCTAAGGATATTGTCCATTCAGATTGCAAGTTAAAGAACCAGGTTTCTAATGTTCTGCAAAGGAAGCTAAGGTGTCATATGAGGAGAAGGATACTAGTGACAACATAGGGCATATTGAGGACTCTCTGGCCCAGAAATTACTTGATGATACAATGCAGGCTGAGATTAAGGGTCAAGGTGAAGATGACCCTGAGAGGATGAACACTAAGGCGAAGCCCTTGAAGGTAGACCCCCTCTTTGAGGATTTTTTTTATTTAAATGATGAATCTCCCTCTATGTTTTGGTTGCTAGATATGGCTAGGGTTGGGGCCTTGGGTACTTTTAAACTTGCTAAGTGGACTCTTCAGGAGTTCAATAAAGTGAATATTAAAATTAGGGGTTTGAAGGAGAACCTGAAGAATGTGCCAAAGAATTCTATCTTAGACATTCTTATTGATAGGATTGTGGAAATTGAAGGCTTGCTATAGGATTTCAAATCCTGATGTGATGAATGGTTGGATGGGTTGGAAGCAAAGGTTGTGGGAACCAATGAAAACATCAAAAAGTTGCTGCAAGTGTTCCATATCTCTATGAAAAATAGTGTGGACTCCTTGGAGATCCTATTTAAAAAGATCAGTGATTTAAGAGAGGACAAGCTATACTTCTTCGAGCTTATGGAGAAGCAGCATATGGCTAAAGGAAAAGGAAAGAAGGGTGTGAAAGATGACACTAAAGGCCTTGCATCTAAAGGGTTGGCTGATTGGAAAAGATCTTTTGAAGCCAAGAAGGAGCTGCTGGAAATGATTGACCTGCATAGGATCCAAGAGATTGAGGTGGCCAACACCTTAAGCAACATGAATTAGTGGTAGCTTTGCTATTTTTTCCCTGTTGGTTTGTAGGTGGTCTTGTGTCATTTTGTTGTTTTTTAGCTACTGAGTGTTGCTATTGGTTCACTATGCTTTCTTATGTTCACCACTCTTTTTTACCTTAGTTTCTTGTTTGTTGGTTTGCTGCTGGTACTCTATGGTCCATATTTTTTTGGCAGCATTTTTTAAAACTTTCTGTAAAGGGTTTCGGGTCCCTTCAAAACCTATTTTTCCCGCTTAATCAAAACATTAATTCTCAAAATTCAAATATCACAAGCCTACATTAAATTATGGATTTCACACCATTAAAATACCACCAAACAAATATTTCAAAGAGGGGTCCTAGGTCTAAGTGAGGACACATTTTCCATGTGGCGAATGGGTCCTAGGCCACTTACCTAGGACACGCATCAAACAAGATGAAATTTTATGTAAAATATGGGTCCTAGGACTAGGTGAGGACCCATTCGCCACCCATTCGCCATGTGGAAAATGGGTCCTAGGTCACCTACCTAGGACACACATCTTCCAAAGTGAAGTGTTGTGTAATGGCATTTATGAATGTCAGGTTTTATCTCTTAAATTTACAATTAATTAGGCTTGGATTTGAATTAAAGGGGCCAATTAAGGAAAATTAACCTCAATTAATTAATAAATCCCTAGATTAGTGTTAAAGTATAAAGTTACACCTTACAACACTCTAAATAAGGCATAATTAAGTCCATTCAGTTTAAAAGGGTCCTAAACTTAATGTGAATGTGTAAAACACATTACAAATCCAAATTAAGGCAACATTAGGCTTATTTTATTATTAATTATTCCCAAGTTAAGTGAAAAAGGAATACTTTTTCTATTACTAGACTTCTAAAATCAATTAAATATTTATTTAATTAATTTTTCTATTGGCCTATCCTTCCTAAGGTTAAGTTATTTAAAATAATACAACCTTAGCAGTCACCACCTATTTCCTCTAAAAAACCTATTAGTTAATTAATCCTAGATTAATTAATTAATCATGCCTCATTAACCTCCAATCAACCTTTTCCTCAATTTTAAAATTCACCACTTTTCATGTGTTACTCCCCCTCACATTCTTGCTTCTCCATTTACCCAATAAATTCTCATCTCCCTCTCATTAAATCCACTAAGAATAAATGCCACTTTTAAGTTGAATTTGTATGTGGCCATCTCTCTCCTCTCCATAAAATTTAATTTTAAATTCCACCTCTCTTGAGATGGTCAAAAAGTTAAAGATTTGACTCTCTTGATATCCTATAATATTCTTCTAAAATCATATCCGATCATTCTCATCCAATCCTCCATTCTCCTTTAGCCCCCACATGACACTTGTCCTCTTCCTCTTTCTTGAGAGCACCTCTCAACATGAGCCATTGATATTGAGGCAAGATCTTATCTCTCCATCCATTTGAGCCCCCTTCTATAAATAGAAGCTCTCACTATCCATTATCATCAAGTATATTTTCTATAACAAGATCCTACTAAAATATCCTTAGAGCAATCCATATTTATATAGCTATTTGTGACCATATCAATAGGATTTTGGGTGCATGCTTATTTAGATCAATGATGGAGTTGAAGGTGTTTTGAGGTAAAATATTATGTGTTTATGAATTCTATCTTGTTTATTTTACTTCATTTCATTTTAGTTTCTTCATTAAGTTTTCAAAAAAGAAACTCTTAGACCTATTTCTCCATTTTTTATTCTTTTGTGGGGACTTCCAATTGGTCAAGACCTTATAAGGAAACACAAGTGAACCAAACTTCATCCAGTTGGATATGTAAAACCCACAAGCCAAAATATGACTGGTTTTAACTCATTTTACTAATGTTTTTGGACATTTCCTATCCATCTTGAGCAACACTTGAACATAGGGACCAAAATTAGAAAATTTATTAGATATATTAAATCAAAAATGCACAAGATAACTCAAAATGCACACTTATAAAGAATATATTTAGGGAAAAATGAGACACATAAAAATTGGGTGGCAACAAAATCTTTGAAAAATTTATTAGGGCATTGAATTCTAGGAATTTGTTAAGGGACTTGAATATTGTTCCTTGGATTTTGATTTCTATAAAAAATGCATATATGGGATTTTTTTTGAAAAATTTGATTTGATGTCTATGAGATTAGATAGAAGTTGGAACTGGGTCATTGTTATGTTTATGGACCAATAAATATTTCATTCATTAGGAAAAATCCTTGTATCATGTATCATTTATCCATGTTCTCTCTAAGAAAGTATGGGTGTTCTTTCTGAGGAATAAGTTGAGATATTTACTAGGTTTAGATAGTTTAAGAATCTTTTGGATAATCAAAGTAAGAAGGAAATCAAGGTTATGATAAAAAAGGAGAGTGGAGACTTGTGCTTTGTAGAGTTTGAGAAGTTTTATAAGGATATTAAATTAGGTAGGAAAATTAAAAATACATAAACTTCTAGGCATAATGGAGTTGTTGAAAGGATGAACAAGTGTTGATGGAAAAGTATATAAGAATTCTCAATAAGGTTATGTTGGATAAGATGTGTTGGGTAAAATAAATTAGTACTAATTTTTATCTTATAAAAAATCTATGATTTATATAATTATTTATAAAACCTAAAGGAGGTTTGGAGAGGAAAACATCCTTCTCTTCGACATCTCAAAGATTTTAATTGTAATGCATGTACCAAATGAGAATAGGTTTAAGTCAAGAAAATGACCACTAAGAAATATATCTTCATTGGCTATAGCGTAGGTGTGACAAGACAAAAGATTCACAATCCTAAGACATGGAAGATGGTTTTTAGAGAGACCAAGTCTTCTCCAATTGAGAAACCTAGGAAGGAGGAGGAAATGAAGGTGTAAGTATTTCCAAAAATTAAGGAACTTGCACTTGATTGTAGACTTGAGGATGGACCAATGGGTAATGATGAAACAATAGTGAAAAGTGATTCTAATGAGAAGGAAAATGATCATATCATTCCAATTTTACAAGGTCCAACTCATAAAAGGAAGCAACTTGATAGGTATTTTCCTTATGATGTTTATAGTATTTTTTCATCGTCTAATAGTGAAGATGAACCTTTAATTGTAATTCTAGAGCTAGTAGAATCAAAGGAAAGTAAGCTCCAATAAAAGGTCATGGATGAAGAGATGGACACCTTGGATAAGAATAGGACTTGGGAGTTGGTTGAGTTCCTTGAAGGAAGGAAACATATTGGATGCAAATAGGTCTTTAGGAAGAAACTAATTTTGATGGAAATTTTCAGAAATATAAAGCACATGGTTGGTTGGTAAGGGTTATTCCAAAGTCAAGGAATATATTTTGATGATATTTTCTCTTGTATTATCGTATTATATTTTTATTGTTTGTGGTTATTTCATATGACCCAAAGGTTGGTAAAATGAATGTTGTGACTATATTTTTACATAGGAATTTGGAGTAGGAAATTTACATGGTGCAACTTGAACACTTTTTTATGAAAGGAAAGTAAAATTTCATTTACATATTTTGAAGAAGTCTCCATATGACTTGAAGAAATCACTCTTAATTTTCAAAATTTTGATAGTTATGTTTTAAAATTGAGATTTGATGAAATTTAATTTGATTATTATATTTATTTTAAGTAGGTTGGTGATTAGCTTGTTTCTATCATTTCATATGTTGATGGCATGTAGATTAGTAATAATAAGTATCTAATTCGTTGCTTAAGTCTTAAATTATATTTTAATTTGATAGAAAAGATCTTGGGGATACTTAATTCATTCTCAGAATAACGATAAGGAGAGATAGGTCTAACAAAATAATTTTATTGAATAAGTATGTTAACTCCATACTATAGTGGTTCATAATATAGGATAATTATCATGATAGCCCCCGATAATTTCCTACGAAATATGATAAGAAAAAGTATATGAGTCATATATTCCATATTCTAGTGTTGTTGGAAGCCTTATGTATGTGAGGAAAATATTAAACTATTATTAAGAGGGTCTTCAAATATTTGTAAGGAACTTCAAAGTATTCTATTTATTACCAAAAATATTGCGATTTGGGTAAGGTGATACATATATAGGTTTAATGGATGTAGACTAGGATGGTGATATTGATAGAAGGAGAACCACTATTGGTTATGTGCTTAACCTATTTTGTAGTTCAGTGATTTGGATGAAAAAGAGATAGGTCAAAATTATTCTCTTGACTATAGAATTTGAGTACATGATATCTACTCATTCTTGTAAGGAGGTAGTATGACATCAAAGGTTATGTTTGGATGTGGGCCAAAGGCATGGTATAGTTTGAATTGATTTTGATAGTTAGAGTTCTTTTTTTTTGACTAAGAACACTATGTTTCATGTATGGATAACACACACTATGTAGTATCATTTTGTTTGTGACATGGTGGAGATAAAAAGGTAATAATCAAGAATATGTATGCATAAAATATTTTTTTATATTTGTTGATAAAATTAGTGAGCATTGAGAAATAACACTAGTGTAGATTGGATATAGGTGTTTCCACATCTAGTTGTTAATCTATGTTGTAATAAATCCCTTTGTAATACGTGCAACAAATCAGAGAATGTTAGGTTATGTGTTTTAAAATTTGTAAGTCTTATAAAAAATAAAACTCACACTTAAAGATAGCTAAGATAAGACACTATTCTCTAGAAAATTATTTGAATTATCCAATAAGTTAATTCCTCATTTTATGAAAGTTGAGATTTCTTGTGTTGTATGTTTTCTTTAACTTTCAAGTTAAATATTCCTTCAAAACATGTTATTATCGGGAGGTGGTTTTTTATTTATCCCAATTTATTACATGAATTGGGAACTCAATTTGCATGGGCGAATATTGGATTTTGGATATAAATCCAATGTTAGGTTTGAAGATTGTAAGATGATAATTTTGGAGTAGGTAATTACTATCAAGGTTTCTTCAATAAGTTGGTGGTTGTTGTTGATACCTAAAAATTATGCAAGTTAAATATTTAATAAATAACATAAGTTCTCATTGTGTTGTGATATTTTCATCATGAATGTAATTTGAATAGTACTATTATTTTTTAATTTATTCTTGTAAAGGATTTTCAAAGTAGATTTTGTGTTATTTGTTTGTTGATTTTTTATTTTATAACTTTGTAGTAAATATATTGAAAATATTAAGTGGGATTGTGTTCATCCTTCCCTTCACAATTTCATGGCATAAATCAAACCTAGTTCAATTTAATTGTGCAAAATTGTCCCTTACACTTTTAAAATTTGAAATTTTAATGGGTCTCATGTCCTCCCCTTCTAAACTAGCCATTTCCCACTACCTTGTGCATAAATATTTTACTTTGTATTCTAGGATGTTGTATAAAAGGACAAACCTTAATTCATTATAATCATATATGAGACATTTAGGATCATTCAATAAGAATATTTGAGAATTCACTACCACATCAAATTTTGCATACTTGCATATAGACATATTTCGGCTGGGGTTTGACTAAGGAGAATACAAGCATCACTCAACAAGGTCCTCAAATGTGTCTATCAACACTATGCTATGTCCCAATATTAATTAATTTAATTTCATTGATAAAATGCTCATTCCAATATTTCTATGGACAAAGGAAAGAGTTAATAAAGTAATTTATTTAATGTTTACTTCTTGGACCCATGATAATTTATATTCTCAAATATTATTAATTGGGGCCATACTAAATATTAAATATGTTTTATTATTTATTTATTTTGGAAACCCAAAATAGAGTATGGAGTTTGTCATGGTAATATTAATAACTTCCAAGATAATTTTGCACCTAATTTTAGAAGATTCTATGGAAGTTATGATAGATTTTATGACAAGTAGTCATAGGAGAAGTTATTGCTTATTTTTAGCTAGGAATCTTGCAATGATTATGCCAACTCTTTACGAGGCCTATTTTGAGAGGAAACATTTAAAAATATTTTTAAATATATTTATGTTGGCCTATTGGGATGTTGGTATTTGAGCTATAAATTTTATATAAGATAAACAACTTCTATAGATGGTATCTTTTGTCATTTAAGCTCATCAATTTTATAATATCTATTATGGGTGAAAACCCATAGAGGATTGTGGATTATGGAAAAAAACCCATGAGTTACAAGAGTCAAAGGATGAAAAAACTTTGATTCAATAGGACATTCTCATATAGGGAGTGGAAAGAGCTTCAAAGATTGATGCAGTTAAATAGTTTTAGTGTGGCATGATTGTGTGCATTTTTGGGTTTGTAATTGTGTTTCCAGTTGAAACACTGAAAAATGGGTTTACCAAAATGGATCACCAAGATGATGAACCACAATTTTTCTTACTAATGTTTCATTCAATTGTGAGGGGTATAATGCATAAATAACAATTAGAAAAAAAACCTAACTATTATAATAGTAAAAAGGTAGGTTTTAAAATGCTAAAATGATGTGTACCTTTTTGGAAAAGTGTTGTTTCGGGCCTCACTAAGGACTCATGCACCCAATGGCGAATGGGTCCCTATTAGGGTTCTGGAAAATTAGTTTCGGGATCCTATTCTTCAATGTTTGCACTCCTAGATCCTAGGTGTTCAACTCTCGAAAGTCGGAAATTAATTTTGTAGAGTACTTTCATGATCTCGCAATAAAGATGAAAACTTTTGTAACTTTGAAAACTTTTGTTCTCCACTTTATCTTCAATCTAAAACCTGTAATCACACATCAAATAGGAGAAAATTTTGATTGTTAGGGAATAGCGGTTTTCCTTGGTCAAACCCCATTTTGGTAATTAAACTTTGAATTGAAATAATGAATAAGGGAAAGATGAATGAACAATGTAATGTTACTACTCACCAATCCTCAATTGAACCTTGGAGTACAAATCAACAATCTAGCATGAAGTGGCTTTAAGGAATGTAGATCTTGATCTTGAATTTTGATATGAAACAATGCTTGAATAGGATATCCAATGCTACAACAACACATTAGCTCAATAAAATACATGATGCACTATGCCTTTGAGATGATGAAATGGATCTTTTATTTCTGAAATAAACTCTAATAATCTTCCCTTGAATGCCTTTGAAATGATCTTGAATGCTCTTGAAAATTCTCACTTGAATTCTCTTGAGATCACTTGAATTTTATAAGATTTCTTTTAGATGAAACTATGTGAAATAGCTTTGTATTTATACATAACTTACTCTTAATTCTTGAAATTCAAATAACCCAAGCCAACATCAGATCTAGGATTAAAAATTATTAAAATACCACCAAAAATACATCCCAAGGGGGGTGTCCTAAGTTAAGGAGGATACATTCGCCATAGAGTGAAAGGGTCCTAACATACTTAACCAGTACATGTTTTGGGGATTGTGAAATAACATGCCAAAAGGGAGTCCTAGGACTTAGTGAGGACCCATTCACTGGGTGGAAAATGGGTTCTAGGTCACTATCCTAGGACACAAACCTTGCAAAATTAAGTGTTGTGAAATATTATTAATGAGGGTTGGGCTTTATCCCTTGGAAAATTTAATAAATAAGGCTTGGATTTGAATTTAAGGGGCCAATTAAGCTCCATTAACCTCAATTAATTAATTAAAGCCCTATATTAGTGTGAAAGTGTAAAGATACACTTTACAACACCCTAAATAATGCATCGATTAAGTCCATTTGATTAATTCATTCCAAAATTAAGGAAAAAAGGGATACTTTTTCCATTACAACATTTTTCCCCCGCTTTAGCGAGAGTATGACCCCATGTCAAACTCACACTAAAGTAGAAATTCAAGAAACCTATGTATGCAACAATGACAAAGATACATAATCATACCCTATCAAAGACCAAGAAAAAACAAAGGATCAAGATTTGATCATTCCAACATGATGTGGAACACAATTGTTTATCCAAGAAAAAGGGAAGGATCAAGCCTCGATAGTTTGTCCAATGTGATGTGGACTAGGTCTAAGTTGTTTGTCCAAAACTGTTTACAAGAAAAAATCGATGTCCACTATGAAAATGACACACATGCTCACTCTGGTGTAGTGGAACTTTAGGCCGTCCACTAGGCAAGTATCCCAAAAGGGTGGAAAATGAGAGAATCATATTAGGCTCCCATACCATATCAAATTTATCCTCTTGAAAACTTCAATAAGGCACCACAATGCTTACTTCTTATGAATATTATGTTTATAGTTTTTTTTTTCAAGGGGATCTCGCTTCATTCGTGTAAGGTCTTCTTCTTAGGGAACATCATGCCTAATGTCTCCAAGAGAGGAAAAATCAAGAGTAACAACTTGCCACTTATGGGATGCCTCACTTTGCATCAAGCCACTAAGGGAAATTCATATGCTTAGAAGTATCACGCTCTTGGAGGAAATAAAACCCAATGACACCACCAAGAAAAGGAAACATCATAAGAAAAAGAACATTACACCATGAAATATGAAAAATGTCAAAAGATGTCATCGATGTATGCCCCTGAAATTTAAAGTGATTGCTAACACCATTGCTGTGACATGAGAGATTTCCTTGAAAAATGCTATACCAAGTCATATGTTTCCAAAATAAAGCTATGTATTGAAAAAGGAGGGGTTTCCCCCAAAAATACATAAGGGATCTATAGATTTGGGATCAATATGTCTTTGCCACAATGTTTTCATAGAGCACGAAACTGTCATCATTCACCAAATACTCATAGAATTGGAAGAATGACACATAAAGAGTGAAAACAAAGAAAAAGCCTTTCAAGTCAACATGGAAGAGACCTAAATGTCTCGATGCCTTGTGTCATCCCCAAAATGAAAACACTAAGACAAATGAAAAAGATAAAATGTTTACGACATAGAGAAGAATGTAGATACATATAGAGGAATGCACAAAAAGAGAGAGATACATCAAAAGAAACATCATGGGGGATCACATTACGCACATGCAAAAACATGAAAATAAAATAATGTAAGGAACTAGTAAGGCACATGTGAATCAACCTATAGCAGGTCATCCACATTCCAATCTTGATCGGTGTATACGAAAGATGGACAACTAGCCAAAAGGGACAACAACAGATGCCAAAACTAAGACAAGGCTAACTAACCCCTTTCCCTCACTAAGTGTAGGACAAGGATGAGATGGGATAGGTTATGAGAATGAGCTCCTTGCAATAAAGAGAATGATTTGAAATGTATATATAATATGTAATAGTGAGAATGTTAAGACCTTGCAACTATTATATGACAATGAGTGAAATGTATTCTATGCAATCACTTGATAACAATCATCGTCATCAAAGTGAAAATCACTTAATATCAATTTTTAATGCATGACACTCATCAATAAGATGCCCAAGAGTTCTATGATATGCACAATAATTCATGTTTTCCTTAGGTATGTTACTTTTACTAGGAGGTGGCAATTTAATCCAATATTTTTTAAGGAGTTGTTCCATCTTTTGTTCAATTTCTGTTTGAGTATGTAAGAATGGCAATTTGTTGAGTTTATAAGGTTTTTTTTCTTGTTTAATTCACCAACTTGTTGGGGTGGATATAGAGAAGGAGGACCTGAAATGATCTTGTCAATATTGTGAGGTATTGGTTTTTCTTTAGGAAGGAGGACACTTATGTCAGGAGGATAATCTTGATATCCTATCCCTTTTGTTTGTTCAATAGGAATTTTCTCTAAAATTTTATGAATTTCATGCTCCTTAGTTATGTCACATCCTTGGTTGGTTAAGATCTTAAAGCTTTGGCAATAAGTCTCTTCTAGGTTGATGGGAGTGTTGGTCACTTTGTGAACATAAGATGAATGACTATGCACTTTACTAGAGGAACTAGGTTCACTCATTGTTGGAAGTTTAGGCTTGCTTTGAGACTCAATTTCAGGATTTAAAAGACCAAACATCTCAAGTTGTGTTGGTTGTGTCATGGAAGGATAGAAGGATGCATTATTCTCAATATTGTTAAGGCAATCATTTATGAATTCATTCATGCTAGCATCATCTTGTCCAATGATGTCAACTTCACGAGGACATTCATTAGGAGTTAGGTGAGCATGAGTGGGTTCAATTGCATTAGGATAATTGCTGAAAACATAACTTGAAACATCAACCAAAGAGAAAAAAATACTTCCACACATTGCTATTTAAACACTTGTCCATTTTCAAAAATCTCAGACTTAAAACAAGGTAATTTGCTGATTACACTATGCAACAATCTGAAAATAAAATGTTTTAGATGCAATTTCGAATTTACAAAATGCACTAAATGAATTGAATTAAGCTATATCTAATGAAATGGATGAAACAAAAAATAAACAAACTGAAACAAAGATCCGACAACAACAAACAAAAGCACAAAATAAAAAAAATCAATTTCCAAAAATTTAGATTTAGGTCTGATCAAGGATTCATTCACCCTAGGGAGAATGGGTCCTATATTAGGGTTTTGAAACTGATTTTTATAGATTTTTAAGCCTTCTTTAATGATTTTTAGGTTTAGGCCTACTATAATAAGTTTTAGGTTCAAATTTCTATAAATGCAATATGAAATGCAAGTTGAAAATGTGACAAAATGATGAATTACAAGACCTAGTTTGATATGCAATTTTATTTTCAATTTTTGAATGAAATTTTATATGATCTAAATGATATACAAAATCACTGATTTTTTTGTATTTTTCAGATTTAAAGAATGCAAACAATGCAATTCTAAAACCCTAGATGAGATGCAAATTTTGAATGCAAACTAAGACACCCTAAATGAGATCTAATTCAATGAAAATGAATGTAAATGAATACAATATCTAGTATAATATGAAAAGAACTCCTAAAATCAGAAAACTACAGTGCTCAAGAAGTCAGGTTCACCATAATGAAACACCAAAAAGTGAAACAACAAAAAATAGGTTCACCAAAAGGAATCACCGAGATGATGAACCACAATTTTTCTTACTAATGTTTCATTCAATTATGAGGGGTATAATGCATTAATAACAATCATAAAAAAAACTTAACTACTATAACAGTAAAAGGGTAGGTTTTAAGATGCTGAAATGATGTGTACCTTTTTGAAAAAGTGTTGTTTTGGGCCTCACTGAGGACTCATTCACCTAGTGGCGAATGGGTCCCTATTAGGGTTTTGTAAAATTACTTTCAAGATCCTTTTCTTCAATGTATGCACTACCAGATATTAGGTGTTCAACTCTCGAAAGTTGGAAATAAATTTTGTAGAGTACTTTCCCTAATCTTGCAATAAAGGTGACAACTTTTGCAACTTTGACAACTTTTGTTCTCCACTTGATCTTCAATATAAAACATGCAATCACACATCAAAGAGGAGAAAATGTTGATGTTAGGGAATAGGGGCTTGCCTTGGTCAAACCCTATTTTGGTAATTAAACCTTGAATTGAAATAATGCATAAAGGAAAGATGAATAAACAATGTAATGCTACTACTCACCAATCCTCAATTGAACCTTGGAGTACAATCTAGCATGAAGTTGCATTAAGGAATGTAGATCTTGATCTTGAATTTTGATGTGAAACAATGCTTAAATAGGATCTCCAATGCTACATCAACACATTAGCTCAACAACATGCATGATGCACTATGCCTTTGACATGATGAAATGGATCTTTGATTGCTGCAATAAACTCTAATAATCTTCCCTTGAATGCCTTTGACACTCTCTTGAATGCTCTTGTAAATTCTCACTTGAATTCCTTTGAAATGCTCTTGAATTCTCTTGTAAATACTCACTTGAATGCTCTTGAGATCACTTGAATTTTCTAGGATTTCTTTTAGATGAAACTATGTGAAATAGACTTGTATTTATATACAACTTACTCTTAATCCCCAAAATTCAAATAACACAAGATGACATCAGATCTAGGATTTGAATTTACTAAAATACCACCAAAAATACATCCCAAGGGAGGTGTACTAATTTAAGCAGGACCCATTCGCCATAGGGAGAAAGGGTCCTAGAATACTTAACTAGGACATGTTTCAGGGATTATGAAATAACATGCCAAAAGGGGGTCCTAGGATTTAGTGATGACCCATTTTCTAGGTGGCGAATGGGTCCTAGGTCACTATCCTAGGATACAAACCTTGCAAAATTAAGTGTTGTGAAATATTATTAATGAGTGTTGGGCTTTATCCCTCAAAAAATGCAATAAATAAGGCTTGGATTTGAATTTAAGGGGCCAATTAAGCTCCATTAACCTCAATTAATTATTTAAAGCCCTAGATTAGTGTGAAAGTGTAAAGATACAATTTACAACACCCTAAATAAGACATCAATTAAGTCCATTTTATTAATTCGTTCCCCAATTAAGGAAAAAGGGATACTTTTTCTATTACTACACCAATGAGAATTTTTTGGCAGTGTTTAGGTGGAATCCCTAGGGTGATCCCACAATGCTAGTTTACTATTTCTGGGCAAACTGGACATTGAACTGATTTTTTTAAACTAAATATTCACTTTCGGGCTCCTATAGTGGCTAAATCGTGAGGAATTTGAAGATGATGCAAACTAGTGATTTCTGGCGTTTTGTCTATAGATTCTAAATATATTTTTTTCAAAATTTTTGGAATCAGATGGCACTTTTTTTTATCTCTTTCGAAAACTAGCTTTTTTAAAAAAACAATATTTTTAAGGAGTGACGCTCACTGTATACAACATAATTTTTTTTGTGTGAAGGATAAAATTCTATTTTTTTCGAATTTAGATTTGCAACTACGATATCTAGCACTTTCATTTGGTTTCATAGTGTTTTATTAAATTTTTTTTCCTTAATCAAGTTTCGAAGTCAAACCAATTACAATTTAGACATAGGCGGACCGTATACAACATAAATTTTTCTGTATGTATCAAAATTCAATTTATTTATTTTTAATGGATCGAGGACATCAATACCCAACCTGAACATATTTTTCAAAATTTTATTTTGATAATCTGTTATTTTTCCACATGTGCATAAAATAGAGCTTGATTTTCGTTGAAAAACCTATGTTTAATAAAACTAAAAAACCACATACATAATAAAACCAAAACATATTAAAATTAGGGTATGTGTAGGATAATGATGGGCCAAAAAATGGTGATATGTAAGTGATATGATGACCCATGTGGCTGACGACAATTTTTTAACCAAAAAATGTTGAAATTAAAAGGGTTTTTAAAAGATATTCTAAAATTTCCACCAATATAAATTATGATTTACTTTGAATTTAATAAATAATTATTATTCATTTTCTATTTGAATTATGACTAAAGTCCTGATTGATAGGTCGATTGAAAAACATTTATAGCTTTCAAACGGTATCACATTTTTTGAATCTGAAACATGTGTGACATTATATGCTTCACATACTATAGGAAAAAAAAAAATATGAATTTCATGAAGTTTTGACCAAGTTAAGGTGGTCAGACATACGATTTTTTATTATTTTCAAAAGTTGTAATAAAAAAATCACAATTAATTATTTACTTGGAAAAAAATTACAAAATAATATGCATCACATCGGGACATGAGTTCTCTACTTATATCTAAAATATTATAAAAAAATATTATCATTTTATTGTGGTTAAGGTGGTCAAACAGACACCTACTTCTTATTTTTTCCTTGAAATATAAGTACTACTGCATTGAAATTTCAAATTTTCACCAAATAGTTTATTTTTGTTTTTAAATAAACCTAGTAGTTTAGAAACTACATTCAATCTTATACAGATTCTATTCTTACATATTTTTGAAATAATATAGATAACTTATTCAAATTTTTACGTCAAGTTGCCTAACTCTGATTTTCTAATTTTTTATTCCCACTTAAGGGCCTGCTTGTTCAATGATGATCCTGCACATTCCCATTATATTCGTTGGATAGCTCACTTCGAGGATTACCTAATTCCAGTTGGGTCTGTGAAATCTCCGCCATTTTCATCCTCAACCCGAGCTTCGAAGGGAAAAAATATGGAGTTTTTTTGTGTCAGAGGGTGGGAAGGTGGGAAAAGGGGGGTTCAAGCGAACCCCCTTTCCATAATGGGAAAATGCGGATTCCCACATTTAAGGGGTTCGATCAAACCTAGAGTTTGTTCAAACCCCCCAAAACAATTTTTTTTGAATGAGGTCATTTTTTGGAAGTTTTCCTTCCTCACTCCAATTGTAAACCACTTTTGTGGGTTCACCCCCTAGTGTGTATGATTGATTTTTGTGGTAGATTTGAAGGTGCTACTTTAAAATTTTCTTTCTATTTGTGTTGCTATTTTTACTGTTATAATATTCCATTATCATGTAACAATAATATTTATATCATATATAAACTGTAGGAGTTTTTGGTTAATATGGTGCATTTGCAATGTGTGTTGTAGTTTTCGAGTAATTGTTTGTTCTTATAATTTCTAGATTTGTTTTTTCGCTTTATCAAAAAATCATATTCATTTGTAGAGGAAGTTTGAGGAAATTTGTTGCATATATTTATGAAGGGATGTTGAATCTTTGTGGGTATTTCAAATTATTTAAAAAATTAATTTCATGAGGGTTTGAAATATATTAATTTTCCTCAAATTTTCTATGCTTTTCTATATTTAAATAAATTGAAAAAATATTTAATTTGAGACATATTACACACTACTAATCACTTATAATATATTATAATTTTATGAAGGTGAGGCTAACCAATTTTTGGATAAAAACCCCTAAATATCATTTTTTTGTATAGAAGGATGATTTCATAGGATACATATCAATTTTGTGGTGCACTTTCAATCTAGAGTGATTTTGCAGCACAACATCAACCCAACACTCTTGATGCCCAATTCCTTGATCTAGAAACCTTCTTCTAACATATTTTATACTCTAGATATTGTAATGAATAATTTTTTAGACCTTTATTAATCTATTGACATTAGAATAAAAACTAAATACCCATATTCCAATGATTAAATCTTCTACATGTATTATCACATTTATTTATCTATTTGAATCTTAACTCTATATTCTAAAGTAAGCTTGTTTATTTTTACAATTTAATTAGCATACACCCTAGGATATTTGTGAGAATTGTATATATTCATTTGTAGAGGAAGTTTGAGGAAATCAGGTTCATAGATTTGTGAAGGAATGATTAAATCTTTGTGGGTATTTCAAATTATTTTAAAAATTAATATCATGAGGGTTTGAATATATTATTTTGACTCAAATTTTCTATGCTTTTCTATTGAAAAAAATATTTAATTTGGGACATTACACACTACTAATCACTTATAATATACTATAATTTTATGACTTGGTGAGACTAACCAATTTCTAGATAAAAATCCCTAAATATCATTTTTTTGTATAGAAGGATGATTTCATAAGATACATATCAATTTGTGGTGCACTTTCAACCTAGAGTGTTTTGTAGCACAATCTCAATTCCCTGATCTGGAAACCTTCTTCTAACATATTTTAAACTCTAGATATTGCGATGAATCATTTTTTACACCTTTATTAATCTATTGACATTAGAAGAAAACTAAACACCCATATTCCAATGATTAAATCTCCTACAAATTTATTATGACATTTGTTGGTATGTGGCAATTGATCATGCTATACTATACACTCCTCACCTTTTTTTGCTTCATCACTAAAAAGGGAAAAAAATGACATTGTAAACCCTAATTTATGGAAGCTTCTAAAAGCTTGTTATAAGCGGCTAGGATGGGGAGTTGTAGCATGGAATTATTCACAATATTGTAATATGTTTTGCACTAGATAATAAAATCATTGGATGGATACGGTTTTGTGGATGTAGCCCAGATTGGGTGAACCACGTTAAATTCTCTGTGTTGTCTTCTTTCTGCTATAATTTTCTGCGTGTTTTATTACTCTATTTTATTGTTCAAATCTGCATAATTTAACTTGTTAGATATGTGCCTTCTAACCCTAACAAAATTTATTTATCTATTTGAATATTAACTCTATATCCTAAAGTATTAATTAGCATACACCTTAGGACATTTGTGAGAATTTTATATATTCATTTGTAGAGGAAGTTTGAGGAAATCGGGTGCATATATTTGTGAAGGAATTATTGAATCTTTGTGGGTATTTCAAACTATTTTAAAAATTAAAAACATAAGGGTTTGAAATATATTATTTTGACTCAAATTTTCTATGCTTTTCTATTGAAAAAATAATTTGATTTGGGACATTACACACTACTAATGGATACGCACAAGATCATGATGGGCCAAAAAGTGGTGATATCTAAGTGATATGATGGCCCATGTGGCTGATGACTTTTTTTTTACCCAAAATTAATGAAACAAACAAGGTTTTGAAAGGATATTCCTAGCTTTCCACCAATATAAATTACTCTTTACTTTGAATTTAATAAATTATTATTATTCATTTTCTATTTGAATTATGACTAAAGTTTTGATTGATAGGCTAATTGAAAAACAACTATAGCTTTCAAAAGGTATCACATTTTTTAAATCCGAAACATGCGTCACATTCTATGTTTCACATACTATAAGATTAAAACAAAAAAAATTGAATTTCATGAAGTTTTGACCAAGTTAAGGTGGTTATACATACGAGATTTTATATGTTTTAAAATTTGTAATAAAAAAATCATAATTAATTATTTACTTGGAAAAAAATTACAAAAAAATATGCATCACATCGAGACATGAGTCCCCTACTTATATTTAAAATCTTATAAACAAATATTATCATTTTATTGTGGTTAGGGTGGTCAGACATACACCTACTTCTTATTTTTTCCCTGAAATTTAAGTACTATTGCATTGAAATTTCAAATTTTCACCAAATAGATTTAGAAAAATAAAAATAAACCTAGTAGTTTAGAAACTACATTCAATTTTCTATAGATTTTATTCTTACATATTTTTGAAATAATATAGATAACTTATTCAAATTTTTACGTGAAGTTGCCTAACTCCGATTTTTTGAATTTTATTGTCACTTAAGGGCCTATTTTTTCCATGATGATCTTGCACACACCCTAATCACTTATAATATATTATAATTTTATGAAGATGAGACTAACCAATTTTTAGATAAAAATCCCTAAATAACATTTTTTTGTATATAAGGATGATTTCATAGGATACATAACAATTTTGTGGTGCACTTTCAACCTAGAGTAATTTTGTAGCACAATCTCAATTCCCTGATCTAGAAACCTTCTTCTAACATATTTTATACTCTAGATATTGTGATGAATCATTTTTTACACCTTTATTAATCTATTGACATTAGAATAAAAACTAAACATCCATATTTCAATGATTAAATCTCCTACATTTATTATCACATTTATTTATCTATTTGAATCTTAAATCTATATCCTAAAGTAACCTTGTTTATTATTACAATTTAACTAGCATACACCCTAGGATATTTGTGAGAATTGCATATATTCATTTGTAGAGGAAGTTTGAGGAAATGGGGTGCATAGATATGTGAAGGAATTATTGAATCTTTATGTGTGTTTCAAATTATTTTAAAAATTAATATCATGAGGGTTTGAAATATATTATTTTGACTCAAATTTTCTAAGATTTTCTATTGAAAAAATAATTTAATTTGGGGCATTACACACTACTAATCACCTATAATATATTATAAATTTATGAAGGCGAGACTAATGAATTTTTAGATAAAAATGCATAAATATCATTTTTTTATATAGAAGGATGATTTCATAGGATACATATCAATTTTGTGGTGCACTTTCAACCTAGAGTGATTTTGTAGCACAATCTCAATTCCCTGGTCTAGAAACCTTCTTCTAACATATTTTATACTCTAAATATTGTGATGAATCATTTTGTACACCTTTATTAATCTATTGATAGTAGAATAAAAACTAAATACTCATATTCCAATGATTAAATCTCCCACATTTATTATCATATTTATTTATCTATCTGAATCTTAACTCTATATCCTAAAGTAATCTTGTTTATTATTACAATTTAATTAGCATACACCCTAGGATATTTGTGAGAATTGTATATATTCATTTGTAGAGGAAGTTTGAGGAAATTGGGTGCATAGATTTGTGAAGGAATTATTGAATCTTTGTGGGTATTTCAAATTATTTTAAAAATTAATTTCACGAGGGTTTGAAATATATTATTTTGACTCAAATTTTCTATGTTTTTTTATTGAAAAAAATATTTAATTTGAGACATTACACACTACTAATCACTTATAATATATTATATTTTATGTAGGTGAGACTAACCAATTTTTAGATAAAAATCCCTAAATATCAATTTTGGTATAGAAGGATGATTTCATAGGACACATCAATTTTTTGGTGCACTTTCAACCCAGAGTGATTTTGTAGCACAATCTCAATTCCCTAATCTAGAAACCTTCTTCTAACATATTTTATACTATAGATATTGTGATGAATAATTTTTTACACCTTTATTAATCTATTGACATTAGAATAAAAACTAAATACCCATATTCCAATGATTAAATCTCTTACATTTATGATCACATTTATTTATCCATTTGAATCTTAACTCTATATCCTAAAGTAAGCTGATTTATTATTATAATTTAATTAGCATACAACCTAGGATATTTGTGAGAATTATATATATTCTCTCACAATTTAATAAACAAGTGTCACATAGTGACAAGTACTTATCTTTTTAGTATCATAATAATAGTATTTATTGGCTAATTGATCAATGAGATATGACATACTAATTCAGGCGTAGACATCTAATAGTTTGAAATCAACATATTCTTGCAAGTCATGTGTATCACAATTTTATTGGGTCAATTTTATTTGATTCATACTAGGCACACCTATGACTAATACAGTTGAAGTTGAGTTTTTTCTTAGAACAAGTACTTGTTAAATATTTATGAATTTATGATTTGTTAGTAAAAATCCTTTGCAGTAGATTGATTGGTTGATTTTGAGTTTGATATACCTTTGTAGCCTAATTAAAGTTGATTTTTACACTTTTTTATAATAAATATTTTTGAAATATTGATGACCAAGTGATTTGTTAGTAGAGTGTCCTTATAGATTGATTAGTTAATTTGTGAATGTGAAAATTATAGTTGATGGTAAACAAATACATAGGAGAAACAAACAACTCAACTAATTTATTTTATTGTAAAATTTTTGTTGGAGGAGTTGTGCAATTATCCATGATAATTATGGATCATGATCAAAATAAATTGTAAAATACCATCATTCCAACAATTGCAAATTTTTCATTATTAACTAGGACTTAATATCATGTAATTAAAAAGAAATGGAAAAATCAAACATTTTAAATATGAAAATATTTCCCTTCAAAGTTTTAGGCATATTAGATTCTTACAAAAACATATAAAAAAGAGATATTTTATCAAGCGTGTGATATATGACTATACTTAACAATGACAAGATTTTGATTAAACATGTTGAAAGAATTGAGTTTACCTAGAGCACACATGAAACACTTTCACTTGAGAGGTGTATCAACAAACATAATTAAAACTCAGTAGCATTCCATTTACACAATATGACAAAGCATAAATGAAATTTAAATGCCCAAGTTTAAAACAAAAGAAATTAACAAGATATTGATGGTAAAAAACAATATATTATTCATAAAGATAGAGAAAACCTTGATTTGTTAGGTAATTACAAATGTAGTGTGGAGAGAAGAAATAACATACTTTATTAATAAATAATAATATAATCTACTATTATAATTTTTGAAACCTCTTTTATTTTATTTTCTACAAAGATAGTTGATTGATTATTTGGAAGTACCACAAAGTCTTGTACAATTATTTGTATTGGATTGCATTTTAGAAATCTTTCAATAATTTGTTCATTTAGAGTCAACACAACATTAAGTAGGAGTCCACACTTTCAATAATTTGTTCATTTAGAGTACATTAAGAGAGAGTTGACATCAAATTAAAAGGTTGAAAAAAATTAAAAAATATTAATTCAATAATTCACTAATTAAAACTAAATAAATCATTTCCAATTCTCTT
This sequence comes from Sequoiadendron giganteum, assembly GCA_007115665.2. Taxonomy (NCBI): domain Eukaryota; kingdom Viridiplantae; phylum Streptophyta; class Pinopsida; order Cupressales; family Cupressaceae; genus Sequoiadendron; species Sequoiadendron giganteum. The sequence continues at coordinate 129,482,222 of CM021107.1, read as the reverse complement.
GTTTTATTTTTACTTATATGTTACTTTTTAATAATTCTAATTATAGTTTTAGTTTGTTATACAGATACATGCTTGTTTTTTAGGTCATGCCTTCTAAAATTCTGAGCTTAATTAGTAAAACTTAAAAACTGAAAAATACATTACAAGAATAAAAAAAAATATCAATTTCTCAAGCTACAATAAAAAATGGAAGTTTACAACCAATAAAAAAAACTTACCAAATCAAATTCTAAATAATTAATTTCTAAAATAATTTCAATTAAATATTTTGCATCTTTAGATAAAACAAATTAAAACTTCTTATTTATTAAAAATATAATTACTAATTAAAAACAACTCATTGCAATAATGATGCCTAAGGAGAAGTATTAATAACTTAGACCAACAATATTTAGGAAGATGTTATGGAACCCAATAAGGTAATTGCTGAGGCATTGGGTTTATAAGATCTTTATATCTCGTGAAATCAAAACGAAATTTGCAATGTAACAGTAAGCTGTAATTTGTATAAAGCATCCCCAAAAATAGAAAAACACAGAAAAGGAAATGTTGCAAAAATTACACTGAGAACAAATATCTACCTTGAAGTTCAACTAGGTTGCACTTTTCCCTATGCTCGATTTGGTAGCAGAAGTAGATGACACCAGCATTTAAAGAGCAGCAATCAAATATTGATTACTCATTGATATCTTAATAATATGGGCTTCCAGTCAGAATAAGATACCCGATTGCTTTGGAGCTAAAAATCACTTTAACTTCGATAATAAAGCACATGAAGCTAAAGACCATAGAATATATGCAAAGCCCACAGATTCACTGAATCTCTTTCTGGTCCATAATAATTTTCTCGGTTCCTTTGAGTATTATAGTGTGAAATATGTCAGTAGTTACTGGTTCTTATCCCAAAACAATAAACAATCTTAACAACAATATCTCTTAGGTAATAATTTGATCACATCTTCAGAAACTCCAGCTGTGTACAAACTTAAAATATTCACAGCAGATGCTATATTACCCTGACCTTCTCTTTGCACAGAGTGCATGTGAAGATTTGGCTTAAGGTAGAATAGACTGATCTGTATGAGCTGCCATTGGCATACAACAAAATGGCCAGCAAAGAAAATTTCCATATTTTGGAAAGGGCTCTTTTTGTTTCAGCAACTGTCTCGTTATACTTTTATAGACCGGTGGAAGCAAATATCAACGCTGGGTGGAGTTCAGCTCATGCAACATTTTATGGGGGCGATGATGCCTCTGCAAATATGGGTAAGTAACTGGATACAGTTATATTTTCAAATTGGGTACCTAGCTAAGTAGATTGAACAGATTTTTGTATATATTGAATTTATGATTCATTATCACAAAATTTTCTATTCTTTGTATTGATTGATAATGGTATATGATATGATTCATCATTATAATATTTTTTATTCTTTTTAATGATTAATCATGAAATGTTATCTAAAACATTAATGCAAAAAATCTTACAATTGTATCAACCAAAAACACTTATGTATATTATCATGAACTACAAAAATATTCTCTAATCTTTCTAATGATTGATGATGAAAAGTGATCTAAAACATTAATAAAAAAATGTTACACGGTATTAATCAGAAACACTCATGATGGATTATGAAAATTATGTCATGTAACTCATACAAATATATTTTGTGAATTGGCTGCCTGGCTAAGTAGATTTAAGAGGCGAAACTTTTATCCAGAGTAGTTTAGCATGAGAATGCTGTAGTTACTATGGAGTTATTATTTTAGTCTAGTATGATAATGGCAGAGTTATTGCTTCAGTATAGTAGAGTCGATTATATTATCATGAACTGTGAAAATACCATGTCTCAGAAATGCTGAGAAAATTCGAATAAATTCTAATTTGATGTTTTGGGGGTTTACTTTTAACAGGAGGAGCATGCGGTTACGATAATGTGTACGATAATGGCATGGGCACATATACAGCTGCACTGAGCACTGCATTGTTTGAAAGTGGTGCAGCGTGTGGGGCGTGCTTTCAATTGGTGTGCGATGCAAAATCAGATCCGCAATGGTGTCTCAAGGGCAAAAAGATTAGAGTCTCCGCTACTAATTTCTGTCCTCCCAATAACAATGGAGGATGCTGCAATTCTCCACTCAGACATTTTGATATGTCATTGCCTGCATTCAAGCAAATTGCTCTCTCCAAAGCGGGGATTGTGCCCGTGCTCTATAGAAGGTATCACCAATCTTCTGATAGTCTAGAAATTTCATTGTTAATCAGCATTATAGTCTTAAAGTTTAAGTAAATGGGTTTGCTGCAGATGGAGATGAACTTTGATATCTTTAGAAACGAATTAGTTTGTAAAAGTAGGTGCTGCTGACGGCATTGCTGACTGTTAAAATGATGAATTTTGAAATTGGGAGCTGTTCTTTTCATCAATTACCTCATTTACATGCATTAGTGTTAAACAGGGCATACGGCAAATTCACTGTCGGTAATTCACTGACTGAAAAATACCATTGAACAGTTTAATCATTAAAAAAGGTCAGCCTCATACAAAATTTTATTATATTGCTGTAAATTTTATATCAATTTCATTATATTTTACTTGAAATTAAAAAAAATACCATTGAACAGTTTAATCATTAAAAAAGGTCAGGCTCATACAAAATTTTATTATGTTTCTGTAAATTTTATATCAATCTCATTATATTTTTACTTATATTAATAATATATTTTTATTTTATTTTATCAAAACTAAATGTCATTAATTAAATTCTAATTTTATTTTGTTTAAAGATAATTAGAATGATATTTTAAGTTATAATTTGAAGATTGTTATAGTATCAATATTTTATTTCTAAGTTTATTGTTGATTTTATTAACACCATCTTCAAGTTAAAAGGTTCTAAAATCATATGGTATAATTTTCTTTCTTCTGATTGAGTTATATTTAATGCAACAATTAATTTAGAAATGACATATTTTTACATAAATTTAACTCATAATATTAAAGAAAAAATATGTTTTTGGATGAAATTATGAGTCTATCTCCTGTGTTTATATCCCTAGAGAACAAAATGTTCTTGCATAATGTTTTCCCATATAAATCTTTTATATTAATTGCATTTGTAAGGTCACAGATTGAACAGATCCTTGTTCTCTACTCAATTTTCTTGGCAGTTTCTTCATCTCCTTTGTAACGATTCGGTTTATTTTTTCTCAAAATATTTTGTTTTATTGATTTTATAATTTCTTCTGTTCATAAAAATAGTAGATTTGTGATATACTTCATTCAATTTTTACCCTTTAAACTTTAATGACAATTATTACTATTTTGAAAATCTTTATATAATTGTTTATAACTACTTGATTATTATATTAATCATTTTGAAAAAAAATACCTAATCCCTAATCTCTTGGTAGATACACATCCTTACAATGAGATACTATCCAAATCAATAAGCAGGGCCAACTGCATCCTTTTTCTATGAGATATTAATTAAATTATCCATTTCTCCAAAATATGTGGGTTTCTATGCATGAAAATGACTGTTTATTACAATGCAGGGTTAAATGTGTGAGGAAGGGAGGAATTCATTTTACCATAAACGGGCATTCCTATTTCAATCTAGTCCTGGTGGCCAACGTAGGTGGCCGTGGAGACGTGAGTAACATTTGGATCAAAGGGTCAAAGACTTCTTGGCAAGCAATGCAGAGAAATTGGGGTGCTAACTGGCAAAACAATGCCAACCTCAATGGACAAGCTTTATCTTTTCGCTTAACTGATGGAGATGGAAAAACTCTAACAGTAAACAATGTTGTGCCTTCAAATTGGCAAAGTGGCCAAACTTTTGCTAGCAACCAGCAGTTTTCCTAAACAAGTGACATGAAAGAGAGATTCTTAACAAAATAAGTGATATGAAAGAGAGATTTTTAACAATTTTTGAAGGCCAAAATGGTGTGTTGGATCTCCTAGACAGAAAATGTAATGTATTGGAATATAGAATCCAGACATTTGACAAATTAATTATTTATTTGTCTTTCAAAGGAAAAAAGAAGTTTCAGTTTAATAATATTAGAGTGAATTGTCCAATGTTTGTTAAACATCCAAATATTCACCATGTGATTGACAGGTTCCAGAAATCTTTTCTGAATGCATGCAGGCTTCACGTGATTTTCCAATATTGGATCTTTTTCTAGCTAATTTAAAAGTGATTTAAACAGTTTTTAGACAAATTGCAGCGACAGCATACTCAAGTAGACTTCTAAAATTATTTACTTAATAAAAGTTTAATAATTCCATGAAGTCTGTCCCAATGGTTGATAATAGATATTGCATTTTAATGGGAAGGAAAAGAAAAGAATCTTGTGATGCACAAGCCTTCCATGTGCCCTGCAAGGAATCATACTGTAAATTCAAGAAAGAAATCTAGTAAATGTACCTTGTTCTATCTAAATTCAAATATCATTACTAAATGCTTAAGAAAATTTTATGTAATTATTTTTTTTAACTGGATCACAGATTTTTACATTCTTTGCTACATTAGATATGGATGCTTTATATTTAATTGTGTTAAAAAAGATTTAGATGTTATCTGTTATTGGGTTTCTAGTAAAGGTAGTTTAGTAAAGGTAGTTTAGTTTGGTATAGATGAAGTAAAGGTATAAAATATAGATCTTAGAGAAAGTATTTTATTTTGGTAAAACTAAATTAAATGTAAGATTTTGATTTATTCATTCTAAATATCAATTTAGTCTATGTAATTGATTGTTTCTCTATGTAAAAGAAAATAAATAAATAAAGTGTTGTTTATTAATGAAAAGAAATTTGTTAAAATTGATTATAAAATTAAAGATAGGGTGGAGAGAGGAACTTGGTATCAAATGGAAGAAGTTCATGTCTAGGACACTAGCATGTTGCACAAATGTCTACACATTGTGCTATCAGCCATATGGATGAAATCTTAGAGAAAGTTTCATAATTTGAATTTGTCTTGAAAACTAAATCCAATCTATAAAAAAATAAATCATGAAAATATCAAGTTGATGCTAGAAAATAACAAGAATGAAAATAATTAAGATTTATCTATTTTTATTTAAGAATGAAGAGATGACAAAGGAAGAGAAAGGGAAGATATCACCAATCTCCCAAGGGGTTAGATATCTTCACTCAAAGAAACCAGTAGATGTAAACAAAAAAATTGTTGTGGTTATTTGGGGGTTTTCCTTACGTCAAAATCGTGCTTTGGTATTTTCATCTCCACAACAATCAAGATGGAGAAAATTAAATAGTGATTTTTTTTACTCTAAGTGCATCTATCAAATAAGAACCAAGTGGTGAAATGCTAAAAAAAATATCACCAAATCAAAAACCGTCATGGGATACTAGCGTGTTGCATGGATGTCTATGCATTACATTAGTGCCCAAAATGTTTGGGCTACAAAATGATTAGTAACTAGAAAAACAAAAGGATAACACAAAGATGACAACAAAAAAGAAACATATGAAACAAGGCCTAAACACCTTGGAAAGGACAAAGGCTAATCTAGGGGCTAAAATAAACCTAGGGAAACATTATAGAATGGACACCAAGATGAGCATAAAAGATAGTGTGAAATTGGAAGGGTATGGAATTTTAGATGTTACATTATATAAATTATTGTAAAGATAAAAATTACTTGTTTTGTAGTATTTACCTTATGTTTCTCTAGTTTTTTGGTGTCCATATTCCTAGTTATGTTTAGGCGTAACTTTATTTATTTTTGACCTTTTTGTTTAGTATTTTTTGGACTTGATCGTGTTGTGAATCTTTGCTTCAACATTTCGGATCACACTCCTTGATCCATCATTATGATGAAAGAGAGTTTGAGGAGAAAAATCATACAACCTAGAGAAATAGCCTTAGAAACCTATCTCTAGTCAACCTTAGAAGTCTAAGCACCTAATTCACTCAAAATGAGTGTTGGTTTAACCTCATGTATAAACACCAACATAAGCCAACACTTGTGTCTATGTTGAAATTTTTAGCCCTAATTATTACTATGTTTTCAATCATTATCTTATATAGTTTCATCTATAACTCTAATTTTGACTTCATTTGATAGGTTAAATCTTAAATATATCATAAGCTCACTCCATTGCTAACTCACTCTATTGTTGTAATGTCACCATTTTCAATCAATTTAGCATCGAAGTTAGTTCCAACTTTTTTAGTGAGCACCAACTTTGTGAGAATAGAATTTAGTGGCTAGTGTTGAGCTTTAGGGTTTTTGCTAAGTACATTGATGCTTTTCGATAGCAGTTTCATCCTATGGGTGTGTTCCAAACATCTTGAAGGGAAATGTTATTTTTGAAGGTAACTATTTTTAGTAAGATAGGTTTTGAGTGTGTTCCTAAATTTATTAGCATCCTCAGTTTTTAGTTATGAACTATTTCAACTGTTTCCACTTTCTCGTACTTTCATTTGGATGTGTGGAAAATAGTTAATAATTATATAATTAATTGTAAGTTGTTGCATAAAAGCATATTTAAATGATGACTTAAATTAATTAATTATAAAACAAAATGACTAAATTAATCCAAATGTTAAATATTTAAATAAAGTCACTTTCTAGAGCAATGAGGAATATAAAGAGATTTTGAAGCTAATTTTGAAGATTATTCTTGATTTATTTTCATTTAAATGAATTTTGGAAAGCTTTTTCAGGAGCTGAAACTCTAAGATGAAAACCCTAAAAATAAACTAGTTTCGATAGTGGAAGACCTATTCTAGCTGGTTGTAGGTGGAACCATTCAGATTTCATGGATGGATATATCATTTGCAGATTATGAAATTTGTGATGAATTATTGGGAATATTTACAGACATGGTTGAAGGGAAAGTAGACGCCTATCTATGTGAAGTACATTTTATTATTGAATGTGGATGCCTTCATCATGATTATCACTATATTGATTTTATACATAGTTGGAGCGGCATTTAATTTGAAAAATATTATATTTTTTGGGCGTGAACCCCTTTATTTCTAGCCGACTGATAGATGAGTTTATTGTGAGCCTCTAGAATAACAAGGTTGGGCGACAAAATAAATGAAGGATTGATGGGAAGAGAAGAAGTCGCCAATAGTAAGGATCGACCCATATGTAGGTAGACAAGTACACCATAATCTGGACGCGGGTTGGCAATATATTTGTGGCAAGTTGGAAGAAGTGGTTTGGTGAGGAATCATCTCCTAAGAGTGGCGCAGGGTCAAGGAAGAGCCGTAGGGAGTTGTCGTCGATGTGGAAGGAGTCGTTGGGCATGTTAGTGTGGAGTAGCATCGCAGAGTGTTGGCCAGCTGTGTGGAGTATCGCGCTGAGCAAGGGAAGGTAGCACAGGAACATGTATGCTATTACTGAAGGTCAGGATATTAATTAACAAACCTCTGTACATTTGATTTCAATATTTGTTTTTTTATCCTTGAATCATGAAGAATGATAAGCTTTTGTTAACGTATTACTTTGAGCAATCATGGATGTCAACGTTTTTCACATTCAAATATAAACATCACAACAAAATAGAATTAATGAACAGCAGAAAACAGAGCAAAGAATAAACACAAAAGAACTCATGCAGATGTCATATTACTCATCAACACCAATTACAAACTTATAGATATACAATAACTCAAGTGCTTCCTACAAACAAGCTAACTGGTTTGACAGCTGACTAAAATGGATTGACAACAAACTATAAGATGAATGACAGTGAATTGGAATCATAAGGGACAGATCGAACAGTTAGTTGAATACTCCTATTCAAACTCCTCTTCTATGCATGATTCAGTTATTAATTATTCTAACACATAACTGAATTTTGATGGACTTTTCACATATCTCTACATATTACAAATTTTATTTTTTTCAATGGTTTAGTGAATACATCAGCCATATTATCATTTGTGTTACAATATTGCAGTTCTAGTTCATGAGATTGAATTTCTCTCTTACAAAATGATGTGTTTCAATATGCTTTGATCTTGCATGATAAACAAGATTGTTTGCCAACTCGATTATACTTTGATTGTCACACTTTATTGGAGTTGGCCCTTCTTGCTTTTGTTCCATATCTTCAAGAATCCACTTTAACCAAACAGATTCACAGGTAGCACTGCATAATGCTTTGTACTCAGCTTCAGTAGATGATAAAGAAATGGTTGTTTTCTTCTTGCTGCTTCAAGAAACAACACCTAATCCTATGCTGAGTACATAACCAGTTGTTGATTTATGATCATTTGGATCACTTGCCCAATCAAGATCTGAATAACCTATCAACTCAACATTCAAATGGTTAGTATATTCAATGCCAAAATCTATGGTACCTTATAGGTATCAAATGACTCTCTTTGCTTCTTTCCAATTTGGTTCAAAAGGCTTAGCCATGGATTGGCTAAGTATGTTGACTGAATATGCAATATTAGACCTTGTAGTGGTCAAGTAGTTCAAAATTCCCACCATCTGTCTATACAAAGTTTCATTGACTTATGTAGCATCATTATCACTAGAAAAATTAAAATTTTGTTTGAATGGAGTAGACATTGCTTTAAAATCTTGCATTTTAAACCTTTGAATCAATGTCTTTGCATACTTTCTTTGAGTAATTAAAGTTACTTACCATCTTGTCTCCATACTTCAATTCCTAAACAATAATGCATTTTACCAAGGTCCTTCATTTCAAATGCATGTGATAATTCTATTTTGATTTCATCAATCAAATCTATAACATTTCCTGTTATGATTAAGTCATCCACATATAAAGAAATCAGAACAACATTCCCATATCCATCTTTCTTTATGTACAAATGTAGATCATTTTTACTCTTGACATACCCTTGTTGAAAGAAGAATTTATCAATTTTCTCACACCATGAAATTGGTGCTTGTTTGAGACCATACAATGCTTTCTTTAACCGGCATACCAATTGTTCTTTTTCCTTCTTTACAAATCCTTTAGGTTGAACAAGATATATTTCTTCTTTTAAATCACTATTCAAAAATACTGATTTAACATCGATTTGATGTAACTCCCAATTAAACTTAGCAGCAAGTGCAATCATGATCCTAATAGTATTCATTTTAGCAACATGTGCAAATGTATCCTCATAATCTATTCTTTCTTTTTGTGAATATCTTTCTACAACCAATCTAGCTTTGAATTTATCAATAGTACCAAGCTTTAAACTTAGTTTTAAACAACCATCTAGAGCCTATAGGAATTTTATTTGTAGGTGATTTTTTTAATTCCCAAGTTCCATTATCCATAATTGAATCATATTCTTCTTGCATTGCATTCATCCATTCTTTATGATCCTTAACTTTTTCATAATTATAAGGTTCATCTATACTCATTACTTGAGCCATAAGAGTATAGTCATCATACCTGATTGGTGCATTGATTTTCCTTGCTGACATTCTTAATGCTTCATTACTAGATGGAGTGGCTTCACCTTGCCTTGTTTCCTCTGAAAACTAAGCTTTCTTCTTAGTTTTCAGAGGAAACATCTGCACTAGATGTTGGTATAGACTTAGGCTTAGTCTCACCATCTTCCTTATTTTTCTAAATCTTTTCCATCTCTTTCTTCATATCTATTAGATCAACCTTTTTCACTAGATCATTCTTCTTTACCAGATAATTCCTCTTCACATTCTTTCTTTTGCAAAACTTAGAGATATGTCCAAGTCTACTATAATTGTAACATATGACATTATATTGAAGAGGTTTACTTCCATTCATTCTAGATTTTATTGATTAGCCTTATGCCCAAATCCATTGCATACATAACGATAGTCATTAAAAGATTCAACCCTCATACCATTGTTATAGTAATTCATCATTTGATTTCTACATTCACTAGCATTATGACCAAACCTCTTGCATGTAAAACACTGGCCGAGAAAAGATAGAACATTCTGATTCATTCTACTCTAAAACAACCTAAACATAATTTAAAAATTCATTCCTCATAGAATATTCAATTTGTAATGGGAAAGGAAAGTATGAAAACAATCATCAACATCACATAACATATGAACACTAGATTTTACTTGGAAAATCCAAAATGGGATAAACCATGGTGAAGCTTAGCTCACAATTTATTATAACCGGTTATAAGATATTACAAAAGTGCTAATTGTAGGTGGACTCACTGTCTAAGTGGATTCACTACCCACTAAAAGAAGAAATGATGTAAGAGAGTGGTGGATCATAGCCTAGATTTGAACTATTACAAATGCATCTAAAACATTCTAGGATATAGTTCCATTGAATCTCAATATACCAACTTCACACACTTCATATTGATCTACACCAACACTCTCCTCTGCATTCACCTTATACTCACACAATTTGCAGCAAATGTAAATTACATTACATCTCTACCTCCAAAACACTGAAAACCATCTCACATATATATCCACAAACACTTATAAAATCTATTAGGTCAACCTAAATAGATATATTATACAAAATGTCACTTGTCAGGTCAACATGCATACATACATGCTTTTCGCAAATATTCAAAACTTATAAAAATTAAAATAGGTTGGAATGGACCTATAATAGCTCCCACATAATGGATCAATACATATTCAAACTCCACAATGCTCAAATTATTGAGTCGGCACTAGTAATAATCAAACATAGAAATTTTCCAACTATACACCCCAAAATTGACATGTAGACCTCCAAACTTCATGCCACTCTGAATTCACACTCTACTAACACCTGTCAACATATCCATAAATCCATAAATCTAGGTACCAATCCACGAAGAAGTGTGGATCCTCCATAACATACATACTATATTGGTAAAAATGTAACTACTAGACCGATACCTCTATCATTCATAACTTTATCACCAAAAACCCTGGAAACAATGTGAAACTCTGAATATAAACTCCTCTAATATCCAAGAAACTTACATGAAAACTATAGAGAAAGATTCTACACAGCGGACCAATGTGAACCAAAATACTAGATATCTTGTACACATGAAATATTGTTTTGACACTTAGCCATTTTTCTCTTTATTCATCTTCATCGGATCAAACCTTCTTGCAAATTTCCACTAGATAACCATATTCAAACATGATCAAGCTATACAAACTAGTATGCATAGTTATCTTCATACCAATTTACAAAACTGACATCAATGGAAACACTAAACTTCATATTGTACAACTTGTACTTATACTCCATGCTCATGTTTTCAGTAAGCATATCAATGACAATTTTCTTATTCTTCCAACACTATTCTAAGGATTTTCTAAGTTTATTTATGAAACCTTAAAGATATAGGTTTCATGAAACATTTAATCTCACTCAAGTGGATTATGAAATAACCCAACTTTATAATCTTGAGGGTTTCATTAATGTCTACCCATTTATCCATTTATTTAATATACCAAGTCTAAATGGGTGTAGGTATATATGAATCAAACACTTGCACTCAAATAAATGACTTTCGTTTGCTAGTTATCTTCTTTGAAACACAGAGAAAATTTAAAAGATAGAAACATAGACATTGTTGTCCATCAAATATATACATATTTTATTCAGATCAAAAGACCAAGTTAGATAAAAACAACTACTTGTGATAATAAGATTAGGTCCTATCATTTTGAACCTTAAATCCCTTCTATAAACCAATTTTGAAGGCTAGAACATGAGCACAAAAAATGGAAAATAATATGAAAATATTAATATAATGAAACCTTTTAAAACCATATATCTCCTACCAGTAGAGGCATGCAATTATAATATGCCAATCATAAAGGAAATAAGTTTTATTTTCACCTCTTTAATAGCTAATACTTAGTGCCCAAGCCCTTCCAAGTCATGGATCTACCTTTGTGAAGCGAACCAAATGATTGTGCTCAACTCCTGCTCTCCTCTATCTTGCAATTCACAAGTTAGGACCCCCAAAACCCAAATCCTTACCATGCCTCTCTCGACCTCCCTACATGTGGTCCTTTTTGATAAACATATTATCCTCATGAAATTCTTCTATAATTTATGCTTTGATGGGCACACATAACCTGTTTGCAAGCTCTAGTTTCTACAAAGACAAGGAGGATGTTGGTGATAGCTATGAAATCTATCTTTTCACATACCAATTACATTTTCATAAATTTTTTTACAACCTTTTTGATGAATTCATTTGCGCATATCTTGTATTCTTAGCATTCCCTGGGGCCATTTTTCCTTAAGGGACTTCATGTTGGATAATGACAACAAATAAAGGAAATAAAGAAAAATATTATCTTTGAAAAAGATAAAACAATAAAACAAAGCTATTTTTTCCTAAGATTAGACAGTGGTTGTTATCTTGAATATATTATATATCTTGTTGCCTTGAAGGAAAATAAATAAATTGCAATTGAACAACGACAACTATGTGAAGATTGTAATCAACTTTTCTAAGAAATAAGAATATTGACACTTTTTCCTAAGGATGTTTCTTTGACATAATAGAATGAAAGTACAATGTCATGTCACACTTTTATAAAGGAGACAACCAACACTGATCCAACTTTTAAACTTGAATCACTAAAAAGTGGCATATATGTTTTAAATTTTAAAATGATGTAAACTAATAAAATGTGTATTTTTTAGTATAATTTATGTTTGTTTTTTAGAAAAAATATAAATTATTTAAAATAGTTTTTTATAAATTGACACTATAATTTAGTTGTTGATAAAATGCTGAAAAATGAAGTTGCATGAGACGTCAAACTTTATATAGTAAATTTTATTTTTTTTCCTTCAATTTTTTTTTGTTTATTTATAACTTGAAACTTTAGTGCATGGATTTTTTTTCTTTCCAATTTTAACAAATTTACATTTTAAAATAAATATTAAAGTGTGTATTTATGGAAAAAAAATGTTTTCATTCGATGTCAACATTGATTTTAAATATTTATCTAAAATAGAAAAAAATATACCTTCTTGATATAGATTCTTTTATCTAGTGCATCATATTTAAAATGTAATAATAATGTTTTAGTATTTTTTCTTGACATGGTAAACAACCTAATATTTTATGCTAGGATAACTTAATTTTAGTAAAAATAAAATATAAATATTAATTAAACTATATATATATTTGAAAAATACACCTATGGATCTACAAAAAAAATATTTTTATATTTTTAAAAACATATTATTTATATGAGTAGGATTTGTGGAAACATCAAGTTTTTTAAATAATATATTTTTTAATTTAAATTGTCTTTAATGTGGTGATACATATATGTATTTAGACAACAATTTTAGTTAGAAAAGTTACAAAAATATCTAACTTAGCTAGAATGAATCTTATTAGATCATATGTTTGAACAAAATTGATTTTTAGTTAGAAATAGTTAAATTCACTTGTGCTGGTAAGTTGGCCGAAAGTGTGACACAAATTTGCACTTTTATCTATTATCAAGGTTTTACCATGTAAATACGTGTCTTGTTTTCTATTATGTTTAATATTTCCTATTGTTTCTTTGAAACTTACTTGTTTTGCAATAATATTTAAGTTTTTAGGTTTACATTTACATTTTTGCTTCCACAACAAGTGATATCAGAGCAAATATTTTGCAACATCTATGTTAGGACTTGGTGTTTATCTTGCAACATCAAATAGTAAAGGTTTCAAATGCAAGGTTTGAGGTGGAGAAATTCAATGGAAAAAATAACCTTGAGCTATGGAAACTCAAAATGCATGATTTTTTAGTACAAAAGGATTGCACAAGGCATTGGTAAAGAAGTCAGAAAAATCTATAAATACTACTGATGAGGATTGGGAGGATCTAGAGACGAGCTCTTAGCTCACAATTTAGTCGTGTTTAGCAGATGATGTTATTTTCAATATTTTTGGAGAGGAAACAAAAAGAGTCTTATGGAGTAGAATGAAGAATCTTTATATGACCAAATCCTTGAAAAAATAGATCTACTTGAAGGGGTCATTGAATAGTTTGTGAATAAAAGAAGGTATAAAATTGTCGATCATTTAAATATTTTCAATGCTCTTATATGCTAATTGGCTAGTATGAGTGTAAAATTGAATATAAAAATAAGGTAGTTACGTTATTGTGTTCATTTATTGAATCCTAGAATCACTAAGTCACTTCCATTAGCTTTAGAAAAACTCATACCCTTGAATTTGATTTTGTTGTGGGAGATTTATTTTCTAAAAAGGTGAGGAGGAAATCTAACATAGAAGCCTCCACACAAGAAATAATGGTGGCTACAAATAAATCCATAAAAAAAGGGGAAGTTTCAAGAGGTACATCTAGATCAAAGTCAAAAGGAAAAAAGGTAATGGTGTAAGTGCATGGATCTGTGACACAATTTTGGCTCTTAAGATGACACTTTATTTTTGAAATCGGCAAAATCTGATTTGCTCGAGAAAATGAAGATAGTTACGCTCAAAATTTCAAGATGCAGCAAGAACAAAAGTTGAAGTGCTCTAAGTCTTTTCTCTAAGGTACTAATTATTTTTGAAATTAATGAAGATTAAGGGTCTCAAAAGGGGGGCGCAAAGCAGGCCCTATTTTTATAAAAAGAAACAATATAGCACCTGAGGGCTCCCCCCTTTTTGATTAATTTTTTTTTTTAGAATTTCAAAAATCCCAATAGTGAAAAATTACTAACACCATGTAGTTATCCTCGTTCTTTTGGATAATTTTTTTAATGACTATATAATATTTTATGAATTTTTAAAGTGGACAAATCTTGAAAAGTTGAAATTTTGAGCATGCCCCCCCCTAATTTTTTAAAAAACTAATCAAAAATTGATTTTTTTCGATCATGTGTAGAATGGAGTCTAGTTTTGAAAAATGTAATTTGTTTCATGTTTCGATGAACGAGTAAAAATCTATCCTAAACTAGCACATGTTGGTTTTTGACCAAAAACGAAGGCATTTACAATAGAAGCTATGGATCAAAACCTTAACTGAATCAAAACAAAAAAAAGAATTATATATTTAGATAGCTAAGAGAGAGGTTAATGATATCATGAGTTTTTATAAAATTGCATTGAAAGATTTGAAAATGTGACGGTGAGCATAGACAAAAAATATGAGAAAATTTGGATAATCCTATCAATTAACTCATCCAAAGTAGGTCATTTGGTGAGCGCCAAAATGACTTGCTTTGAACAAAATCTTACCATCTCTTTGGTCGACCACTTTGATAATGCTTAGAGTGCACAATTTATGATCGTAGATGGATAGTTGAGGTTTTACCTTTCATACACTCTCTACCTCATTACCTTAACTAGATAGCTCTCTATCCCTTTGAACTCTCTCTCTCTCTCTCTCTCTCTCTCTCTCTCTCTCTCTCAGGTCTCACTCCATCCCACACTACCTAGAATACTCTATCTCATTCCAATCCCCTCTGTTAGGTCTCCTTCCCTCCCATCTAGTTCCCTAAATAAATCTATCTCACTCCAACCCCCTCTCACTCTCCTCTCTCTCCCCCTCTGGTATTTTGTCTCACTCCATCCATCTCCCTATTGTAGGTTGTTATCTTTCTCTCTCTCTCTCTATCAAGTCTCTCCTCTACCCCCTCTCCCTCTCTCTGGTTCTCTCATTCACTCCTCTATCTCTCTCCCATTCCCTCTCTCTCACTCACTCCTTTGTATCTCTCTCTCTCACTCTCTCTCTCTCAAGAATCTCCCTCCCCCCTCTCTCTCCTCCCTCTCTTTCCCTTTCTCTCTATCTCTCTCCCACTCTCTCTCTCTCTTTAGGTCTCTCCCTCCCATCCCTCTCTCTCTCTCATGCTCTCCTTCCTACCCCCCTCTCCCCTCTCTCAAGTCTCTCCCTCCCAGCCCCTCCCCTCTCTCTCTCTTACTCCCTCTCTCTCTCTCCTCCCTCTACCTCTCTCCCACTCTTTCTCTCCTCCCTCTCTCTCACTCCCTCTATTCTCTCCCACTATATCTCTCTCCCCTCTCTCTCAGGTCTCTCCTTCCCTCTCTCCCTCTCTCTCTCTCAAGTATCTCCCTCCTACCCCTCTCCCTCTCTCTCTTTTTCAAGTCTCCCCCTCCTACCCCCTCTCCCTCTCATAGTCACTCCCTCTATCTCTCTTCCACTCCCTCCCTCTCTCACTCCCTATCTCCCTCTCCCTCTCCTCTCAAGTATCTCCCTCCCACCACCTCTCCCTCTCTCTCTCTAGGTACCCTCTCTCTCTCACGCCTCTATCTCTCCCAATCTCTCCCTCTCCCCTCTCTCATTCTCTCCCCCCCTCTCTCTCTCTCTCTCAGTCTATCCCTCCTACTCCCTCCCCTCTGTGGGTGTCTCTCTGTCTCTCTCTCACTCCTCCCATCTCTCTCTCATTCCCTCTATCTCTCTCCTTTCTCTCTCCCTCTCTTTAGGTATCTCCTCCCATCCCTCCTCTCTCTCTCATCACTCCCAAGTATCTCCCCCATCCCTCTCTTTATCTCTATCTCTCTCCTCCCCTCCATCTCTCTCTCCCCTCTATCTTAGGCACCCCTCTCCATCCCACCCCTCTCCCTCTCTCAAGTCTCTCTCTCTCACTCCTTGTATCTCTCCCATCCCTCTATCTCCCTCTCCCTCTCTCTCCTACTCTCTCAGGTCTCTCCCTCCCACCCCCTCTCTCTCACTTTATCTCTCTTTCCCTCTCTCTTAGGTTTCTCCCTCCCACACTCTCTCCATCTCCCTCTCTTAGGTTTCTCCCTCCCACTTGCTCTCCCTCCCTCCTTCTCTCTCTCCCACCCCCTCTCTCTCCCACTCCCTCTCTCTCTCACTCCCTCTATCTATCTTTGTCTCTTTGTCTCTCCCTCTCTCTTAGGTATCTCCCTCCCTCCCTCTCTCTCTCTCTCCCTCTCTTATATGAATCTCCATTCCACCCTCTCTCCCTTTGTCTCTCTAAGGTCTCTCCATCCCATCCCTTCTCACTCCCTCTCTCTCAAGTCTCTACCTCCTACCCCGTCTCCCTCTCTCAAGTCTCTCTCTTACTCTCTCACATTGACTCCCTCTATCTCTCTCCCACTCCCTCCCTCTCTCTCACTCCCTCTATATCTCCCCATGTCTCTCACTCCCTCTATCTCTCTCTCATCCCTCTATCTCCTACTCCCACTCCCTCTCTTTCTCCCTCTCTCTCTATCCCCCCCTCTCTCAGGTAGGAGGGAGAGACTTGAGAGAGAGTGAGAGGGAGTGAGAGAGAGAAAGAGGGTTGAGGGGTTAGGTTTGAGGGTAGAGTGTATTGGGTTGAGGGTAGAGGGTTTAAGGGTTGAGGGTTTAGGGTTTAGGGTTGAGTTTTTAAGGGTTTAAGGGTTGAGGGTATAGGGTTAAGGGATTAGGGTAGAGAGGTAGGAATGGATGGAGGGAGAGATGGATGAAGAAGTGAGCTAGAGAGGAGGAGAGAAGATGAGGTAGGGATAGAGATAGATGAGGGTTGACAATTGAGCACATAGGGTTGAGGGTAGATAGTTTAAGGGTTTAGGGTTTAAGGGTTTAAGGGTTAAGAGTTGAGGGTTGAGAGTTTTAGGGTTTAAGGGTTAAGGGTTGAGTGTAGAGGGTTTAGGGTATAGGGTTTAGGGATTAAGGGTTAAGGGTAGATGGTTTAGGGTTTAGGGTTTATGGTTTAAGGGTAGAGGGTGTAGGGTTGAGAGAAAGAGAGGGAGGGTAGAGGGTAGAGGGTTTAGGTTTTAAGGGTTTAGGGTTTAGGGTTTATAGTTTAAGGGTTTAGGGTAGAGGGTAGAGGGTTTGCAGATGAAAAAAATGTAGGACATGTTTATGCAGTGATTGTAGATGAAGACAATGAAGGACATGTTTATGGGTTTATAGTTTAGGTATAGGGTTTAGGGTTTATAGTTTAAGGGTAGAGGGTTTAAGGGTTTAGGGTTTAAGGGTTGATTGTTTTAGGGTTTAAGGGTTGAGGGTTGAGGGTTGAGGGTAGAGGGTTTAGGGATTAAGGGTTAAGGGTAGAGGGTTTAAAGTTTATGGATTATAGTTTACGGTTTAAGGGTAGAGGGTGTAGGGTTGAGAGAGAGAGGGGGGATTGAGGGTAGAGGGTAGAGGGTAGAAGGTTTAAGGTTTTAGGGTTTACAATTTAAGGGTAGAGGGTTTAAGGGTTTAAGTTAGATGGTAGAGGGTTTAAGTTAGATGGTAGAGGTTTTAAGGGTTAAGGGTATATGGTAGAGGGTTTAGGGTTTAAGGGTTGAGGGTAGAGGGTATTGGGTTTAAGGGTAGAGGTTAGATAGTTTAAGGGTTTACGGTTTAGGGTTTATAGTTTAAGGGTAGAGGGCTTAAGGGTTTAGGGTTTAAGGGTTGAGGTTTTAGGGTTTAAGGGTTTAATGGTTGAGGGTAGAGGGTAGAGGGTTTAAGGTTTAGGGTTTAGGGATTAAGGGTTAAGGGTAGAGGGTTTAGGGTTTAGGGATTACAGTTTATGGTTTAAGGCTAGAGGGTGTATGGTCGAGAGAGAGAGAGGGGGCTTGAGGGTAGATGGTTTAAGGGTTTAGGGTTTAGGGTTTAGAGTTTAAGGGTTTAGTCTTTAGGGTTTATAATTGATTATTTAAGGGTAGAGGGTTTAATGGTTTAGGGTAGATGGTAGAGGGTTTAGGGAAGATGGTAGATGGTAGAGGGTTTAAGGGTATAGGGTAGAGGGTTTATGGTTTAAGGGTTTAGGGTTGAGGGTTGAGGGTTGAGGTTTGAGGGTTTAAGGGTTGAGGGATTAAGGGTTGAGGGTTGAGGGATTAGGGTAGAGAGTTTATTTGGGTTTAAAATTTTTGAAGGGTTGAGGGTAGAGCATATTGGGTTTAAGGGTAAAGGGTTTAGGGTTTAAGGGTTTAGAGTTTAAGGGCTTAAGGTTTAGAGTATAGGGTTTAAAATTTAAGGGAAGAGGGTTTAAGAGTTTAGGGTTTAAGGGTTAAGGGTAGAGGGTAGATTGTCGAGGGTTGAGGGTTTTAGGGTTTAAGGGTTGAGGGTAGAGGGTAGAGGATTTAGGGATTAAGGGTAGAGGGTAGAGTGTTCAGGGTTTTAGGGTTTAAGGGTTAAGGGTTGAGGGTTTATGGATTACGGTTTACAGTTTAAGAGTAGAGGGTGTAGGGATGAGAGAGAGAGGGGGTTGAAGGTTTATAGTTTAGGGATTAAGGGTAGATGGAAGAGGGCATTGGGTTGAGGGTAGATGGAAAAGGGTATTGGGTTGAGGGTAGAGGGTAGAGGGTATTGTGTTGAGGGTAGAGGGTATAGGGTTTAAGGGTTTGGTTTTAAGGGTTTAGGGTTGAGGGTTTAGGTCTCCCATCCCTCTATCTCCCACTCCCTCTCTCAGGTCTTCCCCCCAACCCAACTGAATAAGAGAGAGAGAGAGGGGGAGGGGGTTGAGGGTTTAGGGTTGAGGCTAGAGGATAGAGGGTTAAGGGTAGAAGGATTAAGGGTTTATGATTTAAGATTTAAGGGTAGAGGGTTTAAGGGTTTAGGGTTTAGGGATTAAGGGTTGAGGGTAGAGGGTTTAGGTTTTAGGGTTTAGGGATTACAGTTTAAGGGTAGAGGGTGTAGGGATGAGAGAGAGATGGTAGAGGGTTGAGGGTAGATGGTAGAGGGTTTAGGGTTTAGGTTTTAAGGGTTGAGGGTAGAGGGTAGAGGGTAGAGGGTAGAGGGTTTAGGGTTTAGGGTTTAAGGGTAGAGGGTTTAAGGGTTTAGGGTAGATGGTAGAGGGTTTAAGGGTTTAGGGTTTAGGGTTTAGGGTTTAGGGATTACAATTTAAGGTTGAAGTGTAGAGGGTGTGGGGAGGAGAGAGAGGGGAGTTGAGGGTTTAGGGTTTATGGATTAAGGGTTAAGGGTAGAGGTTAGAGGGTAGAGGTTTTAAGGGTTTAGGGTCTAGGGTTTATAGTTTAAGGTAGAGGGTTTAAGGGTTTAGGGTAGATGGTAGATGGTTTAGGGTTTAGGGGTTAAGGGTTAAGGGTAGATGGTTTAGGGTTTAGGGATTACAGTTTACAATTTAAGGGTACAACATTTATGGATGAGAGAGAGAGGGGGGTTGAGGGTTGAGGGTATTGGGTTGAGGGTTGAGGGTAGAGGGTATTGTGTTGAGGGTAGCGAGTAGAGGATTTAAGGGTTTAGGATTGAAGGTTTAGGTCTCCCATCCCTCTATATCCCACTCCCTCTCTCAAGTCTTCCCCTCCACCTAACTAAATAAGAGAGAGAGAGAGAGAGGGAGGTGGTTAAGGGTAGAGGGTAGAGGGTAGAGGTTTTATGGTTTAGGGCTTAAGGGTTTAGGGTTTAAGGTTTACGATTTAAGGGTATAAAGGGTTTAAGGGTTTAAAGGCTAAGAGTTGAGGGTAGAGGGTTTAAGGGTTTAGGGTTTATGGTTTTAATGGTTTAGAGTTTACAATTTAGGGTTTAAGGGTTGGTATAGGGTAGAGGATTGAGGGTAGAGGGTAGAGGGTAGAGGGTTGAGGGTTGAGGGTTAAGGGTAGAGGGTTTAGGGTTTATGGATTAAGGGTTAAGGGTAGAGGGTAGAGGGTTTAAGGGTTTAGCGTTTAGGGTTTACAATTTAAGGGTAGAGGGTTGAGGGTAGATGGTAGAGGATATTGGGTTGAGGGTAGATGGTAGAGGGTTTAAGAGTTTGGTTTTAAGGGTTTAGAGTTGAGATTTTGGGTCTCCCATCCCTCTATCTCCCACTTCCTCTCTCTACCACTCCCTCTCTTAGGTCTTCCCCCCCAACCTAATTAAGAGAGAGAGAGAGAGAGAGAGATATGATTGAGGCTTGAGGATAGAGGGTTTAATGTTTAGGTTTTAAGGGTTTACAGTTTACAGTTTAAGGGTAGTGGGTTTAAGAATTTAGGGTAGATGGTAGAGGGTTTAAGGTTTAGGGATTAAGGGTTGAGCGTAGAGGGTTCGGGGATTACAGTTTATGATTTATGTGTATAGGTTGTAGGGATGAGAGAGAGGGACAATAACTTCAACAAAGTATGAAATTCACAAAATAAGATGAAATGAGAATCATACCAAACATTGAAAAATGAAGGATTTGTGAAGATGAAACAATGGCATGAAGAGTATATCATGGTGATTCAAGAGACCTTGTATGGAATTCGAAAAGTGAAAGGATATTAATGAACATATTACCAACTGATGAATCCTTTTAGCCTTATGGCAGTCAAAAGACGAACAAAGAAGGTACAACAAATCTTACCAATGCAATCAATTAGAAGGCAATGTTTTCTAGGGGAGACGGGCAATTTACAAGAAACTATGAATGATCACCTTGAACAAGAGAATGACAGTGGTCTCCAAGAAAGAAATCACAATATCATGAATGAATTACCATGATATGGATAGTGAGGTAGTTGATGGAATCATATTTGGCCCCTCTACAATAACATCTCTTGGTTTTCACTATATCAGAGGCGTTTTCCTGTGGTGGTGAATTTTCACTTGGGGAAAAGTTGTCAAATGTAAGTAATTGAAAGTTGCAAAGTGGTGCAACTTTCATTCTACAACTTGTGTGACAAAACAAAATATTTCAATGCATATGGGTGGGTATGTTTACACTAGGAATGGTCCTCTTTCACACCCAAACACGCTAAATCACTCCGAGCTATATTCAACTGATAGAATCCCTTAAGAGTCCAAAGTGCAAAATGGTTGAAAAATTTAGTATGCTATTACTTGGATACAGTGATGCTTAGAAAATTCTCGTCTGAGACTATGGATTTGCATTGGGCCCCTCTACAATAACCTCTATCGGTTTTTTCTATCTCGAAGGCGTTTTCTCATAGTGTCAACTTTTTACATGGGGAAAAAGTTGTCAAATGTAAATAGTTGAAAGTTACAAAGTGATGCAAATTTCATTCTACAACTCATGTGACCAAAAAAAATATTTCGATGCATTTGGGTGGGTGCATTTATGCTAGGCATGGTCCTCTTTTGCACCCAAACATAGTAAATCGTTCAGATCTATATTCAATCAATAGAACCCTTAAGAGTCCAAAGTGAAAAATGGCTGCAAAATTCAACATGTTGTTACTCAGATATTGTGATTCTTAGAAACTTCTCATCTAATCCTATGGGTTCATGTTGGGCCCCTCTACAATAACCTCTCTTGAGTTTTTCTATCTTAGAGGTGTTTTCCCGTGGTGGCGACTTTTCTCTTGGGGAAAAAGTTGTCAAATGCAAGTAGTTGAAAGTTGCAAAGTGGTGCAACTTTCATTTTGTAACTTGTGTGACTGAACAAACTATTTTGATGCATCCTAGTGGGTATTTTTATGCTAAGCATGGTTCTTTTTTGCACCCAAACATATTGAATCACTCTAACCTACATTAAATCGATAGAATCCCTTAAGAGTCTAAAGTGCAAAATGGCTGCAAACTTCAGCATGTTGTTACTCAGATACTGTGATGCTTATAAACTTCTCATCTAAGCCTATGGGTACATGTTGGGCCCCTCTACAATAACCTCTCTTGGTTTTCACTATCTTGGAGGCATTTTCTTGTGGTGGTGACTTTTCACTTGGAGAAAAAGATGTCAAATGTAAGTAGTTGAAAGTTGGAAATTGGTGCAACTTGTCTGACCAAATGAACTATTCCAATGCATTTGGGTGGATATTTTTATGCTAGGAATGGTCCTCTTTTGCACCAAAATACACTGAATCTTTTTGATCTACATTCAACCAACATACTCCCTTAAGAGTCCAAAGTACAAAATGGCTGCAAACTTCAGCATGTTGTTACTTAGATACCGTGATGCTTAGAAACTTTTCATCTAAGCCTATGGGTTCATGTTGAGTGCCTCTACAATAACTTCTCTCAATTTTTTTTATCTTGTAGGATTTTTCCTGTGGTGACAAAATTTCGCTTGGGGAAAATGTTGCCAAATTTAGGTAGTTGAAAGTTGCAAAGTGGTGCAACTTTCATTTTGCAACTCGTGTGACCAAATAAATTGTTTTCATGCATCTGAGTGGGTAATTTTATGCTAGGAATGGTCCTCTTTCACACCCAAACACATTGAATCACTTCGAGCTACATTCAACTGATAGAATCTGTTAAGTCTAAAGTACAAACTGACTACAAACTTCAGCATGTTGTTACTTGGATACCGTGACACTTATAAAATTCTTGTCTAAGCCTATGGGTTTATGTTGGGCCCTTCCAAAATAACCTCTCTCAGTTTTCACTATCTCAAAGGCCTTTTCCTATGGTGGCAAAATTTTGCTTCTAGAAAAAATTGTCAAATGCAAATAGATGAAAGATGCAAAGCGGTGCAAATTTTATTCTGCAACTCGTGTGACCAAATGAACTATTTTGATGCATTTGGGTGGGTATTTAATATTCTAGGTACAATCCTCTTTTTGCACCCAAACATGCTGAATCGCTCTAAGTTGCATTCAATGGACATAATCCCTTAAGAGTCCAAACTACAAAATGGATGAAAACTTTAACATGTTGTTACTCAAATACCATGATGCTTAAAAAATTATCGTCTAAGCCTATAGGTTTATGCTAGGCCCCTTTACAATAACCTCTCTCAGTTTTTACTATCTCAAAGGTGTTTTCCCATGGTGGTGAAATTTCACTTGGGAAAAAAGCTGTCAAATGCAAGTAGTTGAAAGTTGCAAAGTGGTGCAACTTTCATTCTATAACTTGTGTGACTAGAAAAAATATTCTGATGTATACAAGTGGGTACATTTATGTTAGGCACAGTTCTCTTTTGCACCTAAACATGCTAAATTTCTCTGAGCTATATTCAACCATCAGAATCCCTTAAGAGTCTAAAATGCAAAATGGCTACAAACTTCAGCATGCTATTACATGGATATCGTGATGCTTAGAATTTTTTTTTCTTAGGCTATGAGTTTTTAATGGGCCCCTCTACAATAACCTCTCTCAGTTTTTACTATTTCAGAGACGTTTTCCCATGTTGGTGACTTTTCGCTTGGAGAAAAAGTTGTCAAATGCAAGTAGTTGAAAGTTGCAAAGTGGTATAACTTTCATTCTACAGCTCGTGTAACCAAATGAACTGTTTTGACGCATCCAGGTGGGTATGTTTATGCTAGGTACGATCCTCTTTTGTACCCTAACACACTAAATCACTCTGAGCTACATTCAACCGGTAGAATCCCTTAAGAGTCCAAAGTGCAAAATGGTTGCAAACTTCAGCATGCTATTACTCAGATACCGCAACACTTTATAAATTATTGTTTGATCCTATGGGTTTTTGTTGGGTCCCTCTATAATAACCTCTCTTGGTTTCATTATCTTGGAAGCTTTTTCCCATGGTGGAAAAATTTTGTTTGGGGAAAAAGTTGTCAAATGCAAGTACTTAAAAGTTGCAAAGTGGCGCAACTTTCATTTTGCAACTTGTGTGACTAAAAAAAATGTTTCAAAATGTTTGAGTGGGTATGTTTACGCTAGGCATAGTCTTCTTTCGCACCCAAACACGCTGAATCACTCCGAGTTACATTCAACCAACAAAATCCCTTAAGAGTCCAAAGTGCAAAATGGTTGTAAACTTCAACATGTTGTTACTCAGATACCGTGATGCTTAAAAAAATCTCGTCTAAGCCTATGGGTTCCTGTTGGGCCCATCTACAATAAACTCTCTTAGTTTTCACTATCTCTGAGGCATTTTCTATGGTGGCGACTTTTTGCTTGGGGAAAAAGTTGTCAAATGCAAGTAGTTGAAAGTTGCAAAGTGGTGCAACTTTCATTCTGCAACTCATGTGACTAAACAAAATATTTCGATACATATGGGTTGCTATGTTTATGCTATGCACAGTCCTCTTTCACACCCAAACACGTTGAATCACTCCAAGCTACATTCAACCGATTGAATCTCTTAAGAGTCCAAAGTGCAAAATGGCTCCAAACTTTAGCATGATGTTACTCAGATACCGTGATTCTTTGAAACTTCTCATTTGATCCTATGGGATCAATTTGGCCCCCTCTACAATAAAATCTATCATTTTTTTCTATCTCAGAGGTGTTTTCCCATGGTGGTGAATTTTTACTTGCAAATAAAGTTGTCAAATGTAAGTAGTTAAAAGTTGCAAAGTGGTGCAAATTTTGTTCTGCAATTCATGTGACCAAATGAACTTTTCTGATGCATCTGGGTGGGTAGGTTTACGCTATACATGGTCCTCTTTCACACCCAAACATTGTAAATGGCTCTGAGATACATTCAATCGACATAATCCCTTAAGAGTCCAAAGAACAAAATGGCTGCAAACTTTAGCATGTTATTAATCGAATACCGTGATGCTTAGAAAATTATCATCTAAGCCTATGGGTTCATGTTGGGCCCCTCTACAATAACCTCTCTCAATTTTCACTATCTCTGAGGTGTTTTCCCATGGTGGTGACTTTTCTCTTGGGGAAAAAGTTGTCAAAAACAAGTAGATTAAAGTTGTAAAGTGGTGCAACTTTTATTCTACAATTAATGTGACCAAATGAACTATTCCAACGTGTCTGGGTGGGTACGTTTACACTAGGTATGGTCCTCTTTCACACCCAAACACATTGAATCACTCTGAGCTATGTTCAACTGACAAATCATCTAACTATTGATGCATGTATATTGAGGTATATTGATGCAGGAGCATCCGAGTTCACATGCAATCTGTATCAACCAAAAAAAATAGTTTGTTTGATTTTCTTTCATTTTGGTTTGTTTTCAACTTTTGATGGCATTTTTGATGTTATTTCAATTGATTCAAACCTCCAAGCATCTTGTTTATTGATTCCTCTAAATTTTTATTTGGAAGAAATCCCTATAAATATTTAAAGTTTGATTCCACTCTCCATGTGTGAAGAAAAAAGTTTCAAAAGAATTAAAAATAGAGAGGAATGCTAAAAGCCATGAGGATAAAATGAAAGGATCCAAGAGAGCCATTGAAAATAAAATATGATTGCAACACAAAGGTTGCACCAAATGGAAGAGTCATATGATATAAAATAAATTGAACAAGAAAATGAGGAGGCATGATAGAGGTAAGAAAGACACAACTCTACATAGACGAGAGAGGGTTTAAGCTCATGCAAAGGAGGCTGGAAGGATATTATCCAACGTGGGAGAAACAGGAGGATTATTTTGATGCATTTAAAATAAATAAGAGGCAGACTGGAGCTTGTGAAGGAAGCCAACGTGAAAAGAAGAAGAAGCAACCAAAAGACCACATAGTATAAGGGAAGGTGTAGAATGTAGAAACTCGAGAAAGATTAGATTTTCCTATTTATAAAAACATCAAAAACCAAAGAGGGACAATGCCGAATATGATGGAGGCAACTTGAGAAGTGAATAAAGTATGCAACTTTGATGGAATATATTTAAAAGAAGAGGGATGGTGGTGAATGGAATTAGCAAGTGTAAGCCGCACCATGGAGAAGGGCAAAAATTTGCATTGAGAAAAGGAAGATATAATCCAAGAGAAATAGAGTAGAAGTGGAGCGACGCCACTACAAGTTGGGCTTAATAGAATTAATTTACAAATAAATTTAGATATATACATTTGGGGTAAATATAAATCTTGAGCATAAAAAAGAGAGTATAGGAGGTGACATGCTACAATGAGTAGAGGAGGAGTGGATTTTTGTGTAGAAAAAAAAAAGCAAGGAATAAAGTTCGAGTCATTGGTAGGAAGAATGTTGATGCGTAAGGGAGAATAATAAAGGAGATTTTCTTGGACAAGAAGAATTTATTTTAATAAGGTGAAATGAGCACAAGAGAAGGAAAGAGGGATGGATGACATATATGTAGATGAAGCATTGGAAGGCAAGAAAGCTGCTTGAAATTGTAAATGTTGATTTTTAGGAGATTTGAAAAAAGATGATTTATTTTCAAATTTGAGTTTATTGTGGAGTGAAATTATAGTCAGTTCAAATCGATACAAGTTATTGACAATTTGTGAGTTAATCGATTTCTAAGTCTTTTGTAATCTAAACTTGTGAATTTGGATGAGTTCTGTTTTATTCTTCATCATATATATATATACCCATGAGGTTTGAAACATCCACTTGTTCAATAGATGCAAATACAATGGTTGCTAAGCTTTATAATCGAAACCATTAGTTGTTGGATGCCAGCATCAACCATGAATTAAAAGAAATACATTTTCTTATGATATTTTTTTATGTGAAGGAGCTCTTATAGTTCATTTGAAACCTTTTGGTGTTAAAGTCCTTGCCATTAGACAACAATAGAACTCAATAAGCATGGAGCATACATGAAAATACATGAAGTATACACATGAATCATGAAGAATACACATGAACACATGGATTATACATTGGAAGCATGAAGCATACATAGAATACACGTAATATACGTGAGGTATACACGTGAATAAGTGAAGCATACATGTGAATAAGTGAGGCACACGTAATTGAAGCATTGCAAAGGATACATACCACCAAGAATGGAGCTTATTTAAACAATACACATTAGATGGAGCTTATTGAGCAATAGACAATAATTAATTAAGCATTAGATGTAAAAAAAATCCATGCCTACAACATTCAAGCATATAATTTACACAATATGCATGATAACATCATTCAATAATGGTAGTAGAAAAATAAGATTTTATTTTATTAAAAAGTTGTATGGCTATACAATGATATATATTGATAAAAGTATATATAATATATCCAAAAAATCCATACAGGCTTAGTAAAAAAGAGCCATATGGACATAAAATATCACGTATATATCGATAGTACAAAACATATGTTCTAAAATGCCACATAGGCATACAAAAAATGAACCTAATACATAGTCATTTCCCTCTAGGGGAATGAAAAAGATCCCATGCTGCCTTCGAAATTTTGCTGGATGGAGTGCCTGTTGGTTCTCTTATCTTTCGAACATGCTCACTAGTCCTCTCTTTACTCTGGATCTTAAACTGATACAATCAAAATTAAAGATTTTAATACATATAAATTGAATTATGTAATGACATATAATAAAATATAATCACTTACTGCATACATATAGTCATCATGCACATTTACAACATTACCACGTCCGTGATCTAGAGTGACAACCACTTGTAGAAACCATCAAGATAGAAATTTTACTACATAAAAGTATCGTGAAAATTTTCTATAATAGACCATAAAAGAGAAAATATAATGTCAAATTGACTAATCTATTGCATATGTCTCTCAATGGATCAAAACTAGTTATTGCTGCAATAACTCCATGGTCCATCATTCCACCAACATCACCAGGGTTGTCTGATGTCAACAACTGAAAATGAAACAACATATCTAATAGTAATATAAAGAAGTTTAGGTAGTCCCTTTATAACTGTCATAAATGAAAGAGTAAATGATTGACCTCAGTTGAGACTACAATATAGTGCTTATAGATCACAGAATGGTGAAAGTACTAAGTCCATTGGGATAGTCCAAACTCTTGCATATGCCAAAGTTCAGTGCTCATTGAGATTCGTATTGCATATGCTCATGAACTAATGTCAATGAGGGCATGCTATCAACATAGTGATAATGTCACAATGAAGTTCAGATGAATGAAGTGAGGATTACTATGTGAGATAAAATGGTTAAAAAATGCATGATGAAAGGAATAAAAGAATGATATGGACTTTGAATGGTAAATATAATTAGGATCTCACAAGACCAACAAATGTTTGTGTTTCTCATCAATTTTTATATTTGTATACACAAAATTATGAAAACTAGCTAACATTGCTTTACAACACCATTAATGAATAAAGGCTACCTGAGTGAAAGTTGTTTGAGGACATGAATTTCAAGGTGTGGAGGTCGAAGGTACACTAGAAAACTATTTGACATCCAAAGCATGTTATGAGAAAAACATTCAAATATAACATTCAACTGTTCAAATGCATTAATAATATATTTAATACTAGTTGCATACCCGTGGACCCAATGTCGAGAATGAATAAGGGTCTACAAGAATGGAGCACGTCTCATGAACACTCTGACCCTAAAATTTCATCATATCGATATTCTACTAATTTATTTATTCTTAAATTTCAAAATATAATTTAATAAACAGATTAAATGAACTTGTTGAATTTGAATTGAGTGCCAATGCCGAATGTATTATTCAACAAATCATATGTGAAATCCATCACCTCTATAACTGATGTAGCTTGTGTAGCTACATCCCGAGCACTCTATTAATCGTATGTGCAAACAACACCACAAACACCACAATGGTGGGGTGGATCTCAGGGCTTACATGTCTCATCCACTTCATGCTCTACTAGAGGCCTCACACACTATATAATGGTCTAGGTGAATGAGCTAATCGAGTTTAGCATGTCCACCTCTACACTATCCTTAATAATGGAAGGAACAGTGACATACTCCACCATGGGTTTGGCCAAGGGTCTCAGTGCCAATTGTGGATTACGTCATGCAATAGGTCTATCATGTGTGGAGCCTCCACCTCTACCCTGAATGTCTAAGATGTCAAAATAATTTTGCATCTTATTGAGGAAAAACTGACAATAAATTTTACTCAAAAAGTATTGTGGTATCTCATGGTTATTGCATGGAGGTTGGTAAAATACCATCCACCACCGCTCCCAAAATTTACTTTTAATTAGCTCATGGTGACACCAATGGATGGGGAACCTCTTGCATGCATGAGACAAAGGTGTGTTGATTCTTGGGTCTATAAATAGGGCACACAAGTCAAATTTGCTAATTTTTTGTTTTTTCACATCTGCATATGACAAACCACTATTATAAAATTGTCTCATCTCATGCCTCTTATTTGACCCAAAAATTATTTTCTCGCTCATTTCTCCTACATGAGATACAATTGAATTCAATGTTTTGACAATCCCTCTCCTATAAGGGTGGGTTTCAACATGCTTAGTTAATCTTCCAATTAATTGTTCAATGTCTCTTTTATTGTTTTAAATTTGATTTAGGATATTTTCTTGTGTTCCTTGAGGATGCCTATGAATTGATGGAGGATTTTTAGGTTGATCTTGTTAGGAGGCTCTTCATGAGGGGGTGATTGTGAATTCTCAGTGTTTGGAGGTGGAGATTCATTCCTTTAGAATTAGAGCAAAGTTTTATAAAAAAAAACTATTTCAATCTACATTCTAAATCAAATTTGAAATAAAAACAATAAAAATACATACCTCTTCACAATCTTTGACCTCTTTGACGTGTTGGTGACATCCTCATGAAGAATTTCAAGCTAAGAGTGCAAAAAATGGAAGATATTTGGCAAGTACGAGTTGTAGAGCTGAAAACCTCCAAGCCAAGCTGCAGGTGAACATAAAAATGAAGATAAAATGCATTTTTTTGGTTTTAAAAGGGCTTTCGTATTTGGCGTATGCCAAATTTGGCACGTGCCAAATGACCTATTTTGACATTTTTTTTGTTTCTCTCCAATTTGGCATCAAAAATGTGTCACAAATTGGTGCACTCATCCAAGGGAAAATTTTGGTACTACAATAAATAAGGGCATCTCAAGAAAGATTGTTGGAAGAGAAGAAAACATTGATGAATCGAAGAACGAATAAAATCTGGTTGAGACCAGTTTAGGTAAAATTGATGAAGTATTATTTGTTTGTGATACCTTATAGTAGCATGAGGAATGGTTATATATTCTAGTGCTTCAAATCACATAAGTCCACATGGGAATTGGTTTACTTCTTACCAAGCTATTAATGGTGGTGTTGTTCTTATGGGAAATAATGTTTCTTGTAAGATCATTGGGATTGGGGGTATTAAGATTAAAATTTTCAATGGTATTGTGAGGATATTAAAATAGGTAAGACATGTACTAGAACTCAAAAATAATTTAATTTCCTTGGGACTTTTGGATTTTGGATGCTATAAATTCACATTTCAAGGTGGATAATCTAAATAATTCAAGGGTATTTTTGTGGTCATGAAGTCTAAAAATATTAGAAACTTTTACAAGCTAGAAGGGAGTACTATAATAAATGAAGCGGCACTGGTAAAATTTAGTCATGCATGTTGTCCCCTACTATGAAATGAAGTAAACCACCTCCATTAATTCCTATTTGATGACTTCTCCCCATCCCTTTACTATTTCATAAATAATTTTTAAACTAATTTATTTATTTATTTTTTCTACCCCTACCCTTGACCATGGGGATGTGACATACAATCATCGATGAATAAAACATTGCCTATGCAAATGAATTCCCTTCAAGGAATACATGAAAAACAAAATTTTCTCTACCTATAATGTTGTTGATCACTTTATCGAAACCAAATAATATCTCTTTGTTTATTGGAGAGGATTGAAAAATAGAGTAGAAAAAAATGATGAATAAAAATATACTTGGGGATTGAAACTGTAGAGCCAACTAAAATATTTTATTTTAAACATATCCTTCACGATGGGTTGCATAATGACACTTGTCAATGCAAAAGTTAAATAGTTAATTTAGAGGACACATATGTAGATATTTCCTTGAACACCAGAGTTCAATAATTTGACTTAAATTTCAAAATTAAATAAATTAAATCTAGTCCAATTCCATATAAATATGGAAAGCATACCGAGTTCCTACCCTATAATTTTTCTAGCTCCTACTAGAAGCTTCAATTCAAAGAAATAAATTTTGTTAACATTTTTGCCAACTACAACATAATAGTTTTAGCATAAAAAGTTGTCATCCTTGATAATTTCACATTAGGTTTTTCTCCCTCGTATGTGCTTGGACCTAATTATGTATTAATTATACATTTTATAAGCATCTTCATAAAACTAAACATGGAAAATGAAATTATACATTTAATATTTTTCCCCAACACCTTTTGGCCCAAAAAATGGTGGATTTAGTCTAGGGCACACCACACCCTAGACCACCTCTTTTGGCTCCAAATTTGAATATGTCAATGTCGTTAATTTATTATTTAAATTTCCAATTTTAATTTTTGGCTATTGACATTTTATTTTTAGGAAATTAGAAGAATTGGATATAAATACAAAGTATTTTTATCATTATAAATCCTAGAAAATCTATTGAGCAAAGTGAAGATCCTAAAATCAACCAAGGGCAGTTAAGGGAAAAATCAACATGATTATTAAAACACTTTCATCAATCAAGTTCAAGTTTACTAGACATCAAGAATAATGACTGAATTTATGTGCAAGGAGCTACTATGATCAACCATGCCAAATCATGAAGATGTATTGAGTTATCCTCTATATGCTACCTTCAACAATCTATTATGTATGTGAGCTAACCTTTTGTCGGTCTATCAAGCAATCAAGGCATCCATTGATCAAATTTTATGGAATATTGTGTGACATATCTTCTTCAAGGGTTTTAACATCAAGGTAAGACTAATATTTTCCATTTATCAATTTTAGTTAATTATTGTTGTTTTAGCCTCTACCTAATCTAAGGAATGCCCTCTTGATCATCATCAATCATTGTATGTGGAGGTAGAAATACCAACATGAAGTTTGAATTAGGAAAGCCCCTATACAACACAAAAATTTCCCCTGTTTTTCATGTGTGTAGGTTAGAACTACAAATTTCAACAAATGAAAGTTTGAGAAAACACAATGCAAACTATAGCCTACAATCTAGAATTTGTAGATCTAAAAAAGAAGAAATCTATTTTGGGGTGAATTGCACCTTTTTCCTTAGAAATTAGGCCCAAATTTTAGTCACATGTTCCTCACTATTGTCCTAGGTCATTTCTAGTACTTTCCATTTTCGTTGTCCACTAAATTGCATTTTCAAATCTAAGATTACATGTCAAATAGTCTTGTCAAATCACACATCAAATTTATCATCCTCACAAATCAAAAAATAAATCTTAGTTGATTCTACATTATGGCAGCAAGCTAATTATAAAACCCTAGTTAATTCATGTTTAATGTTGAGTCAAGTGAAAAAGAGATAATTTTAGTTATCCTAATTAGATCTAGGGTCACTTTTTCTCCTCAACAATAGTCAACATATAAATGGAAAAAAGGAGCATTAGATGAAATAGGAAAAAGAAAAAAAGGATTAAAAAAAATGGAAATGTCTAAAAGTCAATAAATTTTGTGGAATTGAGATAGCGCACTACATCCAATAGACTAAACCTGTACTACATTTTATTTGTGTTAAGTTTTTAGAATGTAAAATGATAATGAAATGTTATAAACTGAAAGAAATTGCTATTTTCCTAAGCCTTATGCTTGGATCCTCCTTGTGCAATGAAGCTTCTACAACTACTTAGTTTCCTAAGACATAAGCTCCTACTTTTCTATTTCCTCCATAAAGTTCAAAATAGGTATAATTTTTTTAGACATTCACGTTGTAACAATCAATTAAAGAAGATGAGTACAAAGGTCCTTACAAGCTAAAGGAATCAACTACTTTTGTTCACAAATAAAATCTATAAAATTTATTTTATATTTATTTCACAATATATTCCTATATATTCAAGTGGTATTCCTAAATAGCACTCAAGTCACCTTTTCATGAATTATTGACAAAAGCAAGGCTTTGACATCAATAATGCCCATTGTAGCAGCCCTTGTTGATTTTACAGTCTATCATAAATAATTATGTTGTGCATAATAAATATTATAGTTGGGTTATTGGTGAATATGGTTGTGTTCCATAATGTCACCTCCTTTTTGAATATATATAATAGATGCCTTGCCTCTTATTTCATTAAGAAAAGTTTGGGGCTTTTTCATATTTATTTGTTTTATGATCAGTAGATCATTATTCTTGTTTATTTTCCTTCATTTGGTATCAGATCTAGTTCAAGAGAAATCCAATAGTCATTGTAGGAGATCCAGAAGAGATCAAAGTGTAGTTTATTTCGGTTGAGGGAGATAGATGGACTGAAGTTCAAAGAGTGTTGATTGACTATTGTATTCCTTCAATAGATATTCACCTCATGAAAATAAACTGTTGTATATGTTCTATGTTGTGTGCAGGTTGAAAGAAGGCTCAAAAAATCAAAACCGCTATGTGAAGAGGTGATCTAAATTTGAAAAATAAGGAGTTTGCTGCAAATTTGAGATCATTGTCTAAGAAAGGAGTTGTCAATTTCAAAAAAAGAAAAGAAGAACATGGGAGGAGGTGTGCAGACTACTGGAGAAGGAGAAACTTGCAAGTAAAATCTTGCTTCCTTTGATTTCCACACAAGTTTGAAAAGATTTTTTTCTTTTTTCTTTGAAGATTTTTTAAAGTATTGAAGTTAAGAGGTAGACGTGAAAGTCAATCTCTCCATTTATTTTAAAAGTATTTTATCACTTTAGCTTTTATAAGAGCCATCTAAAAAAGAAAATTAAAGTTTATGATTTTTTTATAAGTGATAATTAATTTAAATATTGCAATTTGCCTAAGAAGGGTTATAAGTTAAACTTCTTAGAGTTGTAATATATTTGTAAGTGATAAACAAGTTCTTTTTAATCAAGTGCATTATCAGTTGAAATTGACACTTATTCTCTAAAAAAATATAATATAAATATCTTTTTGTGTGTGGGTTCCAATTGAAGGCACAAAGGGGGAGTATCCATTTGCAAAGATCTCTTTGAAACTTGTGTTGAACTTTTGGGTCATTGTGCATAGATTTTTTATGGAAAATATGGTAGGTAATGCAATGTCTGGCATGCTAATTCCAATATTTCAAGGAGACAATTTTACATATTGGTTTACTAGAATGCAAACCCTTCTCAAATCCAAAGATTTGTGGGATATTTTTCAACAATGCTATGTAGAAGTAGAAGATATAAATGCATTAAATGATCAACAAAAAAGGGAGTATAAAACAAATATCAAGAAAGACAATGAGGCCCTATTTTTGATTCAAGGTACAATTAATCAAGAAATTTTTCCTATGATAAGTGATGATATTCATTCTAATAAAGATGGGAAAATACTGAATAATGCATATCAAGGTGCACAAACAACAAAATTACAAACAATGAGGAGTATTTTTGAAAATGTAAACATGACTACTAGTGAATTTTTGAATGATTTTCTAACAAAGGTAGAAGGTATAGTAAGTGAAATGAAAGTTCTAGGGGAAGATGTCTAGATGACAAGCATGTCATTGAGAAAATCATAAGAATTTTGATTCCTAAATTTGATGGTGAGGTCTCTACAATTGAAATTTCTAAAGATCTCACAAGTATGCAAATAGATGAACTACATGAAATTTTATTAACTATTGAAGAAAGAATGAAAATTAATGAAGAAATCTTAGAACAAGAATTTTCCTCTAAAGAAAATATAAGAGGAAAAAGAAACACATTCTTCAAAAATCAGAACAAAGGTGACTATAGCCATAAAAATGAATACAAAGGTGAATCTAGTAATTTTAGAGGAAGAACTAGCAACTTCAAAGGAATAGGAAGAGGAAGAGGTAGAAACAATGGGGGAGACTATGATAAAAGGAATGTATAATTATTTTATTGCAATAAGTTTGGACACTATGCATTAGAATTTTGGATTAAACAAGGTGAAATAGGAAAAATAAGTGCCCATAGTATTGTTGAAAATAAACAAAATTTGTTTATTTCTTGCTATAGTGCAAATGCCATTGAAAATAATGTATGGTAGATTGATTATGGATGTTATTCACATATGAAATCTAATGAGCATTTAATTTTTTAAATTTGGATGAAAAACATCAAAGTATAGTGGTATTAGGAGATAATTGATCGCATGAAAGAAAAAATAAAGGTACAATTACAGTTACAACAAAATATGGTGAATTTAAGAATATCAATGAAACACTATTGGTTCTAGCACTAAAAAAGAATTTGTTGTCTGTTGGAAAATGTTAGAACAAAATTATCAATTGAATTTTGATGAGAATGAGTGCATAATTAGAGACAAGTTAAAAAGGAATGCAGTTGTTGCAAGAGAAAAGATGATAGGTTATAGGATGTTTCCTCTTCATTTCACTCATGGAAATTATGACCAATGACATAGTATAGGTTAACTACATCTGATCCATATGAATTCAAGGCATATTTAACCCACTAAGCATCAATCCCAATAAGGTCATTCATTGTAAACAAAGAAAAAGACACCATTAAAACTAACATTCTAAATCATGAAATCTTGACAAACTTCTAATCTAAGACATTGAAACTTATCCTATTGGGGGAGTGGTGTCACATTGATGTGGAATGGTGACCCTTTCCCAATTCCTTGGATAATGAGCTTGTTTCAATCAGTTTAATGAAGAAAAATGATGAAACCATTGATAGATGTGTGTGAAAACATGATTTAAAGCTAAATGAACATGATGCAAGCTATTTTAACAAGATTTATGCTAAGATGATAGATATGGGTGTATGAAAATATACTCTAAATGTGTGCAAGCTTCAAAAGATTAAAATTTTAATTAAATAATAAGCTAAATGTATGCATCTATGTTATCGTGGAAGACATTAATGGAAGCTAAGATAATTTTCAAGTAAATAAAGATAAAATGATGTTAAATGTGAGTGCAAGTGCAAATTATTTTAAGAACATAAGTTTGTTGTTAAAATATGGATCCATTTGTCTCCAAATAGTGCTTTATTTATAGGAAAACAAATGAAAAATGAAGGACTAAGATTGAAAAATCTAATCAATGGTCAAAAAAGAAAGAATATGGATTAATGGATCATGGATTCTCATCAAGGGTTGAAAATGCAAGTTGATATTTAATCAAGGGCTTACATTCATCCAAAAAACACACTTTTGACCTATAAAAGAGGTCACACGTTAACTTGCACAAAATGTTTTGAGTTAACTTACACATGAAGCTTTGTAAGAATATTCCATTTTTCAAATGAGTGAGAAAAGAGAATATTCTTTGGGATATTCCCATGGGTGAGGGAAATAGATATTTAGCAAATTAAAACAAAGTTTTAATTAGCAAAAGGGGAATAAATATTTCATGGGAATATTCCTTTTGAAAGAATGTGCAAAAGAGGAATATTACCTTGGAATATTCTTTTACAAGTGGGGGGATTAGATTTATTAGTAATTTGATAATTAAATAAAGTTTCAATTATGCAAATTAGGGGATTAAGACAATATTCATTAAATAAAATTATTTAATAAAAAGGGGAAGGTGATATAACATTTAATTAAATAACTTAGGGTTGTTTAATTAAATAAGAGGACTTTAGGGATTTAAATTAAATAACTTGATGTATTTAATTTAATAAGACAAAATGTTAGCATGAAAGGGAATGAATTAACCTAATTAGATCAATTAGATTAATAGATGAAAATGAGACAATTAATTAAATATCTAGGCTAGTTTAATCAATTAAGCGAAAAGAGGATGGGTTTTAGGATGAAATGATGTTATTTAGCCAATGTGATCCATCAACACATTTTTTAGTGTCTACATTTTTCCCCTCTTTGAAGCAATGTACTCGTTGCATTGGTTCAAAGATTGATGCTAATTTTGATGATGATTTTGTGATAATGATGATGTAGAATTGAATATCGATGATCTCTTTGAGATGTTAATGTTGGAAGAATGAAGAAGATCATATCCCTTGTTAAATTTTTTTTTGTCACTAATGTCATCATGATATATGGATTGCAATAGCAAGACCCTAAGTCATACCAATCCGGTATTCTGAATCGGTAATACAGAACTAGCCTCCAATATTTTTTTCTAGAATCCTCTTTGGTAAATAACTGCTAATTCAGTTTTTTGGAATAGGTCTATGACTGAGAAGTGCATATATGAACAAGAATTCATGAGCGGAGTTGTTTGTGGTCATCTCCAGTATCATTTTTTTATTGTTTACAATTTTTCTATTAGGTCTATTGCTGGCCAACCTATTAAGCAGATAAAGATGTAATGGATTAATTTTTGGTTGTATAATCCATGTTGACAAGCTACCGTATGCCACACATTTGAATTATTGATTCAGAAGATTTGTCAAACTGACCTGATTGTAATCCTTCACAATTAGATATATATACAAGATATTTTTATAGAGTTGAATATAGAGATGTGGATTGGATAGAGTGAATATTAGCAGACTATAGATGGGAGTGAAAAGGGCAAAGTGTAATCTGCTGGCATGCAAATTTATCTGAACTACAAAGGAACTGAATCAACACTTGAGGTGTATCTCTATCACTTCATTCTAGCGGTTAACCATTTTGTTACTTCATTTTTGTAGGTAGTGAGCCTCCCTTTTTGGATAGTGAGTCTTGGTAGTGAGCCACCCTTTTGTAATATCTTGTAATTAGTTATACTATATTGTGAGTTAATCCTCACCGTGGTTTTTCCCACTCTGGGTTTTCCACGTAAAATTCTAGTGTCTCTTGTGTTCTATGTTTCATATTTTGTTGATGATTTTTCTTATCTTAATTATCATATGTTTTGGATTGATTGGATGGTATCTATTCAATATATTAGATATTTAACAATTGGTATCAGAGCTTGGTTCCTCTGGAGAAGTCTAACAACTTGAGGGAGATCTTGAAGATTGAATAGATGGAGGATAATGTAGAACTTCAAACTGCTCTTGATGATTTAGACAAAGCTGAAAAATGAGAATAAAGATCTAAAAAAAAATCTTGATGAAGTAAATGAATGTGTCCGAAAAATGAAGGAATAATTAAGGAAGTTCAAAGAGAGACATAGAGAATCCAGTGACCAGTTAAAACAAGAAAAATGAAGAAATTACCGAACTGAAGTTGCAAGTGGAAGAAAACAAAAGAATTGAAGAATGCCTGAATACATAGATAAAGAACAAGTTTGATGAATGTTCCAGAATTGAACAAGAAGTAGTGAATCTGAGATCAGAACTGGAAAAGGAAAAAGTGTGTGAGGATAGTTTCAAAAAATGCTTCACCAGGCTTGATGAATTGATTGTTGGACATAAACCTTCTAAAGAGAAAGGAAGATTGGGATTAGAAACAGGTGAAAGCTCTAAAGCAGTAAATGATCAAAAGTCTCAAGACAAAGGAAAGAATTAAATGAATCCATGGAGAAAACCACCTTTCAGGCAACCAAATGCACAAAGGTACCCATCTTTTAATGGCACTTTTTTTTCCTATAACAAGTTTGAGCATAAGGAAATTGAATGTAGAAGCAAGATGAATCAATTTTCTGGCTCCTTCCCTAGACAATGCTATGTCTGCAATAAGTTTGGACATAGAGCTAGTGAATGTAGAGCTCAAATGATGAACTGGTTTAATGGAGGAAGGATGAATCAATCCTTTGCTAGCTACTTCTATAACTGCAATAAATATGTGCATAAAGAAAATAGGTGCAGAAAAAGGTTCAGTGGAAGTCAAAGAAATGTTGTCTATTATAACTACAATAAACTAGGACATATCTCAAAGGTATCCAAAAGTAAAAGGGGAAATAAATTTCTCCAGAAAAGAAGAATGAACTTGAGAAGAAGGTTGATAAAGAAGAAGTCAAGCAGGAAATGAGTAAGGCATGGAAAAAGAAAGAAGAGTTAGGGACTACTGATGTATTTGTACCCTCATTCGGTGCAGATGATCCCTCTGATAACTAGACCTAGCATGGTCTTAGGGAGAGCTTTAGCAC
This sequence comes from Sequoiadendron giganteum, assembly GCA_007115665.2. Lineage (NCBI taxonomy): Eukaryota > Viridiplantae > Streptophyta > Pinopsida > Cupressales > Cupressaceae > Sequoiadendron > Sequoiadendron giganteum. The sequence goes on along the minus strand of CM021107.1, from coordinate 129,442,711 downwards.
AAAATCCTTAAAACCCTCGATTGCAAGCATGTCAAATCCAAGACACGAAATAAAGTCATAAGAAATCAATATGCAGAGGTTTTGAAAAAGAAACCAAAAGAAAAGAGGCATGTATGCTCGTTTGTGGAGCACATTAGGGTTTTATAGCACAACTAAACAAATTTAGCAGCTTTTCGAATTCCAAGTGCATTAAATGTGAATTAGGGCATCACATTAATCTATAAAGCAAGATTGTGAAGGTATTTTGATCATTTGTGAACTCAAAAGAAGTGGAGAATGGTTTGAAGTGATTTAGAGCGAATTGAGGAGCTATTGGTGCAAACCCTTGTTTTAGGTATCTATGAAGAAAAAGGTATTTTCAATTCTGTGCTACTATGAGTTTGTGGAAATTCCTTCTTGAATCTTCTTAAGTGTTTGGAATATAGAAAATGGCAACTCCTATAGTCGTACAAACAAAAGAAAGACCTAGGCCCTCTTACAGAAAATATTCGATGAAGGTTTTCAAAGATGACCTGGTGGGCGCCTTCTCTTTGATTCCTCATGACGTCATGCCAATAGAGGATACACGGATGTACATTAGGGTTAAGTTGGAAGAATACAATCATATCAAACTGATTGATATATGGATGAATGAACTCACTGATGATAAATTTTGGTTAAAACCTGAATATTCAAATCTTATGACGATCAATTTGGATTGTTGGAATAATTTTCCAAATTTTAGTTCTACAATGGATGAACCATATGTAAAGATAGTTCTTAGAAGAATAAATGATCAATTATTATGGACTAATGGACTGTACCTGATAAAAAAGGAATCATTTAAATCTATCACCAGACTCTGCGACACTTAATCAGTACCTATGTTGAAGGTAGTGAAAAATGAAATGGTATCAAATCTCACCAGTACTGCATATGACAAAAGAGCTCTAGCGACAAAAGCTATCAAAAACCTAGCCATGAAGTATGCATCTATAATGATTGGCCACAAAATATACTTCACCAACAGAGGGAACTTTGTGTCTGCTACAACTATCTATATTGGTTATGATATGTTTGTAAATGGTATAAGTTATGATCTATGTGAGCTTCTCAGGCAACAAATACTTGAGATCGTGAGGATATCAAAAGAGAAGAAGTACCCATTTAAGTCTGGCTCTCTAATTGTATGTTTGTTATTCTATTTTTTGAGAATGCTTCTAGGAAAATCTTGAATTGTGTGTTGGGATCCATCCCGACCTGTTGCCCATAATATTTTTGAGCACATGAGAAATTTAAGTGATGTGAACGATGTAGAAAATGCCATGATCCCATTTTTTTCAGTGTTTAAGAAGAATATGAATGAGCGAGACAAAATTCCAAGGAAGATTGTGGAGAAATACAAAAATGAGATTATATTTCATGTATCTTCTGATGAGTGTATGATAGAAGTGGTTTAACCCCAAACCATCTAGATTCAACCTCTGGGTTATGAAGTCTCATAAGATGATGCTGAAGGATATGTGAAAATCTTGTTGAAGAGTCCTAAAGATCCAAATGAACCTCAAATTGGGACTTATGTAGAAAAATCTAGGGAAGTTCGCTTGAAGAAGCACAAAGCTCAAAGTAAGATAAATGTGGAGAAAATGCTTAATCAATGTTTCACACCTAAAAAATTAGCTCGAGCAAGAGTTGTTCAAGGATAGAAGTCTACAGAACTACCCAATGTAAGGAGATCTAGCAAGAGCTCTCCTTCCATATCAACTTCTGGACCAGCTAAAATGAAATTTGTTCCCAACACTACTAATAAAGGTAAAGGAACGACCCCTTTCAGACCTACTACCAAATCAGGGAAAAGGAAAGGTGTTCCTCCAGTAGCCCCTATCAAATGAAGAAAATAAAAGGATACTAGAGAAAATAATATGAGCATTACAGATGATCAGGAGGAAGAGGAAGAAGACCCTGCTATGAGATTGAAAAGAAAGAGAAGGGTGAGTGTCTCCTTTAGTGAAGGTGCATCATAGGAAACCAACAAAGCTCAATATGTGTCATCTTCAGATGATGAACAATATAATCATGATGCAAAGACGGCCAAAATTCTAGAAGAAATTCCATTGGATCAGGAAGAGAAAAAAACCTCTTCGGTAAGGCCTGTTTCCCCTCTTAAACTTGATTTTTTGATAAATAATTTGGTGAATCAAGATGATATGGTGAAGTCTACTACAAAAGTGTATAATTTAGTAGGACAAGAGGATATAGAAACAATAATTTAGGTCATCATCAAATATTTTATCATTTTGGAAGCCAAATGGGACAACATCATGTGTGATGTTCCTGAAAATTTATGGGAAAGACTAAGGAAAAGGAGAGTAGAGGCAGTCAAGTTAGAAGAGAAAATAAGAAACAAAGCCTATAAAGAAATTTCACACTCTCTAACTCTGGATAACTTAGAATCTTTGAAGAAAATTTGTGCTAAAAATTTCAGGGAGAAAAGAAGAGTCAATACCCTAATGACAGGAGATAAGAAAGAAATTAGAGAAGTAAGGAAGGAAACAATAAGAATTATCAAGGACACTGTAGAGAAGTATGGCATGATTGGTGCATCTATTTTGGCCTCTGAACCTAGAAAATAAAATTCTACAAAAGTTGTGGAAGAAACTCCTTCTAATTCTACTAATGATAATGAACCTCTCGAAGTGAATGACAATAATGTTCCTCCGAAAATCAGTAGTATAGATGTTCTACCAGAAATCAATGCCGCTAATAAGAATCTAGAAACTAAAAAACCTGTTGAAGAGAATGTTGAAGCAGAAGTTCATGTTACTACCTGTCCGTTACACCCCAGTGAAGAAGATAAGGTATAAGGAGAAAAATCAGAAGAAAATGAAATGGAAAGGAAGAATGCAGAAGATGAAAATGCAAAAAAAGAGAGTGCAGAGGAAGAAAAAGATGAGAAGGAAGAAGAAAACAAAAATATTGCTAGAAAGAATGAAGTGGTAGAATCAAAAAAATCCATCAGAGAATCCTCCTTTGGTGATGATGTTTTAAAGGGACTGCTGTCAAAGTAGATTAGATTCCAACTGGTAATTCCTCTGCAACTCCTTCAACTTCCAATGAATCAAGGATATGTAGACCTGAACAAGATTTCTCCGGTACATAAATTGGTGTTAGGTGGTGCATTTCATGCATTCAGTAGGAGAGAAATCTTAGAAATGCATCAGAAAGGGGCTGATCTTATTGAAGAGGCTATCAAGTCCCTCCAAGATGCTACACCAGATACATATGATGATACATCTATTTCTCTGGTTGAGAACTTGAAGCTTCTATTGGAGTCCTTCAAGGAGCATGCTACATGACTGATTGAGAAAACTAAATAGGATGTAGAGGAGAAGCTGAATGAGAAAAGGTTGTTGATCCTTCACAAAAAATGTGCCTCAACACATGCCAATGTAGAGAAGAGCCTTGAAGCTATGAAGTATTGTGAAGCTAAAGCTAATTTTGTGCTTACATACTCTATAAAGTGGCCCGATGCCACTCAAAGCATAAAAGATCTCATGGACTCTATTGAGTCCCAGTTTACCACTGTCTCTGACACCTATAATGCATCAATGGACAAAGATAGATAAACTTAGAATGCTATTTCTATGCACAAAGAAGTTTTTTATGTTACAAAATCAGAAAGAAGAGATAATTAGAAAATCCGGCTTGCTTGGTGATAACGTGAGAATGGAGTATGCTCCGGTAGCCAATTATTTTGCTAATGCTGAGAATTTGGACAAGATAAATCTATCTTCAGATACTCTAGATGAAGATGACGAATAATTTATTGCTTTAGAATCCTTGAACAAGTTGCTGGTATCTTCTAAGAAGAGTTGGGAGGATGGAAAAATGGCTTAGCATGGCATTCTACAGGAATTGCAAAATGCCCCCTCCTCCGGGTAATTTTTTTTTCATGTCTTAATTTGCATGAGATAACTCCTTAGGGGGAGTTCAAAATTTTGATTCCATGTGTACATATCTGTCATGTTTTTCAATTATTTGACCTTTGTCCTTGATGTCAAAGGGGGAGAAGAGGAATGAGAAGTAAAGCATATTCTTTATAGTTTTTGTATATTCTTTCTGGCACATGTTCCACAAATGACAAAGCAGGAGACTGTTGGAAGAATGAAGAAGATCATATCCCTTGTTAACAATTTTTTTCTCATTGATGTCATCATGATATATGGATTGCAACTACAAGATTCTAAGTCATACCAATTTGGTATTCTGAATCGGTAATACAAAACTAGCCTTCGATATTTTTCTCTGGAATCCTCTTCGATAAATAGCTTCTACTTCAGTTTTTGGGAATAGGTATGTGACTGAGAAGTAAATATATGAACACGAATTCATGAGAATAGTTGTTCGTGGTCATCTCCAGTATCATTTTTTTGTTGTATACATTTTTTCTATTAGGTCCATTGTTGGCCGACCTATCAAGCAGATACAGATGTAATGGATTAGCTTTTGGTTGTATAATCCATGCCGACAAACTACCGTGTGCCACACATTTGAATTATTGATTGAGAATATTTTTCAAGCTGGCCTAATTGTAATCCTTGACAATCAGATATATATACAAGATGTTTTTTTAGAGTTGAATACAGAGATGTGGATTGGATAGAGCGAGTATTAGTAAAATATAGATGGGAATGAAAAGGGTGAAGTGTAATCTGTTGGTATGCAAATTCATCTAAATTACAAAGGAACTGAATCAACACTTGAGGTGTATCTCTATTACTTCATTTCTGTAGGCAGTGAGCCTCCCTTTTTGGACAATGAGTCTTGGCAATGAGCCACCCTTTTGTAATATCTTATAACCAGTTATACTATATTGTGAGTTAATCCTCACCATAGCTTTTTCCACTCTTGGTTTTCTATGTAAAATTTTGGTCTCTCTTGTGTTTTGTGTTTCATGTTCTGTTGATGATTCTTCTTATCTTAATTATCATATGTTTTCGATTGATTGGATGGTATCTATTCAATAATTTTAAGAATATACTGATTCGACCCCACCTCTTAGTATATTAGATATTTAATAGTTAATAACCAAGCTAAAGTTGATTGATTTGATTGATTGATTGATAACATTGTTGAGGATTCACAACAATCCAATGACTATTTTGAATGGCACAAGGATTGGTAGGGAAATATATATCCTAATGATGATTGATTTGATAATTTGATCAAGATTTTTCTAGCAAGGCTAGGAACAAAGTCCATTAGATGATTTGATATTGATATGATCGAAAGATGGTCGGTTGTCCCCTTGAGAGATCGATAGGGGAATAAAGTGTTCTGATTGGGATCACGATAGGTGAAAATCAAACATACGCTTGAGATGCTTGAGATTTTAAGTTTCTTTTGAATCAAAGAGTTGCAAATTTTCATATTGTTGAGTTGAAGATGATATAGATGCCCCACTATGCCCTAGTGGTAGATGGATTGCTGGCATGCTATCTCAGATATTGATTTAGACAAATTTGAAGATGTATAGACAATCATCGGCTATGGGTAGCCTCATGTATATTTTGATATATCACATATATTCAATACTTGGATAGAATTGTTAGTAAAGATAGAAGAATAAGAAGAATAAGATGAATGGATTGACCATTGATTCAGAAGATTGATTCAAAAATTCCATCAAGTCCTTAATCCACCGAGACTTTATTAGAGATGGTGATACATGATGATGATGATTTTATCATATCTTGGGATTGGTATTTTCTGTCATTCCTTATTTTTGATATAACACATAGATACGATGCATCAAGGTATTGATAACCAGGATGGCATTGTATCTAGTGTAATGGACATTGACTTTGCAAATAGTTTGGATAGTTTTTGTTCACACCTTGACATATGGAAACCTCATTGGAATGTAGGTCAAAAGCTTAGAATATATTGGACCAAAGAATACACAATAGTCAACAATGTACTCCAAACAAATTTCTTACACACAACTAAGCAAGTATGCACCAAGATGATTTTACAAGAATACCCACAAGCACAATAAATGAAAGATAATGATCGATGCCCCATTCCTTTCTCTCTAAATTATTTAGACATAATCGAGAGGTCCTTGGAATGGGTCAATAAGGTAAATAATAAGAAAATATCAAAGACAAATAGTGAGTGATATGTATATCTCTTGCCAGTTTAAAATGTAGCTAAGTTGATTTTTGATGTTGATGTCTATTGTAGGAAGGATTCATCCTAAGACATTTTGATTAGATGTTTTGATTAGGATGATGTGTTTGATAAGCCATTGATACAAACTCCACTTAATCATTTACCTATGATCTAGACTTTAGATTTTGACACTTTATGTTTTCACTTTACAACTTGTGATTCTTTCTATTTGTTTTTCCAAAGGTTGAAGGTGATGATTGATTTATTGTGGATGGGGGTATATTGCAGGTGAAAGCGAGATGATATGGGTGGTTTTAGATTTTTTAAATTATTTCAATGTTTTTGGTATTTTCAAAATGTTTTGAGGTTGTTTTTGGTCTTTTTGAAAGTTTATGTGGATTTTTTAGTTTCTGGTTATTTGAGGTTGTTTAGGGTTTTTCAAGGTTTTCCAGTGTTTTTATGGTTTTTTGAATATTTGGATGTTTAGAGATTTTTGAAATATTTGAATGTTTAGAGTTTTTTGAAATTTGACCAAGAACCTAACCTAAAAGACCTATCCTAGGGGCCTCAGGGGATGATCAAATATAAGCCTTGCCTAAATTATATACGCAAAGAGCATGTAGTTTGATCGAATCAATTTATTGAAAGATGAGATATGAATAGTTGATGGAATATCAGTTTATTATGATGGAATCCTAAATGATTGACCTAGGGTGTCTCAGGGGCACATCAATGATGGCCTTGCCTATGTTCAAGCTCAGAGACTCGTAGTTCAACAAGGAAACATTTTTTTATTTTTAATGTTTTGACCTTTTTAGGGATTTTAATGTATTTTGGATTTTTAATTTACAATTTTATGAATATATTTTTTGGATTTTTGGCTATACAAGATTTGGATATTTTTTGGAATTTCAATGATTTTTTTTGGGATTTTCGATGAGATTTGAGGTAAACGATACATAAATCATGATGACGATGTAACTTTGTGATATAAAAGACATGGATCAAGAGTTATTTGGAAACAAGAGTTCAATAACCTACCCCTAGTGTCTAGCAATGCTTCATAATGCAATGGATAACCAAGATAGTTAATATATATCCAAAGATTTTGACAAAGATTTATCATGCTAGATATGGGCTATGGGACTTCATTAGAGAAAATGGTAAAGAGCTTGTCAAATTTTTTTCCATGAGTAGAGTTTAAGTATATGCCAAATCTTTGTCAAGATAAAGATAAAGTAGAATATCTAGATAAAAGGTGGATTTGGATAGATGGAGGGAACATTGGGTTTATCATGACAAGGATGGTATGCTTCTATGTAAGAAGGATCATATAGATGCTCGATTCTACTCATGACACCTATTTTCCAGGTTTTCATCATAGTACTTGCCCAAAGTGCCACCGTTGTGGTTTTCACTAGAGGATGATTTTTATTTTTAATATTTTCTTGTTTTTTTGATTTTTTGGAAGTTTTACCCTCGTGTTAAACCACCCAGTGGAACTAATGTAGAGGCCACTATCATAATGTTCCAATGATATCCTTCTTGAAGAAGCTTCTTTTCTAAGATATGAGCACTTGAATGCAACCTTGAAGAAATCTGATATGCCTTGTGGATACCAAAATTAACCTTGTCTATGTGTGCACATTGCCATAAAGTTCCTTTGACATCCTTATGATGAAGAGTAGCTGCCAACACATGGTCAATGCAAGAATTATATATCATTAATGAAGTGGACGGTGACATGTATGAAGGAATATGAGATGTATTGGTTGATGGTTTGGAACCTTTGACCCTCCAAAATTGGTAAGATGAGTGGTGATGGGTGGGGATGGAGGTTTTCATGGAATTAGGACCAACCACTAGGTATACTTTGTTCCTTGCTTGAGAAGCTTGCTTTTATTTGAGGATGCTTTTAATGGATACATTTCCCTTTTTTGTTTTTCCCCATAGTTTCTTTGACTAGTAGAGTTTTTGAGCGATGATTTTCTTTATTTTACTTCAGTATCCATTTGTACTTGATGTTTAATTTTTTCTTTACTACATTTTCTTTGATGAACTTTTCCTTGCTTAGATAGAATTTCTTCTTTTTCTGTTGATCCTAGTTTGTGTATGAGATGATGGGTTAATGCCAACTCATTATTCAAATAGTTGTAGTGTTGATAATATTTTCATTATAAGGATTCTTCATGCCCCATATGTTGATATTTTTTGTAGACAAGATTGCCCCCGACATTGTGAAGGTATTATCAATACCTAATCCTTTGCCCTGATAATGTATCCTCTGATTCATAGCCACTGAATATGACTTGTCATGACCACATGATATTGCTATGGGTTCCTGCTGTTCAAGAATATGAACTATTTGCTTTGATTCTATAACATCATTATCTATTGATACTACTTCAAATGATGCCTATGCTGACTCAAAAGATGTCAATGATGCACAATCATTGTAAGAATCTAGAATGTTGACTGTTGCTTACTCTTGTGTAGAAATATCAAGAGTGGGAGACTCTTGTTTTAGATGAAGAATGTATATGTTTCCATTAGAAAGAAACATCTTAGTAGTGACATCGAGGAAATTATTGGAGTTTAAAATGGTTTGAAAGATGTCCCTCAACTCTTTTTGAAACTCTAGGGATAGGGGTTCTTGATCTTGACTCAATTTAGAGTAAATTTTGTTATCATCAAGAGCTTCTTTTTGACATGATTCTTGGGTGGATGATAGATCATTAGTAAAAGAATCTTCACAACAGTCGATAGGTATGGGTGTAGTAAGGGATATTTATTACTCTTTTGGAATTTCTTCAACATGCCCAATCATTGAGTCATATGTGGGAGATATATCACAATCTGATATCCACTTGATGGCATTACGGTATAAAATATTGCTATACACTATTGATGGTTTTGGACTTTGTTTTAAATAGTATCTTGATGTGTGTTTGATTCCTTGTGCTGTGATGAATAAATATATCCCACTGTGGTATCATGGGTATTGTTTACATTTTTTGAGGTTGATGCCTTGCTTGAATCTTTTTCTTTCGTATGATCAGGCATAGGGTTTTTGTAAATTTTCAGATTTTTATCCCCCAATTTTTGATTAACATGAATGTCTCCTTGTTCAATAAGATATTCTATTAGATGTTTGAGTCTAATTTTTTTTATGTGTTATGACCTTTGTATCGATGAAATTCACAATAATGATCTTCTCTAAGCTGCGAGGTTTGACTTATGGGTCTTGATAGTTTGAAAAATTTGGGAGTGTGATAATATTAGATTGTATCAACCTCTTCAACATATCCTCCATAGGTTCCCCTAAGGGAGTGAATTGTCACTTGGGAGCATTGTTTGTTCTTTGTGGTCCATGTTGTGTATTTGTAGCATTGATCATTGGTTGATTTTTTGGTGGTTGCACGTATAGTCGTTGTGTGTTCATGGTTTGGGTCTTTTCTTGTCTAGGAGAAGTTAAGAGCACCTTTGCATCAAAAAAACTATCACTAGTAACATTTTTGTTCTTAGCCCAATAGCGGGGCTTGTCTTTAAAACTAGTGGATGGGTGGTCATATTTATACACTTGTGTGTTCCCCTATAAGATTAGGGCTCACTCGATGTTGAGGGCTATAGGGACAAGCTCATCATAAGTGGTAATGTATTGCATCTTTGAGTGGAAGGATAGATCGGGATCAAGATTTTCTATGATAATCCCCATTTGTTGTTTAATAGGAAGGGGCCACTTTCTTTTACTAGCTCTTTGCCTCCATCATTGTAAGAAATTGGCGAAATCTTCTCCTTTGTTTTGTTTGAGAGTAAAAATCTTCTAGGCTCATGTCCATGTCAAGATTGAAGGAGAAGTGGTCGATGAATTTATCTATAATTTATTGGAAGGTTTTTACGCTTAGAGGTAACTGAAAACTAAACAATGGAAGGACCTCTTAAAATTTGTGGAAAGAGGTGCATCAAATAGGATTCATTGTAGGAAATATCCATACACATGACGTTAAACTATTTGATATGGTCCACAAGACTTCCTCTCCCTTTGTATTTATCAAATTTGGGGACCTCAAACCTAGTAGGAAAAGGTACCATTGCAATCTTTCGATCAAATGGGTAAGGACATAGGTTTGTTGTGTATGGGGCTTCTTCATCTTTCCCATTCAAAAAACCTACATTTCTTGTGATAATGCCTTAAGTGGCGATTCCATATCATCTTGCGAGTTTGGTGGAGGAACATACATTGCGAATTATGGGATGGTGGAGGGGTTGTACACGGGATTCTAATATGATAAGGTGTTGTATGGTGTGTATGGTGGTGTAGGATTTTGTGAAGGTGATTGTGGTGTTAATGTATATAGTTCCAACATATTTGGATCGACAATGTTTTACTGAGGATTATAGTATAAACCTTCTTGTTGTTGTTGTTGTTGTGTGAGAAGTTGTTGTTGGGCATATTTCTAAGCAAGAAATGCTTGTTGTTGGGCTTGTTTTTGTTGAGCTTATAGTTGCATGGCTAAGGCAGCTTGTTGGGCGTGTTGTTGTTGTTGATGCGCTAATAAGGCATATTGCTAGACTTGTTGTGCTGCTAAGGTACCTTGTTGAGCTTGTTTTTGTTGTGTTGCTGCTAAGGCTGGTTGTTGTTGTTGCTATTGTTGTGTTGCTAAGGCTTCTTGTTGTTGTTGCTATTGTTTTTGTGCTGGTAAGGTTGCTTGATGTTGTTGCTATGTTACTAAGGCTTCTTGATGTTGTTGTTGTTGTGCTGCTAGGGCTACTTGATGGGCTTATTTTTGTAGTTGTGCTAAGGCTGCTTGTTGTTTTTGCTATTGTTGGATGACTTGTTGATAAGTTTTTTGTGATTGTTGTAAATCTAGGGAATGTGCTTGCAATGTAGGATCAATTGGTTGTTGAGACATCTGTGATGGATTGTGAGTATTGATGTTTTGAATGGGTTGTGGGCTATGTTGTGCGTTTTGCACACAAGCCCCGTTCGGAATGGGGACCCTCTTTCCCTCTTTGCTTTTTTGGTCCCTTTCATTTTGCCTCATTTTGTGTACCCATTTTTATGCCCCAAGTTTAGGGGGTAGCATGTTTCCCAATGCCATATTTTAAGTCTTGGGCTAACTCGGGTCTTCCTTGTCAAAATTTTGGCATCTGTGGCAATTTTTGGGTTTCCCTTTTCGGGTTTCCCCTTCCGAGTTTCCCCTTCCGGATTGTCTCTGCCAGATTGCCTTTGCTGGATTGCCTCTACTGGGTTTCGTCCCCTGGATTTCCCTGGCCAGGTTTCCCATTGGGCTTTGTTGTTCTGGTGGTGATGACGAGACGGCTTCCCGGACCCCGGACCCCAGACCTCCTGCCACCCCTGCGTTTTTAAGTTCACCAACCGAACCTGCCACTCTACGAAAGAATTTAATGTCGCATTAATGGTAGTTTTGCTATAAAAACAAATTTTACGGCTGTCATTATCAATTGCGCGAGTGATAGATGAGTTTGGAGAACTTTCGACGACCAGGTGTTTTCTGCCCAGGATTTCGAGCTCCCTTTTCAACCGTTTTCTACGTGGCCGACTATTCGTTCTTCGAGATTTCGAGGTATGTTCGCTGTCTGCGCGCCCTCCCTTTCTATTTCATGAATTTTTGCATTTTTGTGCATGAAAATTGTAAAATGAGTTTGAATTAAAGTAGATTCGTGCCTTCCGATCAAAATCCATATTTTAAAAATGTGAAAATCAATCTTTAAATCCCTCGAAATTCGATCCAGAACATCACTGTGCTGTGGCTATTCTTCGGAATAGCGCAGATGCCTTGTAGGGCCGGGTCTACTCACGGCCGTCCGTACCCCTCTTCAAATTTTGAATCTGTTTTTTTCCCTTCTTCAGATTTCCACCTCCGAAATTCCCTTCCCGGGATTCTGTTGTGTCTCCACCATTTCAAACGGCCCTGCCCAAGCGTCCTCCCGACCCTCGGACCTCGGACCCTCGGAGTCCATCTAAAATTCAAAACTCATCGCAATCTTGCCAATTCAACCTTCCCTTGGGATTCGATCTTCGGGATTCCCTTATCAGAACTCCGTCCTTGTTTTGCCATTTCAAACAGCCTTCTCTGAGCAGCCTTCTGGACATCATTTCCCAGTTGCAAACAGTTTCATCTCCCGGTTGAAACCCTCAACGTTTTTTTTTCTCTTCGGACTTCATCTTCCGAAATTCCCCTCTGGGGATTCCATTTCTCCTGCACCGTTTCAAACGGCCCCGTCCGAGCATCTTCCCAGATCTCGGACCTCGGTCCGCAGTTTGTCAAAACCCGAAACCTTGGTTATTTTTTCCTTTAAGCTCCATTTGGATTTTGAATGCCGGAATTCCCCTCTCGAAATTATGTTTCTCCTGCACCATTCTAAATGGCGAGCTCGGGATGGCTTCTCGAACTCCGGGTCCTGGTGCTTCGTTCGCTGCCTGATTGTCCTGAACCCTTTGACTACTTCCGGAAACTTCCTCCCAGGTTTCCTTCCTCGAGTTTCTGCTTTTGTTTCACCATTCCGCACGGCTGACCCGTAGCCACTTCCCGATGATGGCAATCTGAGACTCGGATTTTGTCGCCCGAAATTCCGTTTCCTTTGTGCCATTTCAGACGGCTTCCTTGCAAATGATGCCTGAACTCCCAAATGGGGCATCAAATGACCTCCAAATCCAAAATGGATTTCGACCCACTTGCCAAAGTTCGGTTTTCCTACATATCTAACCTCATATTTTCAAATCTAACCTCAAAAAATGCATATGGGAATTCCATCCTCATTTTTCCCTTTCAAACGACATTCTGCTAAGGGATTTCTGGCCTAGGAACTCCGGACTGTTTGTGCCACCCTCTAAATGGTGAAGTATCTAGCTTCCGTGATTATTAAATATGAATTATGATAGCTAGACTAATCTTGACATGTAGGGATTTTTCGGTGGCCATTTTTTCAAGTTCATCATTACTAATTCTCGTCTTTTGTGCAGGATTTATGGAATCCGGTCTAGAGACTTTCGTTGCTTCAAAGAAAGGAAAAGGAACAGCCAAGCTTCCAAGGGGTAAGGAAGATAGACCTAATGAAATACAAGTTCCAAGGGTTCCCTATTCAATCTAGGATCACTACCCTTTGGAGGGATGTCTCAGATACCAACATCAGACAAGTCGATGTTGATGAATTCACGTAGAGGGTCAGGATGAACCCAAAAATAGCAAATGCAAAATTACTAAAGAGCAGTGGGCTTGCTAAGGCTACAGGTTTCTCGCCGGCCCTAGTGGCCCCAGAGCTGGTGATGGCATACGTAGAGGCATACCAATTTGATACTAGAACCATAGTGGACCATGACGATAATATCCTTGCAGATATGTCTCTATTAGGTGTAAAGGAGACCTTCCACATTCCCGCCTTTGAGAGCATGGAGGTCCCGACCATGGAAGAATATAAAGAGGTGTGGGAATAGGACCCACTGGGGTGTAAAAAGCTTATCAACCAGTGTTGGTTGAAGGAAAAATGGGGTAGTGCTGGGAAGCTTCCTTAGGAGCTCTACCGCAGCAATTTCTTCGAAGACTACCATGACCTTGTAACTTTGCTTAGCCGAGTCATGGGCCTTCCCAGCGCGGTTTTCTTCCAAGAATGGATGTTCTATTTCATAGAATAGATCCTCCGTGGTAAGGGTACCATCTTCTATTGGGGTGAGATAATCAGTGATTGCTTCCATGAGCAGTTTACCATAGTGAAGAAAACCAACAAATTCTTCATGACCTCCTACTTGGTATATTCCCTTGCCACTCGACGACATTATCAGGGGTTGATAATGATGCCCAATGATCCATCGGGGCCGGAGCTCAAGCCTTATGACAAGTACCCTTAGTTACAGTTTCGAAATTTCAAAAGGAACTACTGCAGGGTGAATGACACATTCATTGCTCATGTCATCCGGTCAGTAGGAGGGGATTTTCATAGGAGGATGTCCCACATTGCCAGGGTCCTCCTCAAGCAGTATGCCTTTTGGTACATTCAGTTCCCAAGGTTCATGTACATCTGTGCCGAAGGATTCTCAGAGAAACCAAACAAGCTACCCCAGTACCCAAATGACTGGATCATTCTCTTGGAGTTGACTCGGTAGTTGCGACACATTCACAGTGTCTTGAGTGAAAAAAATTTGGCGGGCCCCGCCTATCCCATGAACCTTGGTCAGGGGATGTATAAGATCCACACCTCCTAGTGCGTAGGATATTCAGAAGGGGAACTGGCCGAGTATAATTTTGAACAATACATAGCGAGGCCGCGAATGGATCCTTATGGTCATGTCAGAAAGGCACTGGGACGTGAATGCAACCACCTCCACAACATCGAGGACTTTTGGGCCAACTGCAGGGATGATCTTGAGGTATGGTTGTGGCATTATATGCACGTGACTGTCATCCATGTATGAAGGGTGAACTTGTGTCCAGTCCCTGATCAGCTAGAGGAGGATGAGGACACAGTTGTGGACCCGGGTTACGATGCAGTTTCCAACCTGCCACTACCCGCTATCAACTGGAGTGCACTAGAGCTTAATGATATTGGTGTACTCACCAGACCCGTTGAGGTCCGAATGAGGGCATGGATCAACGAGAAGGTGGCTCAATTAAAACAACAAGGGGTCATCCTGATGTACACCAAGCTTGCAAGTGAGCATGGAAGTGAACCAAGTGGCTCCAAAGGTGGGGAGGCTGCCGCTGCAACTGGGGAGACATCTAAGACCCCACCATCGCTGAAGACCAAGAAAAGAAAGGAGGCTAGCGAACAACTACCCAAACCTAAAGTCTATGCTCGTAAGTCTTCTGAGCTGGAGCCCTCTATGAAGAAAAGAAAAAAAACTAGAGGCACAAAGACAACGGTGATGTCCAAGGGTTCGCCCCTTGGAATCAGAAGGAAAGGATCTAGCTCATTTGGATCTCCACCCATTACAATCACCGTCGCCACCCCGCTTACCTCAATTCCAACTTCTGCTTCCTCCCTGCTTGTGGTGGATATCTCTGTCCACCTTGCTCCTACTCCTCTAGTGTTGTAGGTTAGTCCCGTAGATTCATCATCTGCCGCCACTTCACCAATGACCTCTTCCTCCATGTCTCCTTCCCTTCCTTTCGTTTTCGCTACCACAATGCTAGCGCCAAGCCTTCTAGAGTATTTTCTAAAGTATATGCAGAATGTGCCATCTGAGCTTTCGGGGATGCTCACCAATCAGATAGTCCAGGCTACAATAGCTCAGGATATGGCCTCTGCTGCAATGACATCCCCCTCTACTGAATCACCAAAGATGAAAGCGACCATGCAGATATCAGACGAGCGTGAACGACAACAGTTGGAGGTTGAGAAGGTGCCAGAGTATGAAGAGTTTGAATATCACAAACATCCCTTGTTCGAGCGTTGAAAGATTGATGAGGTGGCCTATGAGTCTTCTAGTGAGGGCAGTGAGGACCTTGATACTAAAGTGATTCGAGAATCGAATGATCTTGAGCTCAATGCAGAGTGGGGCAAACAATTCAAGGAAATTGAGGAAAAGGAGGCTGATGACCGACTTGCATGGGAAGAGGAGACTGCTGCTCCAGAGACAGAAGGTAATAGGTCTCTGAACGAGGAATATGGCCAAACCATAGAGCATGACAAGGAAACTTTCCTCCATGAGAACAAACAAGCAGAGAGCCCCGAGGAGCATCAAGATACTTTAAACGAGGAGGAGGATGCTGAAAAGAAGGATTCACCCAAGGAGCCGCTACATATTGAGTCCCCCGTTAGACATGAGACATTCGAACAAGATTCTGATGAAGGAAAGGAAGACACAAGAATAAATGAGAAGGATCTTGTTGTCAGAACTATCAAACTCGAAAAGAAGGACAGCGGGACTCAAAGTGAACCGCTAGGGAAAGAACCCCAAATGCCTAATTGGATGCAAAGACAACTCAAGCAAAAGACTCCTACCTTGAAGGATCCCAAGGCAAGGCTAGAAGCCATCATGGCCAGAGCATGAATAAGCACTAGAAAAGAGAAGAAGCTGAGGGTCAGATCAAAGATAACCATGGATGCCTCAGGATCAAGGGCAGTGCAGATAGCAATGTCAATGGTTGGGGAACAAGGTATAACTTACAACATCTCCACCATCGACCTGGGAGTGGCCACAAGGGAACATAAGGTTGAACATCTCCAGGAGTCAGTCGCCATAGTGGTGCACTTTATCCAACAGGATAAGGTCTCCAAAGAAGAACTAAAGGAGTAGGTGGCTGATCTAATGACTTATATTCAGTAGTGGTCATCTCCAGATGAGCAGCCTACAACATCATCGGCCCCGCCTCAATTGCTTTCCATAGAATAGATTGAAAAGCTCGAAAAGAGATGGAACTTGGACAAAACTACAAAAAATTGGTTTCGGCAGGTTTTGGACATAGGGAACACGGGCATCAACTTGGCTGCCCAGGCAGCAAATAGGTTCCTAGAAGTTCAGAAAAATCTCGAGGACACAAGGCAGATCTGTGAGAAGTTCCCAAGGAAATACGATGCAGCCTACCCAAAGATTGAGGCCATACTCACATTGCCAAGCGATGTCTGGGAGAAGGACCTTGCCTTCAAGAGTGATGATCATTGGTTGGTAGACACCTGGAAGTGAGACTATGATCACCGTAAGAGGAGGCTAGAGCAGATTTTGGAACGGATAGCTCCAGACATTGAATGGGCAAGGGAGTCCAAAGAGGAGTGTACTCAATATCTCAAACTGATGATGGGGTATGAGATGCCCACGGTCGAGATCAACCCTGAGAACATCAAGCCCCACTTCTTGAAGATTATGGAAGATGGGATGTCTGCCGAAATCACCACTGAGTTCATGTGTTTTGTGGCCCGAGCCTTCACACAATCAAAAGCTTTCAAAGAGAATGATGCTAAGTATGAGGTAGACTGGAAGAAGCTTGGCAGTAATTCTCAGGAATGGAGTTACCAAATCTTGAAATCCGACATCCTAGAGGTGGATAAGTTTCAGTCCCTGGTCCTAAGTTTCATGGAGTATGCCACGTTGAAAAAGCAAGAGGGCAATCCAGTCATCAATGAAGAGTTCCTTGAGGAATAGCTACAGCAAAGGGCGAATGGCTAAAAGACAAATTTGCTACAGTGCTGTCACTAGATGACGAAATAGGGAAGAAACAAGAAATTATTTGTAAATGTAATATATATTTGGGGGTAGGTGAAACCCTAATGTAAAATGAATCTTGGCCACATAATAGAATCGAATCTTGGCCACTCATTTTGTTTTTTGAAAACTATAAATGGGGCTCTCCTCCTCTCATTTTAAGGGAGTTGAGTTGTTGTAAAGGCATGCTACAGAAATTATAAATAGAAAATATAGTCATTTTCTGGTGTATTTCTAGGTTTCTTAGTGTGTTTAATGATTTCTCTCCCTTTTAGTTATAGTTTTGCTTTAAGTTGCTTTGTTGTTCTAGCATCTTCAGATTAGACTTGTTAAAATTTAGTATGTTATTTCTGGTTTTGGAGATAGTTGCTATGTGTATGCTTTCCTTGTCCATACTTTTGGTCATTTGTTGAAGGTAGATGACTTTAAAAAGTTAGTCTGGACTTTGATTTCATTGCTGTTCATTAAACTTTATCTTTATTCATGTTTCCATAATGAATGAATGATGAACATTTGTTGTCCCTAGAAGATAGCACAAATTTCATGATTTTGTGAGAATTCTGATTAAGTGAAATCTCGTTTAAGGAAACTATCCACAGCAGGAACCTCCATGATCATGTTCTTCAGTAGCTGCAGGTCCAGGAAACATCTTTCTTCCTCGCCCTTTTCTTTTTTTCCTTTTTTAGAAACAACTTGTGTTAAGGTTCGTTGCACATTACAAAGCCAAATCTGACGAAATAATGGAGTCTAAGACTGCTGCTTGAGCTTGCAACAAAAAATAGTAATTCCAGATCTCTAGAACTCCATTCATCAACTCAATTCTCCTACAGATTCGACCACATAAGTCCACCTTGTGATTCCAGCAAATCACATAAACAACAGAAATATTCCAAGCATCATTATGACCTGACATCCGAGAGACCTTGGGATAGTGTTCTGCAATTTGATTTATGGAAAATTGTCTTTCAAGAGAGGTAATGCACACACATATTACTTGTGTTGTGTAGTGCATGAAAACACCATCAACAGGTTGGTGATGAGAGGTTGATGGTTCCTTTAGTTTAACATTCCTTGTAAATGGTGGATTGAGATGGAGGAATGTAGTTTTGAGGTTCCATTTGATTTTTCATGGTGAAGGGAATTATGGGGAAAGATGAGGATGTTGCCATTAGATTTTGTGATGGTAATGACACACTAGGACATTGGGTCCATTGATTGAAAAGGTTCCCTTGTCCCTATCTTGAATATTTCCTTGTGCTAGAGGGGTGGTCAAGGTATTACCTGGATTGATGGGATTTGTGACTAAAAGATTATTTTGATCTAGGTTGGTGATGGATTGGTTTGATGTCGATGGTGGATTGAACTGGGTAGTTTGGGTAACCACTTGTCAAGGGTTGAATTTGCGTAAGGGTGTTAAATTTCCCTTGTTTTCCTACTTGAGGGACTTGGTTTTCATTACCTTGTGTAACATTAGGAACACTTGAAGTATTTGTGGTGATGGATGAATATGGTTGCACTCAAAATTTCAAGGTTGTTGTGGCATCATGGAATGTAAGTGTTTTTCCAAATGTTGGTGTCCAACTTGTGTTTTAGGAAAGGTTGGTGATTAATGGAATGGTCATGTTGTGAATACCCATAGTTGTTTTTGTTTCGAGACATGAAGTGAGACCAAGGTTGGTTCCTAGCCTATTTTCAAGACTAGATGTTAAGAGTTGACTTGGCATAAGGGATGGAGTTGGTTGAATCATAGATGAAGTCAAGCCTTGTGTCAATGATTGTGCAAAAAAAGATGGGGAAATTAGAGCCACATTTTCTAAGGCTTGATGTTTCATGATTCTTTCCCTAGTAAGTCCAAATGTTTTGTTCATGATATATTCTATCTCATATGGCCCTAATGGAGATGATGGTTCTTGTGATGGGGTAACTTGACTTAGATCAAATTCTTGAGCATTGGGATCACTTGAGGTGAATGTGACTTTGGTTTTCTCCACAATTCTCTTATGTTGTGATCTTGTCCTTACCATAAATTTTGGGTCACCTATGGGAGAGTTATGTTGAGATTTGTAATGTTTGAATTCTCTAGTTGAATCAAATTTAGGTAAAAGGGGCGTTGTAAGTATTTTTGGAGAAATGATGATAATGGGGGATGAAGAGATAGATGATGTGGGAAGTGATCAACATTTTGGGACACCACTTTTTACTTGAAAGTTTTGATGTTCGATGTTTGATAAAGGATGTTTATGAACTTGGAAATCTTTAGGGTAGAATCATGACCTTCAAGATGAACTAGTTTAAATATGATAACTAACTCAAGGGTGATCCCACAATAGTGGTTTACAATTTTTGGCCAAACTCAGCACTAAAATTATTATTTTTAACTAAATATTCACATTTGGGAACCTATAGCAGCTAAACCATGAGGAATTTGAAGATGATGCAAACTACAGTCTCATCACATTTTGTCTGTAGATTCTAAAAATATTTTTTTCAAATTTTTTGGAATAAGATTGCACTTCTTTTTTCATCTCCCACGAAAACAACATTTTTAAAAAGTGACGCTCACCGTATACAACATAACTTATTTTGTATGAAGGATAAAATTCTAATTTTTTCGAATTTAGATTTTCAACTACGATATCTAGCACTTTCATTTGGTCTCATAGTTTTTTGTTGAATATTTTTTCCTTAATAGACTTTTGAAGTCAAACCAATTCCAATTCAGACATAGGCAGATTGCATACAACATAACTTTTTATGTATGTATCGAAATTCAATTATTATTTTTTTAATGGATCAAGGACATCAATACCCAGCATGAACATATTTAAAAAAAAATTATTTTGATATTTTCTATTTTTCCACATGTGAAAAACAAAGACCTTGATTTTCGGTGAAAAACCTATGTTTAATAAAACTTAAAAACACATACATAATAAAAAATAAAAATATTTAAATTATATTCGTGGGATAGCTCATTTCGAGGACTACCATAATCATTTCAAATAAATTTTAAATGAATTCATTTGATCCCCCAAAAGGTAAATCAAAAGTGATTTTTTATCAACATTTTGATAGGTGTAAAGGAGACTCATTTATAGATATGTTTTAAAACTAGCGAGGTTATATCCAAGGGGTTTTGATATAAGGTGGTTTGATCAAACCCTCTTCAATTGGAATCCTTAAAATGGAACTTTCAAAGGCTTAAATCACTATATTTTCTAAAAATATGTGATTTCAGCAAAAATCAGTTCCTCTCAGAAATTGTAAACCAGCTTTGTGGGATCACCCTCAACCAAATGCATGGAAAAGGATACATTTCATATACAAAGTAGCTAAGTTAGGGTTTGAGTTTGATTGATGTATAATTCAAAGAGTTTTGGTGTGCTCAATTTTTTTGCAAATTTTGGTGAAGTGAAGGATGAAATTTGATGAAGGGGTGGATGAAATGTTTGACCCAATGTTGACCTAGAGTGAACCTTTATTTTCCAAGACCATGGTAGTGAGAAACATGTTATACCTCTAAAGTGATCAAACCCTAAGGAATCAATGATTTTGGTAAAATAGAACTCAAATGATTTTGGAAATAGGACCCAATGATTTGTACAATATAATTTTTATGTAGAGTGGATGGAAATCACAAAAAAAATTATGACACAACTTCTCTCAAATAAGCCCAACTAGGACACCAATCCCTAAATTCACTCAATAGAGCAACTCAACTACTCAACATGAAATATATCAACCAGACACAACCAGAGGCTTGGAAAGGATTTGAACACCATAAAAATGACCAAAAAAGACCATCAAACATGGTTTAACACCCATACATTACCTTCCATACATCACTTCAATAGTGAACTAGGCCTTCCTTGTAGCCATGCCCAACTAGGACAGTCAAGATCAAAGTTTGGTAAAGTCTCTAACTAGATAAAGGAGACTATTTTTAGACACCCAATAAGGACCCTCACAAGCCCTTGAAACCATAGGACATAACTCCCCAATGAAAAGCAACAAATGACCATATTTCAACACCACAAGGAGGCTTAATTCAAAGGCATAATGAAGGAGACGGATTACCTAGGCACACCCCAACACCCCTAAGCCATGAATGAGGTTCATCAAGACTCTAATACACCCATTCCATCATTTTCAAGCACCACCATCACAGAAAAATCCAGAAATCTACAAGTTTCAGACTTTTTCCCATAATTCAAGGCCTGACACATGAATATGCCAAGCCTAGGGCATTGAAGATCTTCTTACCAATTCCATATCTCCCTTATAAACCTTTTGAATCATGAATTATACTAAAAAACCCACCATTCCATCAAAAATCAGCAAATTTCCATAGTGGAATGGAGAGATAAGCACATTTCTATGTGCAAACCCTGTTTCCCTAGGGTCTCAGACCCTCTTTCTGAATAATGGGAAAATCTCCCTCAAAATGTGATGAAAATTCTTGAGACCATCACCCAATTGAAGCAAATTCTCCCCTCTATCAATCCATGTGATTTTTTTCCCCGTACAATACACTCAAATTCTGTACAATCACTAAAATCAAAGAAAAACATAGAAAGTTGAGGTAAAAACAAAGTTTTATTGCATCAATCTTCAAAACAACATCAACCAACCATGTCTCAACCCCAAGGGAGAATATTTAAGCATTCTCCAACCTTCCCCAATGGTTACCAACTACGTTTTGAACATTATGGCCGTTGAAGAGGTGCTTTACAATTTTGTTTTAATGAAAATGTTGTCAAAGTTGCTAAGCAACTTTCGACAACTTTTGACAACTTTGCCATCACATGGCATCAAGAATCCCAAAGAATCTAAAAGACTTCAAACATGCCTAATAATTATTACAAAGATAAAACACATCATTCACAACCATTATGACATCATTTTCCCATGCTTGGTTACACCATGGAAGTTTTGCCAAATTAGGACCAAGGTGCACCAAGCTTACAATTTAACATGGTTTGACCATTCAACATTTACAATCCACTTGAAATGGTCCATTCAAAATTATTACAACATGATCACAAAAAAAAAAACCAAAAATATCATAAATCCAAAGATGACCCTCAGGTTCCCCTGCACCATACACCCGAGGGTGGAGAAAATATCAAGTACCACCGGAGATCAGTTGTTGTAGAGAAGTTCCATGATGTTTGATGTCCTCTTCACTCATCCAAGTTGCATCTTTAGGTGGTAGACCCTACCATTTAACCAAATATTCATTATATACCTTATTTCATGTCATTTTTACCTCTTTAGTATCTAGGATTGCTTCAAGTTTCAAAGGTTCATATGGTGGAAGGTCCCGCACCCAATATTCATTAGTTTCCACACCTATACCTACATAACAAGATCCCTTAAAGGGTTAAAAGTCAGCAACATTAAAAATGGGAGAGATAGCCACCCCTGGAGGGAGGGCTATCTCATAGGCATTTTACCCAAATTTATGAATTATATTGCAAGGGCCTATATTCTTCATGTGAAGCTTGGTGTATCTACCCTTAGGTAGAATTTATTTCTTCAGATGTGCAAGAACCAGATCTCCCACCTTATGTTGAACATTCCTCCTTTTCAAATTTGCCCTCTCTTTGTATTTCCACACTTTTCTTGAGATTTCCCTTCACTTGTTCATGGATATCCTTCATTGCTATGAAAAAATATTCTCCTTATGCACTCTTCCTCTCCATTCCTTTCAAGTCTCCCAGCTCAAATATGCCCCTTGGGCTCATTCCATATACCACCTCAAAGGGACTTTTACCTATGCTCTTGTTTATGGAGTCATTGTAAGAATATTTTGCTTGGGCCAACACCAAATCCCATTGAAGACCATGCTCCTTTCTTAGGCACCTCAATAAATTACCAAGAGATCTATTCACCACTTCTATTTTTCCATTCGTTTGAGGATGGTAGGTAGAACTATATTGAAATTTTATCCCTAACTTCTTCCATAAGGTCCTCTAAAAGTGACCTATGAATTTGAAGTCCCTATCTGATACAATGCTCAAAGGAATGCCATGGATTCTCACAATTTCTTTGAAGAATAGTCCTACAATATTAGTGGCATCATTAGTGCTCCTACAAGGGATAAAGAGTGCCATTTTACTGAACCTATCAACCACTACAAAAACACTATCAACTCCCCTTTGATTCTTAGGCAGTGCTAAGAAAAAATCCATACTTATGCTCTCGCAAGGTCTATTTGGGATTGGTAGAGGTTGGTATAGGCTAGAATTTGAATTGTCTCTCTTTGCTCTTTGTAATATAGTGTAGTTCTCCACAAATATCCTTACATCCACCTACATTTTAGGCCAAAAGTAAAACCTCCTAACTTGCTCCAACGTTTTGTCAAGCCTAAAATAGCCTGCAAGAGCCCCAGAATGGTTTTCTCTTATCAAGTTCTATCTCATAGAACATTTTGGTATGCACAATTGAGCTCCTTTGAACAATAGACCATCTTTCAAAACATAATCAACATGTTCACTATGAAAAGCATCAGAAAATTGAGAACATGTATAAAAAATAGTCTTGAAATCTTCATCGTCCTTATACATACCTTTAAGGGCTTCTATCCCCACACTTTTCAATTGGAATTCTTGAACCATCATGACCCTTCTACTTAGGGAATCTGCAACTTTATTTTCTTGTCCCTTCTTATGTTTAATGGAGAATGTATATGCTTATAGGTATTCAACCCAGTTCATGTGACTTTGATTCATTTTTTCCTACCCATTCAAGAAACTAAGTGCATGGTTGTCAGTAAATACAATAAAATACTTTGGTAACAAGTAGTGCCTCCATTTCTTTAAGGCTTGAACCATGGCATACAACTCTAAATCATACGAAGAGTATTTTCTCTTGGCCTCATTTAGTTTTTTAATAAAGAATGCAATTGACCTACCTTCTTGAATTAGGACAACACCTATTGCTTGACCACTTGTATCAAATTCAATAGTAAGAACTTTATTAAAATTAGGAAGAGAAAGGATAGGCTATTGTGATACCTTTCTTTTAAAGTATTCAAACCTTTCATCTTCTTCATTGGTCCATAGGAACTTACTCTTCTTATCTCCCTTGATTGTGTCTATGATTGGTGCACAAATGTGACTAGAATTCTTTATGAATTTTTTGTAGAAGCTTGAAAGGCCATGAATGATCCTCACATCACCCACTGACTTAGGTGTTGGCCAATTGAGAATGGCCTCAAAATTTGATGGATCCATTTTCAAACTTCCTTTTTCTATGACAAACCCAAGGTACACCAACTCCTCCTTCATAAATTCACACTTTTGAAAGTTGATCAACAACTCCTCTTCATGCAATCTCATTAGAACCATGTCAAGATGCTTCAAATGCTCCTCCTTAGACCTGCTAAACACAAGAATGTCATCCAAATAAACCACAACAAATTTTCCAATAAATGGTTTCAATACCTCATTCATTAATCTCATGAAGGTACTAGGGGAATTGGACAAGCCAAATGGCATCACAATCCACTCATATAGACCCTCATTAGTCTTGAATGTTATTTTCCATTCATCCCCCTCTCTGATCCTAATCTGATGATACCCACTTTTCAATTCAATCTTTGAAAAATAACAAGGCTCTCCTAGAAAATCCATTAGATCCTCAATTCTTGGCATAGGAAACCTATATCTTATGGTTATCCTATTTATGGCTCTTGAGTCAGTGCATAACCTCCATTTCCAATCTTTTCTAGGAGCCAACACAGTTGGAACAACACAAGGGCTCAAACTCTTCCAAATGCATGGAAAATGATACATTTCACATACAAAATAGCTAGGTTAGGGTTTGAGTTTGATTGATGTCTAAGTCAAAGAGTGTTGGTGTGTTCAATTTTTTTGGAAAGTTTGGTGAAGTGAAGGATGAAATTTGATGAAGGGGTAGATGAAATATTTGACCCAATTTTGACCTAGAGTGAACCTTTGTTTTCCAAGAACAAGGTAGTGAGAAACATGCTATACCTCTAAAGTGATAAAACCCTAAGGAATCAATGATTTTGGTAAAATAGAACTCAAATGATTTTGGAAATAGGACCCAATGATTTTGACAATAGAATTTGGACTCAATATTTTGCAATGTTTTCCTTGAATGATAACAAGTGTAAGGTTTGGTTGTTCAACGGGAGTGATCGGTCTCCAAATGGTCACTTGGGGTTCAATTGGTCAATTTATATTTCTTAAGTGAGTTTATTTTTACCACAAACACTTGTATTGATTAAGTTTTCAAACTAAATGTTTATGTCAAAAACATCATAAATTTCATAAGGTCCATCTTGTGAAAATCAAGAGGTTGAAGCCATAGTTTCTTATGTTGACTTTGGGAAGTATGGATTGAGATATAAGTCAAGATATTTAAAAAATATCTAAGGGTAGAAATCCTTAGGACAAGCATTAATATCAAGACTATTTCAAAAGGTATCCATACTTATACCAAAGGGTTTGAAATTTTGAGGAAGATTGTGAATGTTTGTTTGTAATGTTTTGGAACCAAGGAAAGTATTAAACTGATTCACAATCATTTACCACCTAGGCCGAATGCCCATACTTGTTGAGTCCCCACTTAGATTTCTCCAAACACTAAGACAATGTGAATAGTTTGAGATTTGGCAACCCTAGCTCCCCTCCATGACACACACTTCTTGGGACCACCAAATCTCAAAATCCTAAAGATTTGAAGATCCATTTTTTTTTAATGTTTCAACAATGAATAGTACAAATGTGGGGCAGCTTTAGAATGACCATTCTTGCACCAAAAAGCATAAAGGATTTTTGGTAACTAAACAATTTGGTTCTTAGTAACAAACTAAGAACAACTAGCCATATACACACCCGCTTTTCCAGTTTAGGCTCTTACTACCATTCTTGTTCCACTTAAGGCATGGAACTAGGTGCAATATTATATACATTCCATGATAGAAGGTAATTTTACATGATTTCCCAACCTTTTATAAATCCCACCGATAAACGTGCTTGTAAGAACTTGTCTATGAGTTTCCCCTTGCAAGGTGTGTCTTATAGTAAGTCCTCTCTTAAGGGTGACACAAAGCATAAAGGTGTAGTATTTATCTTCACCCAAGATTGCATGAAGCACAAGGGGATTGGATACATACTATAAGTACACACAAACAATGAAGTACACTTGGAGTGTTTCTCTTCACCCAAGATCAAACGAAGCGTAAGGGAATTGGATACACACTAAAAGTGTGTCACAAAAAAATAAGTACTCATTCATTTTAACCTCTAAAACTAAGATGAATTAATTTTATGCACCAAATGAAATGTTAATTTGCCTTGTTCAATTTTAATTCCAATGTAAAATGATGAAGTGAGGGCTCAATTTTAGTCCCGTTTGAGCATTCTTTTCAAACCCAAATGAAAATTAGTGAGGTCCTAAAGCATAAAATGAAAAGCATAAGAAATTGGGTTATAATTTCCCCAAAAGTGTCAAGACGCATGTTACAATTATAGTTCAAATGATAATAGTATGCTTCTTTAATTCAAGTTGTATTGTCCAAACCTGCAAAACCTAGTTAGTCTAAAAACCAAAACAAGAAGTTAGAGACATGTCAGAAATTAGATGAAATAAAAAATTTAAAGCACATGTTAAAATTTAAAGCAAATGTGAGGTTGTTTGGTTCAATTTTATCCAACTTTGAAATCTAATTCATTTTATCCTTTCAAGTGTTTGAGAAATACTTTTAGAAAATTAGATTATAACAACTTGAGATAATGAAATATTTCTCAAATCATGCTCAATTTTGAAGTCGTCAAATGTTTTGGAAAGATAAAAATGAGATCTTTAAAACCCAACAACCTTTCTGTAAGATTAGTAATATGGAATTCACTGAAAATTAAGGGAAATCTTGCATTTAAGAGATTAAACCCAAAATTTAAAAAAATAGGAAAATTAATGACGGACAACAACTTGAGATAATGAAAACTTCCTCAAATCTTAATCAATTTTGAAATTATAAAATGTTTTGGAAAGATAAACATGAGATCTTCAAAACCCATCAACCTTTCTACAAAGAATTCATTAAAAAATGAAGGAAAATCATGCATTTAAGAGATTAAACCAAAAAAAAAAAAAAAAACACAGCAAAATTAATGATAGAAAGCAACTTGAGATAGTAAAAAATTATTCAAATCTTGATCAATTTTGAAATCATAAAATGTTTTGGAATGCTAAACATGAGATCTTCAAAACCCAACAACCTTTATGCAAGATTAGTCATATAGAATTCATTAAAAATTAAGGAAAATCATATATTTAAGAGATTAAACCTAAAATTTCTATAAAAAAAACACAAAACATTAAAGTTTTCCCTCCTAGCACCAAAATGTGTTCAATGATAGTGAAGGTTAACTACACCCTATCCATATGAATTCGAGGCATATTTAACCCACTAGGCATCAATCCCAATAAGATCATTGACCATAAACAAAGACAAAAAAACCACTAAAACTAACATTCTAAATCATGAAAGCGTGAAAAAATTCTAATCTAATAAATTGAAACTTATCCTAGTGGGGGTGTGGTGTCGCATTGATGTGGGATGGCAACCCTTTCCCAATCCCTTGGATAATGAGCTTGTTACAATAAGTTTTATTGAAGGAAAATGATGAAACCATTGATAGATGTGTATGAAAACATGATTTAAAACTAAATGAACATGATGCAAGTTATTTTAACATGATTTATGCTAAGATGATTGATATGGGTGTATGCAAATATTTTCTAAATGCATGAAAGCTTCAAAAGATTAAAATTCTAATTAACAAATAAGCTAAATGCATGCATCTATGTTATCATGGAAGCCATTAATGAAAGCTAAGCTAATATGCAAGTAAATAAAGATAAAATGATGTTAAATGTGAGAGCAAGTGAAAATGATTTTAACAACATAAGTTTGCTGGTAAAAGATGGATCCATTTGTCTCCAAATAATTCTTTATTTATAGGAAAACAAATGAAAAATGAAGGGCTAAGATTGAAAAAGCTAATCAATGGTAAAAAATGAAAGAATATGGAGACATGGATCATGGATTCTCATCAAGGGTTGAAAATGCAAGTTGATATTTAATCAAGGGTTTACATTCATGCAAACAAACACACTTTTGACCTATACAAGAGGTCACAAGTTAACTTGCACATGAAGCTTTGTAAGAATATTCTATTTTTCAAATGAGTGAGAAAAGATAATATTCTTTGGGATATTCTCATGGGTGAGGGAAATCGATATTTTAGCAAATTATAACAAAGTTTTAATGTGCAAAAGGGGAAGGAATATTCCATGGGAATATTCCTTTTGGAAGAATGTTGAAAGGAGGAATATTCCTTTTCAAATGGGGGGATTAGATTTATTAATAATTTGATAATTAAATAAAGTTTCAATTATGTAAATTAGGGAATTTAGACAATATTCATTAAATAAAATGATTTAATGAAAAGGGGAAGGTGATATGACATTTAATTAAATAATTTAGGGTTATTTAATTAAATAAGAGGACTTTAGGGATTTAAATTAAATAGCTTGATGTATTTAATTTAATAAGATGAAATGTCAGCATGAAAGGGGATAAATTAATCTAATTAGGTCAATTAGATTAATAGATGAAAATGAGGCAATTAATTAAATATCTAGTCTGATTTAATTAATTAAGCAAAATGAGGATGAGTTTTAGGATGAAATGATGTTATTTAGCTAATGTGATCCATCGAGACAATTTTAAGTGTCTACAAGAACCAAGCATTAAGGTCTATTGAAATGAATGAAAGTAAAATTTGGCACCAAAGATATGGTCACCTATGTTTTAGTGGGTTACTCTTACTCAAGAGATTAAAAATGGTTGAAGGTCTACCTTTCATTGAAAATACAAAAAATGTTTGTGAAGAATGTGTTATTGGCAAACAACACAGGGTTAGCTTTACAATTGGAAAATCTAGTAGAGATAAGCATCATCTTGAGATAATCCACAAAAATTTGTGTGGTCCTATGGAAACACCTTCTTTGAATAAATCTAAGTATTTTCTAACCTTCATTAATGATTACTCAAGAAAAACTTGGGTTTATTGTTTGGCTACAAAATCAAAAGTGTTTGAAAATTTTGTAGAATTCAAGAAGTTGGTTGAAAAGCAAAGTGATAAGGTAAGACAATGGAGGTGAGTGCAAATAAAATCATTTTCTAGATTTTTTTAAAAATCATAGAATCAAGAGAGAGTTCACTAATTCTTGTAGACATTAAAAAATGTCCTAGACTTGCTAACACCATTTTCCCCTATCAATTCCTTTATCTAATGTCATAAGTCTTCTATTAATTAAATAATTTTAATTATTTAATTATTTAATTTCTATTTTTTTCCTCTTTTGATTAATTAAATAAATGTTAATTACATCGCTAATGTCCTTTTCAGCTACAATTTAATAAATTTTATTTATTTTTTTAATTTATTATCCATCTTTCAACTATAATTAAATAATTATTCTAATTATTTCATTATTCATTAGCTTCTTCCATTATTAAATTAAATACATTTTATTAAATTGCCTACTAATTTTTCATTTTCTTCCCACTTTTGAATTAAATTATTATTTAATTTAAAAGTCAACCTGTCACATGTCTTCTATAATTAAATAATACTTTTATTATTTAATTTTCTCCAATAACCTCTTTTTCTGTGCCAACCTCTTTATCTATGTCATTCTTATCTCTTCATGTCTCATTTAATTTCAACCTTTGATTGAATTATTTTATAATTCAATCTTAACCATTGATTTCTTGTCATTGCCCTAATTTAGCCCTAACCCTATTTCATACTACATATTTCAATCTTGACCATTGATTGTCATGTCATATTGGTTTTTAATCCTAACTCTTCATTGAAATTTTTCTTTTCTATAAAAGACCATACTCTTGTCATTTTCATTCATCTAGTTCATATGCAAGTACATGCTACTAGTGTGAGACAACAATCTTCAATATTTTGCTAGTCATTGTCATTAAGCCTATTTACACACTCAAATATGAGGGAAATTATCATATTCAAGCAAAATGGAGAAGTGAAATGAAGGTGAATCAATGATGGCATGAAGATATGGTAATATTGCTTTATGTTTTATGTCTTTATGCTTATTTTTGCTTCATTGTTTATTGGGGTTGGATTTTTATGCATTATTACCTAACCTTAATATTTTAGCCTTGATTACATTGGTGAACTTGACATGAAAGGATAAATTTATAAAAATCGTATGAAAATTTTGGATTTGCAATAGGTATAGATCGACGCAATTGCAAGTTGGATCGATGCAATCACATTTCACACAGAGCCTAAATTGCAAAGTTGAATGACACAATTGCTTTGTTTTAGGGCACAATTTGTCTATTTCTAATTTTGTGGGTTTTCTATTAGATGTAGGTCCTCTGGTTTTTCATTACATTAGGCTAGCTCAAGTTCATTTCATATCAATTATTAGGTTGCTTGCATTTGGTAGGTTTTTTGTTATTTTGTAGACCTAGATTTGTGTGACACAATCGATTGTTATTCAATGCAACTACTATCGATGAACACCACAATCATATATTTTGTGACATAGTCGACATTTAGAACATCACAGTTGCAGTCTCTGAGTTGCAACCACCTCTGGTAGTGAGCCACAACTGTGTCTTCCTGTGACACAATTTCTTGTTCATTTATAGTTTATAGTTTTATTCAAAATTTCCAATTTTATTCTTTTGCATTTCATAGTTTAGGAGTTTTTGGGTTACTAACAGTTTATTTCCAATGTGTGGCATAGGTGGAAATGAGACATCCAATTTAAACATTAATAATCAAACTATCTTGTCTTCTTTTCATTCACTCATTGGATTAAAATTAACTTTACATTCACACATCATTGGCCTTAAATTTACCTTAATTTTCATTTCACTAATTGGCTAAAAGGAACTTGCATCTCACTCATTGGTCTAAAATTAACCTTGCATCAAGTGTATTTTCACATATTACTTTGAGGGTTAAAAAGAAAAAGTGTTTTCATTGTCTTTTGGTTTTTATTTTGCTTCAATGTGTGTATGCTCTTCTCTTGCACCACTTGGTGATCTTGAGAATCAAAAATTATCTTTAATAATTTTGTACAATCACCCACACATTTGGATTTGGAATTAAAATGAACCCCATGTGAGTGTGAGGCAAAGGTGTTGTGTATGCTCTCTCCTTACGATTAGTGTGATCTTGGAGATAAAAAACAACGTACTTCCTTACTTTTGTATACCTATTTTTTAGAGGGCTTTCCACCCCACTTCAAATGGTGGGAATGACCCAAGAAGTAACAAGCTAAATCCAAGCTCTTCCAAATCACTTTATAAGAAAATTGCTTCATGATGAAAGTCATTAAGCAATAAGTGCAGATGTGTCATACTGAAAAGTGCCACCCTCAGTAGCCCCATGAGCTATGTCAAAATCCTTTCTTAGGAAGGGACTGGGAGGCCTCTTGATTGACCATAATCTTGAGCTAATCTTGCCACATGTATGACCACCTTGAATGAATTCCCTTACTAAGAACCAATTTTTTTACTAGCCAAAAACCTTGTTATACACTCATTGATCATAGGAGGTTGGACCTTTGAAGTTGTCCCATGTCTTCACTAAGCATGTGTAGAGGCATGAATTCTTCTTTGGGGAATTGAGACTTGGTGAGCCCAATAAGTGAGTGTTATGGAGGGGAGCTAGTGCGACCAAGTCTCTAGTTGTCTGCCTTGTTTAAGTGGCTGGAGAAATACAAGTGGAGATATCAACCAATGGTTTCCTTGCCAACCCCAGGATTGTGCATTGTTTGCAAGTGTCTTTTTGCACATTTAAAATTTTTAAACATTCAGACTAGATAAAAGACAAGTGTTTTCAGATTTTTTTTGTGTTTGCTAGAATTGAACATCACAAAATCACCTTGAAATTTTGTCAAAACTAAGCAAAAAACACTGTAAACTGTAATTGACTGTCCTTCACCCCAATCATGGCATAGAAAACCACAATCATAATTCGAGAAAACCACAATCACCATTCTAGAAAACCACAATTGACTGTGCTTAACCACAACCGAGAATTCAAACGACTCAATTTTCTGTCACAAAAAATCTTGAGGAAAATTGAAAGAAAGTCATTTTTTGATTGATCGTGAGCATAACCCAAGTCTTTGACCATAGAATTGCAACACTTTTATTCAATTTATAGCCATCTATCTACCATTGCATACCTTGCATCCACCATAGGAAAAAAATTAAGGAATCTTCTAGCTTGCATATACCTTCTTGTGAACCTTAGTCTTGAAAACTTATCAAAATTGAGACTAGTCCATAGTGACCAAATAAAATTTGTCTTGACTTCAACCCTTCCATTATTTTAGTCCTTCTGTCATCTAGGTTGGCTCTCAACTCACAAGGCTAGTTTGAGACCACCTTTTTCAAACCTTGTCATTTATTCATCATCATTTTTGAAATCTTGATAAGCCAAATTTGTAACCTTGGCTACCTTAGTTTGGTCAAACAACCTTGCTTTGGTTCTTCCATGGGGTTTTTAGTAATCATACCTTTAGTCATCACTTTAGTTCATATTACCATTTCAACTACAATCCATTTTACACTTGTATGTCATTTAGCATACTTATAAACCATTCTAGATTTTTATCTCACACTTAAACATCATCCTTAGACACTTATATCCAAAAAATATAAAATAAATAGACACCTTGCATAGACATTGCTATAGCTTGGACCTCATTGTGACACTATCCTATTGACATCTTGATACCTTGTCACTTTGAATTCATAACTTTGTATTTTCCTTATACATATCCTTCATCTTTCATAACCTTAGCCATCCTTAGGAATACCTTTTCATAATCACCTTACACATCCCATCACATCATCCTCACATTTACTTTCCCTTTTTCAAGTTATACATGGTTGAAACTAGGCCACAAAGGAAAAGAAAAAACATGGCTTTCCCACAAGACAATGAGCTTGTTAACTCATTTGGAAATTCCTCACAAGGGGCACCTAGACCATACAAATAATTATTGGAGAAATATGTCACTAGAGATCAAAGTGGAAACATTCTCATAGAAGAAATAAAGGTTACCGCATAAGATCCCAAATTTTCCTCTTTTGTGGATGAATTTTTCACACATGACTGACAACACTATCTAGCCAAATTATTGACAAAAAGTGCCACATTACCTCCAAATTTTGATGTCAATACATTACAAGAACCATCCAAATCCATCAATCAAACTCAAGGAAACAATAAAACTATCTCTAGCGGCTCTATCCCACAAGTTAATACATCTATTCCATTAGGAGGAACTACAAAATATGCAACAAAAATTCACACCTCCTTATTTACACAAGGCATGACACAAAGAATGACCTTCAACACAAAAAAGCCCTTGAAATTTACCATAGGTGCATCATCCTTAAGTCCATTTGACATAAACAAGAAGCCTAAAGTTACCATCAACACAACAAATTCTATACCAAACATAGGGGCTTCTCAACAAATCATCATGTCACAATTAGGACATATTTCTCATGGAAATACCCAATGTTCCATTTCACAAAACACATAACTTGGAAACCAAAGACCTGTCCCACAATATGCTAACCAAAATCCACATGGTCAAACTTTTACAAGATCATGGCATATACTATCCAATTTACTTCATAACACTCATATACAGACATCAAATCAAAATATATCAAATAAAAATCCATCATACACATACATGTCCCAAACACAAAACCAAAACCCACCACTAACACATATATCTAATCAAAGCTCATCCCACAATATTGGACTTCAAAACACCAACATGAGCTTACAAAATACACAAGATCCATCATTGGCACAAGTGGATGTCTTACAAACTCAAATTTTGGCCTTGCAACAACATATGGAAAATACACAAATGTCCAAAAAAAAGACTTACTCTACTCAAGACTTATGTCCTTTTCCTTTCAATAGGATGTTATACAAGCCACCCTTCCCACATGGCTATGCCATACCAAACTTGCCTAAGTACAAAGGAAGGAGCAATCCACTTGAACGCACGATAATTTGGCATGGCATGTATAGACATTACATATGATCCTACGTACCTAATGAAACTTTTCCCAAGAAGTCTTACAGTTATAGCACTTGAGTGGTTCTCACGGTTACTGACTAGCATAAAAACATGGGGATAACTAGAAAACAAGTTTTTGGAACACTTCTCATTTAACATTGACAAAAAAATTACCATTTCCACTCTATTCCATACCACACAAGAAGAGGGTGGAAATTTTGTAACCTTCTTCCAATGATGGGGAGGCTTGGCTAGTTGATGTCTCGTTGAGATACCCGAGAAATAGAAAGTTGTCATGTTCATTGAAAACTTAAACTCAAACTTTAAGCATGACTTGCGAGTGCAATGTTGTACTTCCTTTACTGATTTAGTGGAAAAGGTATCATCCTTGAAAAGGATTTAATTGAAAAGGGATAGAAAATGATTTAATTGAAAAAAGATAAATTAAGATGCCCAACAAAATACCAACACTCAAAACACCTCAAACGACAAGAGAAAATGTTAGGGCCGAAACAAGAATGTGACTAATGATGGAGTTGTCAATGCTAAGATTGTATATACATGTCCTACTATCACACTTACGAGGCCTAACACATCAAACAATGCACAAAGAATGCATGACCAAACTGCCAATGCAGTCCAAAATACAGAACAATCAAGAACCCAAAGGAATTTTCCAATAAAACGTCAGTATACTTCTTTAAGGGAGTCGATTGAGTCGGTTCTCAAATAATTCCAGCAACATAAGGCCATACAACTTCTCAAGGTAAAACAATATGATCCTAGGAAGTTAAAACCCTCATGATGGGATGACACCTTTTGTGACTATCATCGAGGTAAGGGACATTCCACTGCACAATGCTGACAACTGAAAAACATCATACAAGACCTTGTGGATAATGGAACCATTGAAGTTAACGAACATAAAAAAAATCTTCAAATAATGACCATAAAGTTCTCACTAATCCTTTACATGACCATGAAAAAGGAAAGGCCTCTAGCTTGGGCAATAAGACCAACAATAATTCAGCCAATTATGCTAATGTCAAATATTATTATAACCATACCACTATCATAAATCACATTCGAGCTACTAATGAATATGTCAACACCATTACCATTAAGAAACCTCTCTAATGTGTTGTCAATACTCACCAAACCAAGGTAACCATTCAAGGTCCTCCACCATAGAAATAACAACCTTCAAATCCTCAGTACAACTTGTTAGACCAATTGGGAAAGACCCCTGCACAAATATCTATCTTAGAATTGTTACATATATCATGTGATCACCAAGCCCTCCTTGACAAGGCTTTTTAGAAAACAACCATCCCTAACGACCTTGACGTTAATAATTTCTAGGAGATGGTAGGCTATTTGAAAAATTACCATCATGCCACCTTTTCCAAACAAGATTATTCAGCCGACAAGACAAACCATAATGACCATTTACACCTTGAAGTCCTTGTCCACAAAGCCAAATTCAAATGAGTTCTTGTAGACGGTGGAGCAGGGTTAAAAATTTGTACCTTAAAATTGGTTAACATGTTGGGCTTCTCAAAAGAATGTGTAGAAACTAGTAAGAGCATTATCATCAAGGAATATGATGACAAAGAATGATCATCTAAAGGAGTCATAACATTACCTATCAGAGTTGGTTCTATAGTCATGGAAACCACTTTTCAAGTCTTAGATCTTTACTACCTTCCATACAACCTTCTCCTAGGCCAACCATGGATTCATGCCATGAGGGCTATGCCATCCACATACCACCAATGCCTTAAATTCCCATACACCGACACTAAAATCACAATAACCGACGGTCTCGATCCATTCCAATATTGCAATAACCTACGAGGGATCACACAATTCCAAGTGCCTGTCAATAATGAAGCTTCATCTTCTACTTTGTCACATTACGTTGTCCCATTTTAATTTACTAAAGAATCCAATTCATCTACCATACGATAAAAGCCCAAGGTCCAAGTCGATGATATGGGATGTGAGTATCATATGGACAAGTTGCAGACAAACGATAGTGCTAATGCTATTGAGAAGGCTCAAGACTCCAAAAATGATGTCAAGACTGCTTCCGAAGATACACAAATAGATGACTGTAAGTGGATCGAAACCTCTTGCGATCCTGATGACACATCTGCCTTTACCTTATCCACTTTTGCAAAAAAATTTCATGTACATCATAATCCCATGTTTGACCAAGATATATGATAATCCACTCTTTGATCTTGACCCCATTGAGGATATCCAAACATCATCTTTCCCTACCGCTTTTCCCGGGTTAGGGTATGTATCCCCTACTTTCACCTTTGCTAAGTCATTTTTCCAAGTCATCAAGTATGTGCAAGCCTCCATTGACACAAATAGTACTGAAAACGAGAGTCCCAAAGTATTCATTGATGACATCATCATTCCCTATCATCCACTAAAAAATTCTATCACTTCATCTAGGCCATCCATTCCACTCACATCCATCTGCATCCTAGACATGGATTTTTAGAAATTCAAAGTTGAATCCTGTAGCTCTTAGTCTACTTTTTTGTTCCTGATTCAGATCTGGGTCTGAAACTACAAAATTTAACTTGTAGGTCATCTCGAAGCTCCTCCAAGGCTTGTTCACAACTCTAACAATTTTTACTTGTTTTGACAACTTGATGACAACTTTCCCAATCTTTCTCCTTCATAAATCTACAACCTAGACCTACAAATCACATATAGAGAGGGAAAAATGGTTATGGGGTTAGAGAATAGGGTTTTTCCTTGGTCCAACCCCTTGTTGGTAATTAAACCTTGAAATGAAAAAAAATGTAAAGGAGAATGATGAATGAACACAAGGTAATGTTGCAACTCACCAAACCCTAGAAATAAGTGTTGATGTTATGATAGCTTCGGTCTGCACTTCCCAAGAAGAAAAGATAAATTAAATGAATAAGCCTCTTGGCTATTTAATTTATATCAAACATTTTATTTGCTAAAGGGCCGACCCTTATAAGTTCGCCTATTCTTGTCTTAACCTTGAGCCGACCTTAAGACATGTTAATTGTTCATTATTTATTATGTAAAGGCCGACCTAAATGAAGAGGCACCTATGTTGTATATGTACAAGGTCACTATGGCATTGTAAATCATTCCATCAAGCAAGTTTGCATTTATCATTAAGAGCAGAATTCGCATTTGCAGCAGTAGTCCGATTTCAAGGAAGAAGACATTCATTTGTATCTTTTGTATCTAGGAGAGGTGTGACCTCACTACATTCTTTATTGGCCATTGTTGGGCCTGAGTTGTAAGCAAATTTCTGCTAGTTGTTCTACATTATAGAAGAGATCATTTGCTGGGTTTTTCTCCCTCAAGAGGAGGGTTTTCCCAGGGTATCTTGTTGTGTTCATTGTCTTATATGTTGCAATTCTATTGAGTTCTTTATTGTCTAATCTGATCTAAGAAACACTAACATGGTATCAGAGCGGGTGTGAAAAAGATCGTGATCAGATTCAGATTTGTTAGTTTGCAACTCTCATTAATTTTCTTTTCAGTCTATCTTCTAAATTTCTCAAGATGGTGAATGGTCTAAAAATTGAGGATAGACTCGAAGGAATCTCAAACTACACATCATGGAGGTTTAGGTTCATGCTAACTTTGGAAGAGAATGATTTGGCTGAGTTTGTGAAAACAAAAGTTCCCGAACCTGAGGGGGAAGAAGAGAAGCTGCAATGGAGAAAGAAAGACACTAGGGCAAAGAAAGTATTGGTTGATTCCATCAAGGATCATATTCTACCAATTGTCTTCAAGTTGGATACAGCAAGAGAGATGTTTACAACCTTGGAAGAGATGTACGAAATCAACAACACCAGTCGAGCCCTTGCACTGAAGCAACAACTTCATCATGTGAAAATGGCGAAAGGAGAATATGTTATTACATACTTCATGAGGATTTCAGAGATAAAAGATCAGCTCTCCACTATTGGTCACATGATTGATGATAAAGAACTAACTATGCTTGCTCTCAATGGTCTTCCACTTTCTTGGGAGGCGTTCATTCAAGGAATCAGTGCAAGATCTAAACTTCCCAAGTTTGATCGATTGAGGATTGACTGCATTCAAGAGGAGTCAAGACTAACAACAAGAGGAATTGGTCAAAGCTCAAAGAATGAAGAATTACAAGTTCTTGCCTCTCATTCATCAAACAAAAGTAAAGGCTTTAAGAAAGGATTCTTCAAGAGGAATCGAGAAGATGGAAATGATGATGCTCCTACCTTCAAAAGGAAACGAGACATGTCCAAGATTCAATGTTTTCGTTGTGATAAGTATGGTCACTTTGCGAGGGTTTGCCCTCAACGACCTAAGCTTCAAGTTGCCACTGCAGATGTTGAAGAAGTCGCTCCACAAAAGGACTCCAGTGATTATCTATTTTATTCAGCCTTGTCTAGCAATGTTTCTACTGACTCTAACACTTGGTTGATTGATAGTGGTGCTTCTAGGCACATCACCGGGTTCAGAGGTCACCTTTCAAACTTAATGGAAAGCAACTCTAGTGATCAAGTTGTTATTGGAGATGATGCTAGATATTCTGTAAAAGGGATTGGAAATTCCACTCTTCACTTGGATTCCGGAATTTCTTTGGAGTTGAATGATGTACTGTTCGTACCAGGGATAAAGAGGAACCTTGTTTCAATTTCAGCATTAGAAGACAAGGGCTATCAAGTTGCCTTCTCTAAAGGGAAAGTTCTTATATGGGCAAAGAACTCCAGCTTCAAAACTACTCAAGTGATTGGAGTTAGACATGAATGTCTCTACAGGCTGTGCACTCGTCCTCTTCAAGCACTTGTGCATAACAGTACCAGCATGTGTGATCTTTGGCATCGAAGATTGGCTCACATTCACTTTCGTGCTCTACCTATCATGGAGAAGATGGTCACCGGTCTTCCGAAATTCGATCAAGAACATGAAGGTACATGCAAGGGATGTGCCCTAGGCAAGAACACAAAAGGTACGTTTCATTCCAGTGAAAGTAGATCTAAATGTATTCTTGATCTCATTCATTCTGATTTGTGTGGTCCAATGTCTATTGCATCATCTAGTGGTTTCTTGTATTATATTATTTTCATTGATGATTACTCTAGAAAGACTTGGATTTATTTCTTGAGATCTAAAGAATCAGAAGAAGTATTAGAAAGATTCAGAGAATTCAAAGCACAGATTGAAAATCTGTCTGGGAAGAGGATCAAGGTATTGAGATCTGATAATGGTGGAGAATACACTTCTGGCACATTTCGAGACTTTTGTATTGAAGCAGGGATTAAGAGGGAGTTCAGTGTTCCCTATAATCCACAACAAAATGGTATTGCTGAAAGGAAGAATAGCTCTATTGTGGAAGTAGTGAAAGCTATGATTCATGATCAAGACTTACAAATCTCTCTTTGGGCTGAAGCATCAAGAACAACTGTCTATGTTCAAAACAGGAGTCCCCACAGGATCTTAGAGAATAAAACCCCTGAAGAAGCATTCTCAGGCGTGAAGCCTGAAGTTAGTCATTTGAGGATCTTTGGCTGTCCAGTCTATGTTCATATTCCAAAGGAAAAAAGAACAAAACTAGAACCTTCTGGGAAGAAAAGAATTCTTGTAGGCTACAGTGAGACATCAAAACCTTACAGGATATACATTCCTGGACAGAAGTCTATTGAGATCAATAGAGATGTCACATTTGAGGAAGATGTTGCTTACAGAAGGTCCAAAGGCACTCCTATGGAGATTGATGAAGAAGAACCTCCTCAAGATATGGAAGTTGACCATATTCCAGAGAATCTGAAGGAGGATACAAAACCTATAGAAGATATTGATCCAACTGAGCCTTTGGATCCTACTGATGGGCCTCTAGACATTGTGATTGGAAAGAAAAGACCTCTTTGGGCTCGCAGGACAATGCAGGAAGCAGAAAGGTTTGCAGCTCCAAGAGGAGCCTTCAGAGAAAGCAAGAGACCTCACAAGTTCTCTAGTTATGTTGCCTTGATGAGTCAGATTATTGAGTCAGAGCCTTCAAATGTTGAAGAAGCTTCTAGTCAACAAGTATGGAAGGATGCCATGATTGAGGAGTATCAGTCTATACTTAAGAACGATGTTTGGGATATAGTTCCTAGACCCAAAGACAAATCTGTGGTGTCTTCTAAGTGGCTCTTCAAGATCAAGCATGCAGCTGATGGGAGCATTGAGAAACACAAGGCTAGATTTGTGGCTAGAGGGTTCTCACAAAAAGAGGGAGTTGACTATGAAGAAACTTTTGCTCCTGTGGCTTGTTACACGTCTGTTAGAACCATCATTGCTATTGCTGCATCTAGAGGATAGAAGATTCACCAAATGGATGTAAAGATAGCTTTTTTGAATGGCATAATAGAAGAAGAGGTTTACATTGAGCAACCAGAAGGATTTGAGGTGCATGGGAAAGAGTCTCATGTTTGCAAGCTAAAGAAGGCCTTGTATGGTCTTAAACAAGCTCCTTGTGCTTGGTATGAAATAATTGATCAGTATCTTTCAAGTCTGGGTTTCTCAAAGAATGATGCAGATTCTAACCTCTACTTCAAAGTAGTAAATGGTGAAGCATTAATTTTGGTTTTATATGTTGATGACTTGATCATTACTGGTGAAGAACATCTAATTTTAAAATGCAAGAAGGAATTAGCTTCAGAGTTTGAGATGAAGAATCTAGGTCTTATGCATTACTTTCTTGGCTTAGAAGTTTGGCAAAAGCCAGATGAGATGATTCTAAGTCAAGGCAAGTATACTGTTGACATTCTCAAAAGGTTTGGTATGATTGACTGCAAACCTATGTCTACACCCATGGAGACTAACTTAGATAAGTTGAAAGAAGCAGCTAGTTCAGAACCAGTGGATTCTACGATGTATAGACAGTTGATTGGTTCATTGATGTATCTAGTTAACACTAGACCTGATATTTGCTATGCAGTGAGTGCACTTAGCCAGTTTATGTGTGAACCAAAGCAAATACATCTTGTAGCAGCTAAACATATCCTGAGATATTTATGTGGCACAATTGGATATGGGTTGAGATATTCTTCAAACGTGGATTTGGAGCTGCATGGTTTTACTGATTCTGATTGGGCAGGATGTGTTTCAGATCAGAAGAGTACCTCTGGTTGTTGCTTCAGTTTGGGGACTGCTATGATTTCCTGGTGTAGCAAGAAACAGTCTTCAGTGGCCTTGAGTACAACTGAAGCAAAGTATATAGCAGCTTGTGTGGTAGCTCGTGAGGTAGTGTGGCTTCGTAAGCTCCTTGCAGGATTGTTTGTTCAATCAATGGAGACTACTATTATACACTATGATAATCAAAGCTGTGTGAAGCTTTTTGTCAATCCTATGTTTCATGACAGAACAAAACATGTTGAGATCAAGTACCACTATATTAGAGATATGGTGCAAAGGAAAGCTATACAGTTGAGGTATATCAGCACTGAAGAGCAAACGGCAGACATTCTCACCAAGCCTCTCGCCAGGATTAAGTTTGTGTACTTCCGAGAGAAACTTGGTATGGTGGAGAATGCAGTCTTGACTGAGAAAAGAGTCTCAGTAATCAGTGATCCTTGATTGATAATGCAATTCTCTGCTGAGAGAGAGTTGAGGTGCAAGCCCTTGATAATGCAATTCTCTGCTGAGAGAGAGTTGAGGTGTAAGCCCTTGATAATGCAATTCTCTGCTGAGAGAGAGTTGAGGTGTAAGCCCTTGATAATGCAATTCTCTATTGAGAGAGATTTGAGGTGAAAGCCCTTGTTTCCACCCTCTGGGAGAAGCTATGGTGGATGTCATGTGTGTGACTCCATGACAACATCACGTGAGGGAATCCGTGATGACTTTATACCATCTATGGGAGTAGCCATAATGGTTAATATCACGTTGAGGTGATATTCTATTTTGTTTTCATTCTAATATGATGTGTCTTGTGCAGATGGAAGTTCATCCCTAGCTGAGAGGGAGTGTTGATGTTATGACAGCTTCGGTCTGCACTTCCCAAGAAGAAAAGATAAATTAAATGAATAAGCCTCTTTGCTATTTAATTTATATCAAACATTTTATTTGCTAAAGGGCCGACCCTTATAAGTTCGCCTATTCTTGTCTTAACCTTGAGCCGACCTTAAGACATGTTAATTGTTCATTATTTATTATGTAAAGGCCGACCTAAATGAAGAGGCACCTATGTTGTATATGTACAAGGTCACTATGGCATTGTAAATCATTCCATCAAGCAAGTTTGCATTTATCATTAAGAGCAGAATTCGCATTTGCAGCAGCAGTCCGATTTCAAGGAAGAAGACATTCATTTGTATCTTGTGTATCTAGGAGAGGTGCGACCTCACTACATTCTTTATTGGGCATTGCTGGGCCTGAGTTGTAAGCAGATTTCTGCTAGTTGTTCTACATTATAGAAGAGATCATTTGCTGGGTTTTTCTCCCTCAAGAGGAGGGTTTTCCCAGGGTATCTTGTTGTGTTCATTGTCTTATATGTTGCAATTCTATTGAGTTTTTTATTGTCTAATCTGATCTAAGAAACACTAACAATAAGGTGCTGTAATTATGATTGAAATGGTTGCAGTGGATGTGGTTCTTGATTCTTGCTTGAAGGAGATATATCTTGAATGTAAAGCTTGCTTGGATCATGAAATCTAAATCACAATTGTGAGCACAATAATAAACATGAATAATGTGATCTTTTACATGATGAATGATTCTTGAAGAATGCTCTTGAAAGCTTGATAATTTTTCCTTGAAAACCTTGAATTCTCTTGATCAAATGCTCTTGTGAACTCAATTTTCTATTAGGATGTTCTCACAAAAGTCAGATGAAAATGAGTGAAAGAACCTTGTATTTATACTAATTTATGTTAGAATTCCTAAAACTACAACACTACAAACCAACATTGGATCTTGGAGAATAAAATCTCACCAAAGATTTAAATTAAATTTGGTTTTTGAGTTAAAGGGGACTCATTCTCCACCTTGGGTGAATGGGTCCCACCTAAGGGGATCCACTCACCCAAAATGACGAATGAGTCCCACCTTAGGAATTTGATGTGGGTTTTCAATATTTTGATGTTTTAAATTCATTTTGTCAGGATTATCCTCAGAAATACACATAAATAAGGCTTGTGGATGCAAAAAGGGGCCAATTAAAGCATAAGAAAGTCCAAAAATTAATAAAAATCCTATAGGAATGTGAAAGTGTGTTACAACGCTTTACAAAACACCAAATAAGGCAAGGTTAAGATAAATTGTGATTGAAAGAATGTTAATTATGCTTAGAAATTCTAGAAAAGTGTTGAAGTGTGTTACAACCCTTTACAACACCTTTACAAGGCATCATTAAAATACATTAGTTCACAAGGGCCCAAGACCTAATGTTAATGTTTTATCCACATTACAACACTAAATCAAGGCCACACTAAGCCAAAATCTAGAAGGAGGAGCTAAACAAGCACAGAAAAGGGTAAGGACTCTTTTTTTGACATTACAAGGATCACATAATATAAGTATATTAGAATGTCATACTTGAGTTAAAAAACCAATCACATCAACCATTATAAACTACATACTTTGGGTTGCTTCCTAGTTAGGGCAAATATTTTTATTGCTTTTAGCTTTATATCTCATCAATGGGTAAAATTTGCACTAAGTCATATTTCCTCCCTTTATGAGAAAGTCTCCATTTGCTTAGTTTTATCATATATTATATATTTATTATAATATTTTGCAAACATGGTTTTATTAATTTATTAGCATTTTGATGTAGAGGTATGTAATTTTATTAGTTA
Source organism: Sequoiadendron giganteum (assembly GCA_007115665.2). NCBI lineage: Eukaryota > Viridiplantae > Streptophyta > Pinopsida > Cupressales > Cupressaceae > Sequoiadendron > Sequoiadendron giganteum. The sequence continues at coordinate 129,398,416 of CM021107.1, read as the reverse complement.
GTATTAGTTAAAGATATATGTTTTGGATTATTTTTTTAATTGTTTAATTTTACATTTTGATTATATTTTAAGTGTTGTCAAAGATATCCTTGTTGATGAAGATGATGTTTGATTATAGAAGTTGGTGTTTGCTAATGCAAATGATATCTAGATAAAGAAGTTGATACTTGGTAAATTTGTGGGATGGACTATTGAAGTCAGTGGGAGGCTATAGAAGTGAGCATGTGCTTGTTGAAACACTCATATTATTGTAGAAGTACACAAGGTACAAAATTGCATATGCTACAAAAGAAAAAATGATACAAAATTGAATATGAGGACAAATTTTATATTATTTGATTATGATATTTTTAATATCCAAACAATATTAAATACTCTTAGTCATCTTGAAGAACATATATAGTATATATAGTTGTGGATTGGGTGTTCACCTAACATACACTACCCTCATTAAATTCTCAACTACATCCTTCACAAATTAAAATTTCCTATGGATATGATAAAAAATCCAAGGAAGAAATGGTTGTCCATGAAAGAAAATATGGGATAGAAATAGATGATGAGATTATTGAAGACATGAGAAGAGGGTTGTAGGACAAGTAGGTTGTCATTTTGTAAAAATTATTTTTATTTGGGAATAAAAACATAACCAAGAAGGGTGTGTGGGAAAAAGGAGAGAAAAAATGGTATACAAAGTGGAGAGTTTTTCCAAGATTGAAAAGATATGTATAGGTACATATATAGGGAAAGGGGATTGTATGCTCAATGAAGGGAGTTTGTACAAGGTTTATAAGGTGGGATCCCTATTCAATTGAGTCTCTTGTTAGGAATACACTAGTTTGGTATTATAGTATAATTTTCAACTTCAAAATAGAGTGCATTTTTCTTGACTTAGGGTTGGTAGGAGTCCAACAAGACTCTCTCTCTCTCTTTCCATGTGTGTGTGCATACCTATGTAGGATTGTGACCAAGGAGAGTTACAACAATGGGGAAGAACTATTTAAATTGGTAAAGTGCCTCCAAGAAGAAGGGAAGTAGAACCTAAAAAAGTGGATCTTGTATAAAAATTGGATGGAATTACTGATTCTATGATAGAAATGCAAGAAAATATTTAATACCTCAAGGAAAATAGATGAAGAGGACATGAAAATGAGAAAGATGATAATGATAGTGAAAATACAGAACGATATTAATGAATAGGACATGAAGATGAAGATGCTAAAGACGATATGGATGCAAGTGAGAGGATATTAAACTAATCCATCTCCAAGATTGGGATAGGGAAAAAGGTAATTCTTCTATGCTTCATAGGTATTTTATTCCAAAAATCATTGATTGAATAACTAATAAAATTGGAGGAAGATTCTAAATATAATGGAATAAAGTATCTAAGGAGAGTGAAGGTAGCAAAAACCAAGATGAAATTTTATAATTCACTTTGATGGAAATAAATAAAATTTGAAAAAATATGAGAAAGGAAATAAAATATCACTAGATGAGATAAGATTGTGACATGGATGAAATCCAAATTTTTGGTAGTAGATTATTGGCTTGACTTGTTATAGCAGTTTTGGAAGTTGAAGAAAAGGTGTGTGATTATAACTCATTTGTTTTTAGACAAAAAGCATTGCCACAAATAAATTATGTTAATTTTTCTAAGAATTATGTATGAAAATTTTAAAACAAAAAATTTCTTCAAGAAAGAATCACAAAATTCAATCAAGGAGAAGGGAAATATAAATAGAGTACCATAAAAAAATAGAAGATTTAACCAATTTAAGTTGAAGCGGGTGAGATAGCTCTAGAGATGATAGATAGGGATAAAGTAATGGGCAGAATAGATGCATAAATAATCTCTCTAGAATTATGAGGACGAGGAAAATTCTCAAGGAGAAAATGGATATTATGAAAAACATGCTTCACCTAAGATTCCAAATTAGGGCCTAGGTCAAGCATATGGGAGTTCACTACACTTTCTATAATTTTCTTAGAATTATTTTTTAGACCATATTTTATTGTATTATAAACACAAATAACAATAAGATCCTATTTTATCACTTTAAAGTGAATAGCCCCTTTAAATGTTGAACCTTGAAAGAGGTCACACCTTTCAACTATAGTGTGAAAGTTTTCCTCTAATAGGAGATAGTTTTGAGTGTACTTGAAATAAATTTAAGCAAGTTCAAATCTTGAATAAGGTCCATTATGTTTGACAAGAAAATTGTAACAACCTCTATGTATTGGAACAATGGAGGAAATTCAAAAACATAGTATTCCCCTATGAACACCTAAATTTCTTTCTCCACTATTTGGGAGTCAATCAAAAAATATGTACCATCTTTCAATTCAATCATATTTATCCAACTCTCTAGGTTCCTAATTTTAGACTTGCAAGTATGAGTTATTTTTATTCTATATTTCTTTCATAGTTTCTATTATGGGAGAGGTAAGCTTTTTCTAAAGATATATTGATGCAAAATATTATCTAAGGGGCACACATGATTGAAATAAATTTACATAATACTTGGATCAAGATAAGTTGGTTAATTTAGTTTGTTTAGTGTGATGGGGAAAAAGGGGATCTGGGGTCTAAATCACACCTTATCCTATCTAACATTTAGGGACACAAAAATGATCATAAAAGACCACTTGGCTACTATCCTTAGTGGAAGGGATAAAATGGTTGATTAGGGATTTGGTCCTTTTTTTGTAGTGGGGTTGGAATAGATTTACAAGTGATGTGTGAGATGTAATAGTGAACTAGGCTAATGATGCACATACAAAAAAATGACAAATTATAGAAGATTGTATAACTAAAACATAGAAAAAAATTACAAGGAAGAAAAATGTAGAGATGAAAGAACCTAACATTTAAATTTTCAAGTTGAATCTGGCTAGTTAGGGGCATGGGCCCCCTAGAATAGAAATGTTTATTTTTTAGATCTCTAAATAGGTCTCAATAGGTTATAGTCTATATGTTCTTCCTTTTAGGTTTTATCTCCAAAGCTTCATCTATTAATAAATAATTCACCTTTCCCTAATTTATTAAAATATGGTGCTTGAATGTTTGATCTTGAATTAGGCCTTGAATCTCCTTCAAAAATTTCTTTAGATCTATCACTAGCACATAATAAAGGAGAGAAATGGTTGTGTTGTATAGGGGATTTTCTAAGTCAAATGCAATTTTTGTGTTCCCACCTCCACAATGTCTATGATGGTGTATAGAATTCTTACCCTCAGTCGGGTAGAGGAAAAATGGATAAAACAAGTGATAAATTGAAAAAATTTACAATTTACCACCTTAGATCTGAGCTCCTTGATGGACTAAATTCATGGGAACATCTATTGCAAGGAGAATTGGATGCTAAATTTGAAGCTCTCATGAGTGTTAGTACTCACAAAACAAATGAACATAAGTACATGAATAACCTTACTCATAGACTTGATGCATTTCTAACATGAAGCTTACCTAAAATAATGTTATCATAATGTTGCTTATTCTAATCTTGACTACTTTGATCTAATTTTTAGTTCTAATTGATAGATTTTTAAGTGATGAAAAATACTTGTATTTATATGTATTTATTCATTTCCCATAAAATTAATTATGTTTACAATGAAATACTTAAATTTGGGCCAAAATAGGCTGGTCAAGGGCATGGGTGTTAGTTTCAACCACCTCACATGAGCACAATTTGCAAATAAATATTCATAGAAAAGAGAAGCACTATGCTATTTCACCAGATGAAAATATATTCAGATGAAATGGTAGAATACATAATGTACAGGCTTTTCAAATCCATGAAAAATGTGATGAATGAACAACTACCTGATATGAGAAAAAACCACTAGAGTAATTTACCCTAAGATAAACTTAATACTACACTAACACTCCCCCTTAAGGGAAAACTTAGGGAGATTATTATGCAAAACAAAAATGCAAGATGGGTCCTAGGTACAAGGCCATGTTAGGTACCCATGAAAAACTACTATGCAATGCAATCTCTCACAACTAAAGAAAAGGAGAAAACCACTATGGGAGAAAAATCCTCTCCAAAAGAGAGAAAAAAATTGAAAAAGGAAAAGATGAAAAAAGTGAGAGGAGGAATGCACAAGACCCCCCAAGGAGAACTCATGTCACTGATCTCAACAAAATGCAAAAGGAGAGAGACTATGTAGCCCCCCATAGAAAATGTTGAAGATCTCCCCCATGATGAATAAACTCTTGTGACGATCCTGGAAGTCTGAAGAATATCCCATGTCTACAAAAAACATGCCTCCCTTTAGGGAGAAACAATCATTGATGCAAAAGAAAATCCAACTCTGAAATAAGAGGAGGGAGAGGAAAAGTCAACATGAAAGATGCCTTTGAAAACTGTCCTGATGCCTCCATATTACCAAATGTCAAATCATGATTAGGTGCAACCTCAACTAAAGAAGGTGGATCAAAAAGACCATGTAGAAACTCTAAAGCAAAAATCTCCAAATTCATAGATGGTGTGATAGTAATGCCGATACTATCACTAAAAAGAAGGGATATACCCTCAAATGCATCACCCAAATAAAAAATGTGAGGTTCATAAAACAACTCTATAAGACCTATAGAGTTACTATCCCACAAAGAATGATCTGAAGGATCAAAAAAATCCTACTGTGCTGAAGAACCAGCCTATAAAGCAATAGGAGATGAATCAACATAGGTCTGGATAACTCCAAAGTTCAAGTTACCAACCTCTCCTGAGGAATTTCTATCAACACTAGCAAGAGGGGTGTAAGGCTCATAATCATTATCATCAATAAAATGAGAAAAGTAATAAAGATGAGAGTCATGATCAACTTCACCAATAGAAATGACTTTTCTAGTATCATCCTCTCTAATGAAACTGGAATTTGGAGTGAACTCTACATTTTGAGGTACCTCACCATGAGTAATTTGATAGATGGAAAGAAGATTTGTGTGTAAATTAGGAATACACAGTATGTCTCTAAAAAGACCATCACCAATCTCAAAATTTCTTATCCCTACAACATCCAAAAGCTTACCATCTCCCAACAAAATTTTAGAAGTATCAGTAGGATGAAGACCCAAAAAAGGATAGGGATTAAAACTCGTATGGTGAGATGCTCTTGAATCCAAAAACCATCTATCACGACCAAAATGAATTGCAAAAGTTACCAATGCATTTCCTTTACCCATGTAGAGTTTATTTTCCTTACCACTTGCAAATCCTGCATTCCTTGATTGTGTAGGTTTGGATGATGATGTATATGGAGAGGTTGTAGAAGGAGTCACCGATGAGGGAAGTGGAATATTGTTCTTCTGAAGAATTTGTGAAAGGTCATCAATCTTCTTTGTATAAAAATGGTGTTCATAATGCCCTTTCTTCTTGTAATACACATAACTGAGCTTCTCCTTCTTAGGTTTGTCCTCTTTTGAAGAGGTGGAGGACTCATTAGACTCTGTCTTAGCCTTAGATTTCTTCTTCCTTTTTTCTGAGATCCTTGTGCAACTAATGCATGATTCATAGAGACCTCCTCTAATTGGGAAAGTTTGGCTTGCTCCCTCGTCAAACAATTACAAAATATCTCAAAAGAAGGCAAATGGAATGCATTGCCCAAATAATTCATGTTGGATTAGAAGGTAGAAGAAAACATTGCAAATGGACATCTCAACTTAGAAAAAATAAAAAAATGGACTCCTTATCAGTTTTACCCTTCCCAAATCCCACCATCATGACCTCATAGATTTTAACTTGACTAGGAAATCATCAATGGAAGGAAATGCATCAAGGGAAAGATAAGTTAATTCTACCTCTATTTGCAAAGAAAACAACTCATTAAACTAACCAAACAAGTTTTGTAACTCATCCCATACCTCCTTGGGTGTATTACACTCCTCAATATGGAAAAGAAGACTATCATAAACATGCAAGGATATTAGACCCATAGCTTCATCACACTTGTTTATGTGGGAAAATGTTTCATATTCCCTAGTAAAAGTGGGTTGATTATCACTCAGTGTGGGTAAAAAAACCTTAGATTAGAACAACCTACGCATTTTAATCTTCTAGGTATGGTAGTTTGAGGGGTTAAAAATTCAACTAAATCAGGAGTAGCCATGATAACAATTTACACCAAAAGAAAAAAATACACCAAACTTAAACCTCTAAAAATTTCAACCAATGTAGCTTCTTGATATTCATTTTTCCAACATCCAAAAAATTATCACTTAGGAAATTAAAAAGTATTGTATTTAAAAAATTTGAGCGAAAAAAACTTGTATACGTTACTGTGCGTTTGTGGCAAGTTTCGACACCAAATCAACTCGCCAAGCACACAAGCCACCATGTGGAGCACACCATCATGAGCCTCTCTACAACTTGTGGTACTTTCTCACACCAACCAAAGACACTACAAAACTAATTAAATTGCAAAAAGATACCCCACATTGGCAATGTGGAATAATTTTTCCCAACAATTTTCTTTCTAGACCCACTTCCATTTAATGCAACCTGAAACCTTATATATTTAGGGGAAACTTTATAATATATAAAGTTTGAAAATGTATGGCCACCTCTACAAATAACAGTGGAGATAAAATGTGGACTCAACTAGTGCCTCTCTTACTATAAATCATGACTTTGAGTAGAAAAGGATGCCCTCTCAATAAAATCACATCAAGGGAAAAAATCACAGCAATGAACAAAATCATGGCCTCTCAAAAAGAGAATTGCACTCCAAATACTCCTACGACGTCACTCCTTATAAAAAAATTCATAGAAAGGAAAATCGCAGCCCCTGAAGTTGCTTGAATCATCCTTTGTAAATGAATACACCCAACCCTAGCACACTCGACTGACACTTATAAACCTATTTTGGATGGTATTCATGCTTAACATGAACTTTAGACAATCTCATAATGGTTTCATGACCTCATTCAAAGTCTCATGCCAAAGATAACATTACCACACCTACCTCAAAAAAAATCGTAGCTTCCAAAGGAAGAATCACACCTCCTTTGAAGGAAAACACACGAGCAACAAAAATAAAAAAATGGCACCAATGAAAGTCACTACTCCATCATTTACTAGAAAAATAAATTTGGATGTTGTGGTTGCATTTCTGATATGTGGTTGTCATTGATGTCAACACTATTAGCATTAATGATTCTTAAGGCTATATATGTCAAGGATATTGAGAAAATTGTGAAAATGATTTTGTTGGTATCTAGTGATGCTGAGAAGGTCAGAATGTTGGAAAGTTCTGTACCTTGAAGATATGAAGGTGTTCTTCAAAGGGTTTGTTTTTGAAGCTCTCTAGTATGTTTTTCAAAAGTTTCAGAGGTTCACATTAATATTTTTGGAAGTTATGAAGATGTGTGTGCCTACAGTTATTTAGTTTATGTAGATGGTGTTCTTGGATGAAGAGGATGAAATTATGGTAATTTCATGTGTTGTGCATGTACCTATGATGTTCATGGATTATTCTATATTGTACTCTATCCCTGCTGTACATCCACATTGATCAAAGTGTTTGTGATCGAAGATTTTCCCGATGTGTGCTCGAGTTTTCATGTTCTTGGCCGACATGATGGTGTTGTGGGTCCATAAGGATTAATATTTTATTGTTTGGCATGTTTGAAGGTGTTTGTTTGGGTCCTCACTATGTTGTGACCAACTTGTGTTGGTACGTATTGAAATTTATTCATGTATTAAGGTCGACAGTTGTAATTTATTCTTTATTTGAGGCTGACTGAATAGTGGATGTAAATTCATGTAGCAGATATATATATAAGTGATTTTTTTCCTCATTTAGAGGCAATGCTCAGTGTGTGCAAGATGTGTACATGTGTGAATAAAGGTCTAATAATTTAAGAGCAGAGCCAAGTGTGAGGAAGTTTGAGCAGAGTGTGGAAGAGTGTGTAGAAGTTTTTATGCGCCTAATCGAAACTGTAATCAGGCTTTTGTAGAAGCTATTTTCTCAGTTCAACTTCATCAAATGGAATTAATCTGATTATTTTATGTAAGGTAGTGAGCCTTCCTTTTGAGTAGTGTGCTCTAAGAAGTGCGCCTGAATGCAAGTGCATTCCTTTTTCATTATTCATTATACTTCTAACAAGGTATAATCTTGTGGACTAATATCCACTGTGGTTTTTCCCCTAATAGGGTTTCCACGTATATAATCTTGGTTTTCATGTGTCTTTGATGTGTTGTTGATTTATGCTTGCACTTTTAATTATCAGATATGAGATTTAAGGTTGATTAATGTTGTATAAGTTTGATTTTGGTAACAACTGATTTACCCCCCCCTCTCATTTGTCTATCCTTGTTTTTCCAACAAAACAAGCATAGGAAAATATGTTTCTCTAGATGTATGCCTTGCAGATTCAATCACTACCTCCAAATAGAGGAAAAATCCAAAACACCTCCTCAATATGGTCTAACAATGAAATTGATAAAGATAAACATTATTCTGAATGTATTCCATGGATAATGATCTCAAAATAGCTCGGATGAAAAATCTCAATGGCAAAAGAAGGCACAGGTTGAAGGATTTGATACCATGCTAGTGTCAACTACCTCCCAGGAGCACAACCTACAAATAAATCTTCATAGATGAGAGAAGCACTATGCTACTTCACTAGAGATGAAAATATATTTAGATGAGATGGTAGAATACATAATGTATAGGATTTTTAAATCCATGAAAAATGTGATAGGTGAAAAACTACTCGATATGGGAAAAACCACTAGTGTAATTTACCCTCAGATAAACTTAATAATACACTAACAATGGGCACCCTAGACTAGGCCTATTTTAGGTATTTTGATGCCATTAAATGAGTATTTAATATCAATTCCCATTTTTATATTTATTTTTCAAAATCCCTTGACCAACCTATTTTAGATCTTTTGATGTCGTAAATGAATAATTAATATTAATTTCAATTTTTATCTTGGTTTTCTAAAAAAACATTAAAATAGGAAAATTATAAGCATAATTAGGTACAAGCATAAAGGGGGAGCTAAAACTAGTGTGAAATTATCAGGATAGATAAATTATGAGGCTACATTTAGTCCCAACTTTAGTGAGAGTATGAACTTACATACATGCTCACACTAAAGTAAGGAAAAGCCAAGAAGGGACCATTCATCAAGGCATTGAAGAAGTAATATGGAATTGAATCTAAGGGATACACTAGCCCCCAAGCTTAGGAACTTACTAAACAACAATGAGAAGATAAAGGAACACACATACATGAGACATAATATGGCAAGAGAGACATAACAACTAGAAACAAAGCATACACAATGAAAATACAAAGCCAATATAATGATAAAAAGAAGCATACAATAAGACACACATGGAATGTACTAGGCATAGACAAAGTAAACAAATAAAAGCCACAAAGAAAACACCAAAAAATGAGGGAAACACACAAAACAAAAGGAAAACATAATCATAAAACCCAAAACCAAAGTTTAGTATGATAAAAAGGATCTGAGTCAATATAGTAAAGGGAAATCAATCTAAAAAAAATGTCTCAAATAAAAGACATCCATTGAATATATTGTTAAAAATGATAGTTCTCTCATAGGACAACAACTTGAATTATGATAAAGTTACTTATGAGCTACGTAGATCTACTAGATAGAAATATGTGTTATATTAGTTGACTCATGAAACACATGGATCCACTGACAAGCAAGTTGTGTTATAGTAGGTGGACATATAAAAATGCTTAGTTTCATAGGCCAACAAGCTTTGTTATGTTAGGTCTATGGGAATCATGCTTCAAGGAGTGCATATAAGTTTAAAATTGTGGGAGACCATCTAATGTCACAAGGAACGAATCACGTCAGGGGATGTACAAAATTTTAATGTCATAGGGTATGGATCACCTTAGGGGGGTAAAAAACTTTAACATTACAGGGGAAAGATTTCCAACCATGCCTCAAAGTTCATTATTAATAACACCACCACAAATGGGGTATACAAATAAGTTGATAATAACACTTCAAGGAGAATTACTCAATACTAACACTAAAGTGAGGCATATGAATGAAAATGAAAAACCACATGTCAAGGGGTATCATGCATAACCCCACCACTAAGGGGATCAAACATGACATGAGAGGCCACACCTTAGGGGGTATCATACATAACACCAACACTAAAGTGACACAAGTAAAGAATGAAAAGCCACACCTGAGGGGGTATCATGCATAACACCACCACTGAAGGGGCACAAAAATGAATTGAAAGGCCACACCTTAGGGGGTATCATCCATAACACCACCACTAAATGGGCACACAAATGGAATGAAACCTCACAAGATGCAAAATATAAGATAATGAATGGGGGAATATGCCCCCCCTTAAAAAATTAGCATACTTGCTATGCTAATATTTTAAGGAAACAAGAGAGTAAGAGTGGATACTTAAGAAGGATACATACCTCACAAAGATCAATCATTCCTACTCCCAAATTTTATGGAAAAGGACAATCATACTTGCACATTGTTTCCCATTGATGAGATATGGTTGCACATAAGAATGTTCCCCCATGAATGGTAATGAACAACCATGTAGTGCTAAAAATTTTACATGATGAGGGGTAACACAATAATAATTAATAGATTGTCTTATCACATTCACATTCCTCATTTTAGTATATTTCCATGATGCCACATCATTTAAATATTTCTTATGTTGAACACTACTGGAGACTGAGATGGGGCTGAATTAGTCTACACAAAAGCTTAACCCATTCTATAACTTGAAACTTTTAGCATAAATCAAACTCCTTTAGCAGATAAAGATATAACTTCAAGTAGAGTAGTAATAGGGAATAATATAGAAATTTGAACCGTTGTCATCTTCAGAAAAAATTACCAATGCAAGATATAGAAATAATTAGATCAACAACAAAGAGAAGGAAATATAGAACACACATGCACAAGGAGAACACCAGATTTTATGTGGAAAAACCAATGAGGGAAAACCATGGTGAGAGTTAACTTAGAATATAAGGCTCACTACCAAAATGACTTGTAGGAAGGCTCAATGATTTAAAGCAAGATACAAATGACTTATTGAACTAATAACAACACAAATTTAGGAGTAAGATACAAGGACCTGATGAGATTCACTATCTCAGAGCATGATACAATATGATTTAGAGAGAATTATAAATATTTTCCAACACAAAACTCTTTTGGCTGAGGTGTTACAACTCAATCGATCTTTCCTTCCACAAAATTTTAGCACTATCTCTATTGGATATTCAATACAATTTGCACACACACTTCTTTGCACTTGTATACTATTGCATCTTTTTGCATATGAAATGATCTTCCATTTATATCCACCACAACACTTCAATTCTTTAATTTAGTCATCAAGGAAGAGAATAAAAAATGAATTGAACTGGTTAGACACCAAAAACATAATGTGGTCCTATCTCAAAGATAGAGAGGACCAAAAACAATATTAATACTTCTCCCAATGTGATCAAAAATAATTTACACATAGGTGCACATCAACCTAAGTCGACATCACTCAGCTCAAAGACATACTTTCAATTGGATTTACTTGATGTGGTTCCAAATAGGATAGGTCAGGACCTAAATCTATCATAACACATCTCCCATTGTTGGCACAACACCCCAAGAACATGGTCTAAGCAAAGGAACAAGCCTTGTCAGCTAGATATCCATAAAAGATCAAGAAAGCCAACTCAAGACATAACGCAACACCAAAGTGACCAATTAGTAATGTGTAAATCACATGGGGATATTCCTTGAACATATAACAACACACATTTATATCATATTGGCATGCCATCTACAACCACCACAAAACAAATAGATACAAAATATTTTATCCAAGAAGCACAAAATGCAGAATCGTGACATATTACAATAACATATCTGCTTATGAACCACTTCAACACATGGTATTGGAATTGAGACACTACATAAACATTGAGAGAATATTCACCAAGACACAAGAGTATAGAAACCAATATAAAGAAATGCAAAGGATTTCCCAGACCAATTCAAACAATCAACAACACTGCCAACCTTCTAGAATTCACATAACTCTCCTTGAAAATATGATGAGGTGTGCAACATCCACAAAACACTGACATTGAATACTATGACCAATGAAATAGTATAGGTTAACTACACCTGATCCATATAGATTCAAGGCATATTTAATCCCCTAAGCATCAATCCCAATAAGATATCCAACATCAATAAAAATGAAGAAGCCATTAAAACTAGCATGCTAAAAAATGAAATCTTGACCAACATTTATTCTAAGACATTTAAATTTATACTATTGGGGGAGTGGTGTCACGTTGATGTGGAATCACAACCCAATCTCTTGGATAGTGGGCTTGTTTCAATCAGTTTTATTGAAGAAAACTGATGAAATCGACACGAGATGTGTGTGAAACATGATGAAATCTATTTTAACATGATGAAATCTAAGATTCTTGATGTAAGTGTATGTAATCTATTCTAAATATATGCAAGATTCAAAAGATGAAATCCCTAGATTCAAAATATACTAAATAGATGAAAACTAAGTTACCATGGAAGCCATTAAAATGGATGCTCTAAGCTAATTATGCAAGAGAATTAATCTAAAATTCTTTAAACATAAAACATGGATGCAAATGGATGTGATTTTAAACAAAATAAGTTTTCTTTGAAAAGGTATGCAAGTAAGCCAATTTAATGCCTCAAATCAATATTATTTTTTTTCCATGACGTTGCCTTTTTCGAAATTGAGGCGAAATGAAATCAACTTATAAGCCATGAACCATATTATATACCAATGTCATATTTATCAACTAAGATATCAAAAATGAATGCCAAAGAGAGATTTTGAATAATTCCAATCCAAATTTTCCATGTAATATGTAAAGTATCATAGAGTGATATGTGCCAAGATCAACCAATGATACCAGTGAATTAATCTGACTAGAAACAATAGAATTGAAAACCAACTGATAATGATATACCTAAGTAACCATGCCAAGTACCTGCCTAAGCAAGATATCCTTTATTTTCACATGAAGCTCAACCTGATCAGTACCAAAGAAAAGCAATAATGTTGTCCATAAACAAGATACTAAATGCCATAATATGTATAGACCAATCTGCCATAACTGAACCAAACAAGTATCAATCAAGTAGCACACTTGTCAAAGTCAAAATGCAATAATTCCAAATTTGACATCAAGGAAAAAATATCAACAAAGTCCCCCTTTGTACTTGATGGAAAAACTGAGGGGTGATCCCACAAAGCTAGTTTACAATTTCTGAGAGGAACTGATTTTTACTGAAATCACATATTTTTAGAAAATATAATGATTTAAGCCTTTAAAATTTTCATTTTAAAGATTCCAATTGAAGAGGTTTTGATCAAACCACCTTAGATCAAACCCCCTTGGATAGAACCTCGCTAGTTTTAAACCATACTTATAAATGAGTCTCCTTTACACCTATCAAAATGCTAATATAAAATCACTTTTGATTCACCTTTTGGGGGATCAAATGAATTCATTTAAAATTTATTTGAAATTATTATGGTAGTCCTCTAAATGAGCCATCCCACGAATATAATTTTAATATGTTTTGGTTTTATTATGCATGTGTTTTTTTTAGTTTTATTAAACATAGGTTTTTCACAGAAAATAAAGCTCTGTGTTTTGCACATGTGGAAAATAGAAAATTATCAAAATATATATTTTTTAAATATTTTCGTGCTGGGTATCGATGTCCTTGATCCATTAAAAAAAATAAAAATGAATTTCGATACATACAAAAGAAGTTATGTTGTATACAGTCCACTTATGTCTGAATTGCAATTGGCCTGACTTCGAAACTCTATATAGGAAAAAATATTCAATTAAAAACTATGAGACCAAATTAAAGTGCTAGATATCATAGTTACAAATCTAAATTTGAAAAAATTAGAATTTTATCCTTCATACAAATTTTTTTATGTTGTATACGGTGAGCATCACTTTTTAAAAATGTTGTTTTCTGAAAAAAATTAGTTTTTGTGGGAGATGGAAAAAGAAGTGCAATCTTATTCCAAAAAAATTGAAAAAAATATTTTTAGAATCTACAGACAAAATGTGATGAGACTCTAGTTTTCATCATCTTCAAATTCCTCACGGTTTAGCCGCTATAGGTGCCCAAATGTGAATATTTAGTTAAAAATAATAGTTTCAGTGTCCAGTTTGGCCAAAAATTGTAAACCACTATTGTGGGATCACCCTGAGCCATCAAACCAAAACACATATTTCTCCCCCTTTTTGTCACAAGGACAAAGGGAAATCAGCGAAATTCTAGGAAGTTGAACTGAAAGAGTTGTAGGTATAGAAATGGGGCAGGAAATAGAAAACCCTATGAAGTAACAATAAGCTGCTAAGAGAGATAAAAAGCTCCCCCCAAAACCAAGATAGAGCATTAAGAGAGCAAATATTTGAATCAAATAAAAAACACATAGTAACAAAACATTCTCTTGAGGATTAAAAACCTGAAGTATCAATAAGAGAGACCTTTACCACCAAAAATGCCATTAGATACTTACCTCTGAACACAATGAAAAATCACTTTCCACTTCATACCAGAGATTGTGAAATCCATTATCTAACCGCCCCGAGTCTCTGAAAAATATCAAACTTTTGTGTACATCATATCATGCCAGAACCAACAAAGTACTATCACTTGCAAGCTAAAGACCATGAAAAATTTGAACAACCAAGTAATAGCAAAGCACTATTAGACCAAAACAACTATTCCATTATCAAAGTATTGTCTTTTATGAAATTTGTGCAAGTGATAACAACAATCATGTATACCATACTGTCAACATACTAAAAATCTGTCATAGATAGGCAATATACAAAGCATTGTCACTATGTCCCGACAACAATCATCAATACTTGTGTTCCAACAATGAAATGTTATGAGAAACTTCCAAGCACAACACTGCAAAAATCAATTTCAAGAAACATTCACTTTCATTTCAAAAACTTCTTAATCCAGTCAACCACTAGACCAAGCAAGATAAGTAACCATTGTGAAAAGAATTGGAAATACAATATAGTAACAAGGTAGATCATTTCCCAAGATATATCACTATCCATAAATCAGCCAAAACCAATGGCATATAATGATAATCAATCACTGTCAGTAGCAAGGATACCAACTATCAAGAATAGAGCAAGCTTAAAAAAAAAAAAATGCATGATGATGCATTACCAATGACTCTTGCATCAATTGGTCACTTGTAAACACAACATCAGGAAAATAATCCTACACTATAGGAACATCTCCCTCTTTGAAGATAAAAACAACTAGGCACTGTACATCAATCAAAGTGCAAGTTAAGAAACTCAATTAGAACTTCTACAAAGAACCCATTTAAACTCCATTGGTGTATAAATTATTATCAAGAGGTTCAACACCTTTAAATTACTATCACTATCCTTTGAGCATGCATACCACGAAATCATGTCATTCATATCAATGTTGATATGGCTTTTATTGTCAATACATAGTCCATACATTCGGGACATTATCAGCCAAATGAAGATCAATATTAAAACAATATGATTGCACACATGAGACCAAAAAGCATACAATGGTCTTAACATCACATATGAAAACTATGACTACATCATATATTCCAACCTTATTGATTGAGCCAACAAAGCATCAAACTCGCCAAAGGACTGTCAATGTACTTCAAACTTGAATTCCTTAACAACCTATAAAGTTGATTAGTTATACACAGTGTAATGATATCTGTTATATCCAAGACACTCATAAACTTCCAATATCATATGCAGACCTTCATAATCAATACAATCAGAACAAACATAATGAAATATTGACATTTATAGACCTCTTCTTTACTTCTTATACCACCAATAGAAAATGCATGTTGTCATACCTCATTCTAGACTTCATAGTGATAAAATGAGTTACCATAATAGACTCCCCTTGAGTATTTTCTTCTTCTCAAGATCTGGATGGTATCACATGTGCAAGGAGTGCACAAAGAGTTTTCACACATTCATCTTTATTTCTCTTTTTTTCATCTTGATTTCTCTTTCTTCTCCACACCAATATAGATTTTTTCACTTGTTTGCTTAAAGTACTTGTCTTTCTATTAAATCTGCATTGTTGTACTTTATGCCCAATGTTATTACATCTGTAAAGAATGACTTGGTGACTGATTTGAGGAACATAAGGCTTCCTAAAGACATTTCAAACTTTGTTCCCATCATAATTATCACTTGTATTCATTCTACATTCCTTTTTAAAATGACCAAAGTTGTTACAATTATAACATACCACATTTTTATTTCTAGAGACATTAGAATGATTCTTATTTGACCATCTCATGCAATTAATTGCCTTATGACTATAGTCATTACAAACATAACAATATCCTTGAAAATAATGATTATAATTGAATGAATGATCATGCCAAGGATGTGAAGATCTGAAGACATTTCTCCTTTCTCTGTGAGTACCTTTGAATTGTCTTCTAGCAGTAGTGTTTTCTCTACACTCTTTGGTGCAACAACATGGTGACCAGGATCAACCTTCATTCCAGGTGTAAACTTTTTTCCATCTGCAGTAGCAAACACTCTTTGAGATTCTTCGACAGAGCTTTGTCCAACCTCATATCCCACTCCTGTAGGATCCTTAGAATGCTTTTCTCTGACCAACATCTCATTCAATATATTAGTACTCTGATCAAATATCTAAATTTTACCTGATTGAACCTTAACACTTTCAAGCTCTTTTCTTAAAGCAACTACTTCTCCTTCAAGTTTTAGACATTCAATCTTTTTAATCTCCAAATCATACCTTACAACATCTGCTATCCTCTTACATTCTTCAATTTCAATTTTTTGACTTATAATCATATCATCTTGTTAGTTCTTTTAACAAGGAATCATTATCTGAACTTTTCTTTAAAAAAATAATCTCATTTTCTAGTTTATGTGTTTCTTGATCTTTATAACTTATACCAACACGCAAACAATCTTCAACTCTCTTGGCTTCTTCAAGCTGAGTCTTTGAAGAGGCTATTGCTTGATTTGAAGTTTGTTCTTGAGAAAGAGCTTGAGCAGATTTTTGTTCTTGAGCCAGAATTTTTTTTTTGAGGTTTCTAATCCCTTTTAAAGCACATTTCAGTTCACCTTCTAGATCTAGTTCACCTTCTTCATTATCATTTTTTTTTGTATCTTCTTGTTGAATTATTTCAGCCATGAATAATGTTTCATCTTCTTCAACAAAAGAATCTTTAGATTTAGTGTTTGTTTCATCTTTACTGAACAAAATTTTCTTCCTTTGAAGTTGAAATTTTGTTTCGGTTTATAGGCCTTTTTCTTAGGCAGTTTTTCAGATTTCTCATTGTCACTATTATGATCACCATAGGGACACTTTGCAGCAAAGTGACCTATTTTTCCATAGTTAAAACACTTAAGGGAAAATTTTCCCTTATATTTTCCATATCCCTTTTTAAGCTTTCTAAAAAAATGGGATTCAATAGAATCAGAAAATTTTGACTCACTAACTTCATCTTTTTCTTTCTTTTTAGTGTTAAAGGCAGTTTCTTTTCCAGTAGAATTGTTTTTACTGATTCTCATTTCATAAGCAGTCAGAGTGCCTTATAAGCTATCTAAGGTAAGCTGGTCAAAGTGTTTCTTTTCTTGAAGAGTAGCAACCTTAGCTTCAAATTTAGTCGGTAAGGTTCTGATGACCTTAGTTACAAAATCAAATTATTTTACATCTTCTCCTAGCCCTTTCATAGCATTGACAATTTTATCAACTCTCAAGAAGCAATCAACAACTTTTTCATCATCCCTCATTTTTATTTCCTCAAACTAATATTTTAGAGTAAGAACATTTTATTGTTTAACTTTTTCATTTCCTTGATAGATTTTTTCAAGTTTAACCCATATTTCCCTAGCAGAACTATAGTGCATGAATCTGATAAAGACATCTTTAGTCAATGCACACAAGAGAGCATGTTTTTTCTCTAGCATTAGTTTCATATTTTTTATTTTCATCAGTTGTTGTGGGAAATGTAGTTGGTAAGTGTACCCAGTTAACACTGTTCTCCACACATTGAGATCAATAGAAGTCAGATATGTTTCCATTCTAATTTTCCAGAATACATAATCTATTCCATCAAATAATGGATCTCTAGTTATAAATGTGCCTTCATGATCTTGAGACATTTTAAATAGACTCCAAGACCAGAATCAATCTTAGGTTGATTAGACCTATTAAAGGACCCTACACTCTAATACCAATTGTTGGAGTATGGACATACATTGAGAGGGGGGGGCTGAATCACTGTCTAAAAATTTTAAAACTTTAATCAAGACTTTCAAATGTGATATCCTTTCTATTGAAAATAGGGCCGACTGATTGCATTGAGATCATTTATGACAACATTAGCATTGTTCATTTTGACAACTTATCCCAAAAATGATTGTGAGAGTTATCTTGCAATTGCAAAGGAGATGACTAACATTGTTTAAACACTTTAGGATTACTAGATTTCAATGCAAACTTAGAACCAATTGTCCAATGGAATGACATATGATAAGTATGAAACAACAAAGGGATTTAGTTCAACAAAACAATTCTTGAGCTCTGAAACAAATGAATACATTTAAGCTTTCTTTTGAATCTTAATCTTTAACAATAATAGAATACTTATGCAAAACATTTTTATATGAACATTTGTAGTGATGAAGGGACTAACATTCAACCAAGCTTAGACTGATAAGAACAAATACTCACAAAAAAATCACATTCATGAAGCATTATCACATAAAAGCCATTAAGACCATAAGACAAAGAATTTACCGAATGGAAAACCCTCCTAGGGTAGAAAACCCACTCCTAAACTGCCTTACTGGCTTAATTTAAAAAACCACTGCTTACAATGCCTTATAGGATAATTTATGAGCACCAACCCCTCATTTAGAGACACCAATCTCAAGGAGCACCAACCCCTTATTTTGAAACATCAATTTCAAGGAGCACCAACCCCTTTTCAGTTTAGAGAATTACTATAACATAGAGGGTCTCTTTGTTTCTCTATTTTCTCACAAGAGCCTCTCAACTGACTATCCCTATAATCCTCAAGGTTCTCAATTGAACCTTCATAATTCTAGACATAACCACATCTTAAGACTACTTGTGTTTTTCTTTTGTTTCAGATTTACAATCTCAGAGTAAAACATGTCTATCAGAATAGACCATACATTATGATGTATTCAATCTCACTTTAGTTTCAGTCATTACAATAAAAAACCTATGTGTGTTGTCCAACAACAGAGGTATATACAATATGACAAACTTCTTTCGGATTATATGCCAAGTATCATTTCAGATTCAGAGAAGTGACCACATGAATAAATTTCTTCTAACAAAATGTGTAGGAAGGTGTATTTTAATAAAAATAACACTGCAACCCTCAATGGCCATGTAGGTGGGATTTACTTTAGATAGCGACAAAGGGGCATTAGCAAGTTTTATCTCATAACCCTAAGAACGAAAAATATCTGCACCCAAAAATACAATTTGAACCAAAAAGAATACTAACGTTTGCACCAAAAAAAATATTTTTCAAAGAGAGAAAATAAATAGTAATTCCCTTTTGAACCAGATTTCATAAACCCATGTTTAACTAATCAGATGAATCTTCAATAGATTTTGCAATAGGTGGAAGAAAAGAAACAATAATATGATTTAGGTAATCATTCTTAATACTGAAGACATTGAGGAATATTACTGCATGAACATGTAAACAAAGCCATAAAAAATAAACATTGTTTTCAGACAACCCATTATGAGGAAAGAAAAGCAACTGAAATCATGCCATGCTTTGCAGGAAACCACTCTTACAATTTCTGATTTTAAACAACCGACTGTAAGTGCAAGCATTTTTAGATTCGAACTAAGAGAATTGTAACTACCTTTTCCATCTTTAACTTGGAAACTTCCAAAAAAAAGAATGAATAATATCTGATTGGACTGCAAGAAAAAATGCAAATACCAGAGTAATTTGATGTATGCCCAGGTCTCTAACTATCTTTCTTGAATCTTGAAACCACGCACTTGACAACGACCTTTCATACTTGTCATGATATCAAATAGAGAAATGAACAAATTCGTAGTAGAGAGGAATAATCGAGCATAAGCAACAGTTACAAGTTCTTTCATGGTGGCGACGATGACTAGGGTTTCAAACCCATAGCGAAATGAAAGCCAAAAACAATGCTTGCCCTAATTTCCTTTTACTTGGCTTTGAACGCCTTTTCATTCGATGACTTGACAAGTCAATAATAATGTTTGAGGTCCGAAAGGACTTAAGACCAAAAAAAACATCATTCTACATATTTAGAGATTTTGTTGGCAAAGCCCCATGTATCCAACATAATTATCACCATGATAATTGTTAAAACTTTAATAAAAAATAAATCACCTTAAAAATTAAAACATTTTTTTCCAAGAGTTAAAGACTTGTCACTTTTAAAGTGACTTAATTTAACGATTTCCTCAAACCTGCTGTCGGCCTTAAGGCCTCGAAATACTTATCCAATCAATACTACCAAATGAACCTTAACTATTTCAAAAAGAGCATTTTGACCTTTAGAACCCAAACGATATATGAATTTATTCAAAGTCTTTTACTAATTGAGATAAATCCCAAAACAAGTATGACTCCATTAAAAGTCATTTACTAATGCAAGTAAGCCTATGTAATGCCTCAAATCAATATAACAAGATTTTCATGATGTTGCCTTTTTTGAAATTGAGGCCAATTGAAATCAACTTATAAGCCATGAACCATATTATATACCAATGTCATTTTTATCAATTGAGATATCAAACTTGAATGCCAATGAGAGATTTTAAATAATTCCAACCCAAATTTTCCATGTAATATGTAAAGTATCATAGAGAGATATCTGACAAGAAACAATGGAATTGAAAACCAACTAATAATGATATACCTAAGTAACCATGCCAAGTACCTATCTAAGCAAGATATCCTTTAACTGCACTTGAAGCTCAACCTGATCAGTACCAAAGAAAAGCAATAATGTTGTCCATAAACAAGATACTAAATGCCATAATATGTATAGACAAATCTGCCATAACTGAACAAAACAAGTATCAATCAAGTAGCACAGTGTCAAAGTCAAAATGCCATAATTCCAAATTTGACATCAAGGATAAAATATCAACACATATAATATCCAATTCAGGCCCTCTCTAAGAATTTTTTCATGTCTAATATATCATCATTTTCTATAGCTTGTGAATTAGATGAGTGAGGACTACAACAACATGGATTGTAATGTCCACACATATGGGATAAAGTCTACAAATCCAAAGACTTGTTATGTATTTGGATGAATCAACGCCATCTCTTTAACTATGATCACTATCAAAATGAGGAGACTAAGTTGTTTTTCTTGTCAAATTCTATGAAAGATTTCTAAGAGAAACAAGTGATGTAATCATCCCTTCTTGGTTAATGAAGGAAGGATTAATGGGTTTGAGAGGAGGGACAAAAATTTGAATACTTTATGGTCGATTTGTTACAAAAAATGCAATAGGTCTAGATTATGCCATGACATCACCAACAACCTAAAAAAATCTCATATCAATATAATTATGTTTTAAACCCACCTTAAAAACTGCCCATATTTTTTTAAGAAAACAAAGAGGAACCTCCATATTTTCATGTGGTTTATGTTCAAAGAGCATCTAAATACATTCCTTTAAATTAATTGAAATCATATCATGCCTAGGAGATTTTTCATTTCACTTGGATAATGGGTTGTTTGGTTGTGGGAGTGATAAAAGATGTCACTTTTCTTATTGTTACATGAAAGTCATATATTTATTTATACACCAATCCATCTATATAAAATTACCTCATATTTCCCGTACACTCATAAAATCTATAAATATTATAATTAATGTTTTTCATGAAATTTATAACCACTTGAAATGAATTTAAAATTTATACAAATGTGGAAGAGTATGAGGATCACTATAATATGTATCTATCTAATTTTGTAAAATTGTTACATTTACTATAATATCATAATTTAATATTTATTCATCAATTTGAAACAGAGGTTAATTTTTAGATTTATTTTTCTATTTTTTTATTTTTAGATTTGATAAGCATAAATTCACAAACATTATAATCTATTTAAACTACAATTAAAATATTTATATTTATAATAACCTTTTGTATAAGAAAAGAGCTAGATATCTATTTACTCTAAACCCTACCTATATATCCTATACCTTTCATTTAAGAAAAAAAACTAAATGAAAAGAATGGAAAATTTTGAAAATACCTAGAGTATAGATTTTGTGTGGATG
Organism: Sequoiadendron giganteum; assembly: GCA_007115665.2. Taxonomy (NCBI): domain Eukaryota; kingdom Viridiplantae; phylum Streptophyta; class Pinopsida; order Cupressales; family Cupressaceae; genus Sequoiadendron; species Sequoiadendron giganteum. The sequence goes on along the minus strand of CM021107.1, from coordinate 129,375,944 downwards.
CAAAAGGAGGTAGGTTCAAGTCATAGGTGTTTGGTCACTTTCTATGCTTGGATATCTATTTTCAATCTACTGAAAGAGAATCAAATGATGGAAGAAATATTCAAAATATATCTTCATAAATATCCACTTATATATATATATATATATAGATATATATCATTAATCTATATTTTTTCTTTTTTCAAATCTTAACTTTTTTCTTTCACTAACTTCATGTGTGTATTAATTTTTGTTCACTTAAATCATCATTTTATAATACTCAATTTTTATACTCTTCTTGATTTGTGCTAATCCATTTGGGAAACACATACAATTAAATAAGTATATTATTTCTATCTACACTATTAATTTATGTATATTTCATAGGTTTAAAATGTTTCTTAACACCACCAAATTATGGTTTGTAATTATAAACACAATAAATTAGAATTTTGAAGATAAAATAAACTTATTAGAAGGTGATGGACTTTAGGATTTGGATTATGTAAAAAAAATTGATTGTGAATCTTAATTTCAAAGCTTCCCATACAAACTTAACATTTTATTCAAAGAATTCAACCTAATTTAGATTTCACCTTTCTACTTATAATGCATCCAAATTAACTCATTTTGAACTATAGTTATGATCAAATAATAAACAACTATCCATTGACAATAAAAAATAGGTCTAGATACACTTTATAAGGTTAAGGCCACCATCAAGATGTTTAGACTTGTGGATTTGTCCTAGGCTTTGCATAGTTTTGATTTAGATAGCACATGTGTCATACACGTGTTTTAAAATCTAGTCTCAGATTCTAGGTAATAAATATGTCACAACAAAATTAGTCTCATTCTCACCAAACTTCAAGGTATCCAATCATTTTATATCTAGTTTAACTCCAAATTTATTACATGCATATTTTTTTAGATTCAATTATCATATCTAGATTATTTGACAAACTATTTGATTATTAATTTTACTATCCTAAATCTTTAATATAGAATACATTATATTTATTATGATTTTAAAATAAACATAAAATAGTGATATTAATGATGAATGAGATCTAACAAATTCTAGTCTTATGATATTATTAAAGAAAAGAATATCATTGGTATAGTTATACAATTACTATATATAATTTATTTATTCTATGGAAAAATTATTTGTTTTAATTCTTATTCATGAAACAAATAATCCAATAATTTAACTTTATTTAAAAGATTTTTTAATATTAATTAATTTATTATTTTAATTGTTTGAACCCAAAAATATATTATTAGATAGATAATACTTTTATTTTATTTTAATATTGTAATTAAATTAAAATATAAGTAAATAATAGATAAAAATTAAAAACATATGCATTAATTACATTTAGTAAGCATGAATTTTGTATATTTCATGCAGTATGTAGCAGGATAACTTCTAGATTTATATGAATGAAAAACACATACAATTGAATCTAGAAGCTATCCTATTACATACTACACTAATGAAAAAAATAACCAAATACTATAAAAAAAAATCTATAACAACAATTAATTCACAAGAAAAAATTGAAGTAATTGTTAATCATAAAAAAATCAAATCTACAATTATTATTTACTGTGAGAAAAGTAGAATAACTGTGGACCATCCAAAAATCTGTATATATAGACTATAGAATGTAACAAGAAAGCTGGTTACACTACTCATCTAGAAGCAAAACGTCGACTATGTGAATGAATGTCCTTCAAGGCATACATGCAAAACAACATATGTTCTGCCTCTGTTGTTGGTCATTCATCCAAACAAAATAGTACTACGTCTGTATTGGAATGGATTGAAACTACAAAGACAATTAAAATGTTTACTTTTAAACTTATTCTTGATGATGCGTTGTATAATTACATTGGGCAATACAAAAGCTACACAGTCAATCTGCAGGACACATCTGCAGGTAATTCCTTGAACAATGGAATTCAATACTTCTGACATATATTTCGAAATTTGAAAAATTAAATCTAACGTACTTCCATATAAAGGTGGAAATCATGCCAAGTTTCTAATCTACAATTGCTTCACCTCCCTACTGGAAGCTTCAATTCAAAGAAGAATTTTTGTTCAAGGAAAAAAGGGAGCATAAATGAAATAGGAGGAAAAAGTTAAATAATTAAACAAGGGAAATGTCTGGAAGTCACTAAATTTTTGGAGTTGGGACAGGACACTGTATCCAACAGATTAATCCTTTACTACATTTCTTCGGTGTTCATTTTATAGAATGTAAAATGATAATGAAATGTTATAGACTGCAAGAAATTGCTAGTTCCTAAGCCTTATGCTCTGATCCTCCTTGTGCAATGAAGTTTCTACTACCACCTAGCGTGTATAGTTTAGAAATAAGTTCCTGCTTTTCTCAATCTACTTCCTACATAAAATTCAAAACTCGTCTAGCTTGTTAGACATTCAGGTTACTATAATCAATTGAAGCAGATGAGCAGGAAACTCCTTAAAATGTAAAGGAATGACCTACTTCTGTTCACAAATAAGTCCTGAAAAACTATTTATTTGCTTTGTTGCAGAGGAATGTTCTATTTATTGCACTATACGTTCCCATATATTCAGGTGGTATTCCAAAATAACGCTGAAGTCACACTTGTACATGAATTATTTACAAAAACAAGCATTTACATACAACGTTTACATCATTCTCTAGAAAATCTATCAATCCTCCCTTGTGAATCGCATGAAAATTTATCAATAACTAACAACAAAAAATCAGATCAGGAAAAGGAGTGCCTTTAAAAAGCAGATTATTACAAGCCATGGTCAATCCTCACTTGTGAAGTAAATTTGCATCCGAACTCTTTTCACCGACCAAGTTCCGAATACTTTGACATAAAGCTTTGATGTCAAAACTATGATGATCTGCAACCTGTCATATAAAAGCATTACATTTTTCAATCCCTTTAGTAGCCTTAGCTGATATTTCTACTCAGACATTCTTAAGAGAAAAGATAATACCTTGGCGTGTATGGTGTGAAAGACTCTCTTATCCATGGCACATGCAACAGCACTAATGATATCAAGGCCATTATTTCCCAATGTAAGCAGAAGATCAGACAAGACGATCTGACACTTTAGTGTGTTTGTTGACACCAAAACCCCCCAGCCATGAGAAGTTACTTTAACGATAGGGCAAGTCTCAGATGGGACAGAAAAAGACAGATCTCTGCACAATTTTTCTTTTCTCATCTCCTCTCTTGTTTGTGTAAGCTCCTTAATTTTCTTATGCAGATGGTTAATATACTTAGCACTTTCAGAAAGCTGTTCTGCCTGTGAAAATTTACCCTAGAAACCCAGAGCACCAGTAGATGAATATAGTGGGCATGGTGTAAACCCTAAGTGTTATAATAAAAAATATAACTAAAAATAAAACAAGAGCATACCATAACGTATTCTTCCGGCAGCAAAGATCTAAGTGCAGAAAACAGTGTTTTCATGTCTCTCCGCCTTTTTCTTTCAACAAATTTGTGGATGCCTTTCGAACTCATTATTCCACCGTTTTTGCCCGTTTCACCAGATTTAGTGCTGCAATTAATCTTTGGGTTTATATAATCTACACCGCCATAATTTTTGAGAGAGAAAGTAGACTGGCAGGAGGAATCTGTAATGGTGAAATTATGGAAGTCAATTTTGGTAGAAAAGGTATCGCCTTTGAGTGCAGCCGGTGGTAACAACCCACACCCGCTTCTCTCCATAGTTTCAAACTATAAACTGCAATTTGTATCAGACAACTCGCAGCGAAAGCTTCTGACAAACATTACAGAATGGCAGTGTTGTTAGAAAAGGCATTAACTTTCAATAAAATCGTCCTTACCAAATCTGCAATCGATTTTTTCCGTATTTTCAAACTAGAAACTGCAATTTGCATTTAACAACTCCCGACCAAAGGTTTTGACAAAGATTATCGAAGGGGAATTATGACCCGCAAATTATACGATTGCAAAAAATATAATTAATCAAATGGTTAGGTTTCTAACATTCTGACAGAAGATCTAAGGCGATCTATTGCCAGATCACAAATCCTTAACCTGCAAGCTTATGATTGCCTTAAATACTTCTATTGACCGTGCCCCGATGATTGAAAAAATAAAAATAGAAAAACCAGAAATAAAAAATCAGAAATAATCACAACAATAAATAAACCATAGATGATTCCAGACTGACCTGTTACAAATTGCGATTGTCTGCAATGCTGATCTGTATGTGAAACCTGTCGGAAATCCCTAATTGCCAGAACTGTAAAAGATACTTCAACTTGTTTATGCCTTCTCTACTATTTACCCAGCGATATAAGTCATTTAAGATTGGAATTAGGTTTGACTTTTTATGACCATTACATTTCCACAAATAGTAAAGTGAATCATATAATGTAGAGTAAACTGGAATGTCTTACTCGAGTTAACTAGCAAACCGAACCAACTACTACAAACTACATAATTAGGTTTGTTGGCCGGTTAGGCTAAATAGTTTTATTGCTTTTAGCTTTATATCTAATCAATGGGTAAAATTTGCAATAAATGATATTTCGTTGTACCTATCCGTTTTACTGGTTTCAAAATATATTATATAATTATAATATTTAATAAACTAGCAATCACATCTTGGTGTGCAATGGGTACAGGGAAGAAGTGTGGATGGTCAATTAGGGAATTTTTTGGTTTATTGTTTACATACATTTGTATAGTATACATGAGGTCAATTGGTAGGCTATTAAAAAAATGTTTTTATTTGTGCAACAAAGGTCTCAATAGAGAAGTGATAGCTTCAAATCAAATATGCATCTACTTACAGGTATCCTAACACAACTAAAACAAAACCTTTGAATCAAGAAGATAATAAGGCTCCATTACCAATAGGCTAATGATATGCTCGAAATAGAGAGAGAGGAAGAGAGAGGAAGATATGTGGACAGAAAGAGGGAGAGATATGGGGGAGGGGGGGGACGAGGAGGGAGGAGACAGAGAGAGAGAGAGAAAGGGGTAAGGAGATAGAGATAAAGAGGAAGTTAGAGATGGAGATGGAGATGGAAATGGAGGAGAGGGATATGGAGAGAGAGAGAGGGATAGATAAAGAAAGAGGACAAAACGATAGATATAGATCTAGAAGAGATAAATATATAGAGAGGGGGAGAGAGGGAGAGAATGAGAGAGAGAGATAGAAATATATTTATATAGAGATAGGAGTTGATATATAGAGAGGGGTAGAGAGAGGGAATGATATAGGGGTAAATAGAGATGGATAGATAATGAGATAGAGATAGAGAAAGATATGTAAAAAATTAAATATGGAGAGATAGAGGTAGAGATAGAGATAGAGATAGGGAGATAGAAACAAGGAGTGTGTGTGTGTATTAGTAAGAGATGTGGAGAGAGATAGTGAGGGAGACAAATATGTATAAAGAGATAGAGAGGGAGGCCGATGAAGGGAGAAAAATAGAGATAGGAGAGAGAATTAGAGAGAGAAAGAGGAAGTGATAGGGAGAGGGAGAGAGAAAATAGGGATATAAAAGAGAGATAGAGAGATAAATATAAATTAGGAAAGATAGAGAGGGAGAGAGAGAGAGAGAAACAAAGGCAAAGATAGATAGAGAGAGATAAATATAAACAAAGAGATGAAAGGAGAGAGAAAGAGGGAGAGGGAGAGATAGGGATAGTAAGAGGGATTTAATGAAAGAGGAGGAGATGGAGAGAGAAATATAAAGATATAGGAAGTGATATATAGAGAGAGGTAGAGAGAGTAGGAGAGATGGAGGGAGAGGGAGTAAATAAAAGAGAGATAAAGATAATGAGTTATAAATAGATAGAAAGATAGAAATAGAAAGGGTAAGAGTGAGCAATAAAGTCTAGGTGATATCGAAAATTAATAGAGAGATGGAGAGAGATAGAGAGATATATAAATTGATAGAGAGGGAGGGAGGATAGAGAAGTTGAGAAATATAGAAAGAGAGAGTGATAGGGAGAGAGGGAGAGAGGGAGAGATACATATAATGGGAAAGATAGAGGGGAAAGAGAGGAAGAGATGTAAGGAGAGGTAAGAGATAGGGAGAAAGATAAAGAGGAATATAGAGATGGAGATGGAGATGGAAATGGAGAGAGGGCAAGAAATAGAGATAGAAAGAGGGGGATACAAAGAGAGAGGGAGAGAATGAGAGAGGGATACAAAGATAGAGATAGGAAGTTATATAAAGAGAGGTAGAGGGAGATATATATAGAGAGGTAGGGGGAAGTACATATGGGGAGATATCATAGAGATATGGGAAGAGAAAGATGGATCTTTATATTTTTGTCTCCCTCTCTTTCTTTATATTTTTTATTCTCTCAATCTCTCTCTTCCTCTCTCTCCCTTATTTCTCTCTCTATTTGTCTTCCCTTCTCTCTTCCTCTATCTATCTTTCTCTCATTTCTTCTCTCTATCTATTTCTCTGTCCCTATCTTTCTCCCCTTACTATTTTTTGATATCCCTATTTATCTCCCTCCTCTCTCCCCATTTCCCTCTCTATCTCTTGATCTCTCGACCTCTATATATATTTTTGTCTCTGATTTATCTTTATCTATCTATCTCTCTATCTCTCTTTATGTGACTATATCTATCTATGTCTCTCCTCTTCTCTCTTTTCCTCTCTTTCTTAATCTCTCTTCCTCTCTCTTCCTCCATATTTACTCCTTTATATCTATACCCTTATTTTTGTATCTCTATCTCTCTTTTTATCTCTTTGTATCCCTCTCCATTTCTCTATCTATCTCTCTTTATTTTCTCTCTTTCTCTCTGTATCTATTTTCCTCCTAAGTGTGCAATGGGTACATTGAAGAGGTTTTAAAGGTGAATTATCACATCCTTAACCAAATGACATGCAAACCTATTCATAACTCCCTAGGATGTGCTATCCTTGGATTGTTGGCATGAAAGGACTGTGAAAATTCCTATTACAGTCACTGATTATTAATCTCCTATCTTAAAAGATTATTTAACTGCTGAAAACTAATTCACAGCTAATATCGAAATATAACACAATTGCAACTTCACTAATAAAAATACGGAAAGAAATGTGTAACACAATGAACACAATATTTTCGGACAAATTGTCCCTGGAAAAACCCCTAAGGGAAAACCAGTTCTACAGATGAGGAATTATATTAACTTCAGCAAATTAAGAGATACAAAGATTCCTTGCCTCTTACTGGAAGAACTTTGACAATCTCCCAACTTCCCACTGATATTCCCTCGCTGCTATCCCCAATGCTATCACTGCGCCCTTGCTAACATTGCAAGACTGTTTGCTATCACTGCAAACTCACAAACTCATTTGCTAGCACTGCAAATGCTTCTACAAAAACTTCTATATTCTCCATATGCCCAATGACCCCTTTTTATACTCCTCTCATTGGAAAACCAACGGCCAAGATCGATTCTCAATCGACGGCTGAGATAAATAACAACTTACCAACCACAACAAATTTGGTTGCAAGGTGTCACTAAAAGAAATCAATAATTAAATAATAATTATCACATCTCAACAATAAAATAACTATTATCTAATCCTAGCAAATGGACGAACAACTATCCAAGCTAACAAACTAACACTCCCTCTTAGTGAGGAAGCTGTTCTGCATGACACCCATCTTATCTCTGAAGAAGATAAATTTTTCCTTCCCCAATGCTTTAGTCAGAATGTCTGCTACCTGCTCCTCTGTAGGTATGTATTGTAGCTGAACAATACCTCGCTATACACAATCCCTGATGAAGTGATACCTGATATCTATATGTTTAGACCTATCATGAAACACTGGATTCTCAGACAATTTGATGCAACTCTGATTGTCGCAGTGTAACACAGTAGTCTCAACCTTCTGACCAAACAAAGCCACTAGCAACTTCCAAAGCCATATAGCTTCACATGTTGCCATGCTAGCTGCAATGTATTATGCTTCTGATGAACTCAGAGCCATAGACTTTTGCTTCCTACTGAACCAAGAAACAACTCCTGATCCTAAACTAAAACAACACCCTCAAGTGCTCCTTTTGTTTATTGTACTGCCTTCCCAATCTGTATTAGTATAGCCTATCAACTTGATTCCTTCACCTCAAACATATCTGATCCCATACTCAACTGTACCACACAAATAACACAACACATGCTTGGCTGCTGTCCAATGCACTCTCTTTGGTTCAACCATGAACTGACTAAGAGATTTTACTGCAAATGCTATATCCGGCCTAGTGTTGACCAAATACATGAGCGAACCAATTAACTGCCTGTATAAGGTGGGATCTACATCTTTGTCATTCGATGTATCTACCTTCCTCCAATTAGTGATCATAGGTGTAGACATGGCTTTGCAATCCTCCATTTCGAATCTCTTCAAGATTTCAATGCAATATTTCCCTTGACCAAGGAAAATCTCTCCATCTGTCTGCCACACCTCCATGCCTAGAAAATAGTGCATGAGTCCCAAATCCTTCATCTTGAACTCTTCTGCAAGGTCCTTCTTGCAATCCTCTATGAGCCCTAGTGCACCTGTAAGAAACAAGTCATCTACATATAGAACAAGAATGAGAACCTCACCTCCAACCACCAAGTAGTAGAGGTTAGCATCTGCCTCACTCTTCACAAAGCCCATTTCCTGCAAGTATGTATCAATGTGCTCATACCACACTTTAGGAGCCTGTTTGAGTCCGTACAAGGCTTTCTTCAATCTGCACACGTGGGTCTCTTTGTTGTGTGCTACAAAGCCTTCTGGTTGTTCTATGTATACCTCTTCCTTTAATTCACCATTAAGGAATGCTGTCTTGACATCCATTTGATGGATCTGCCATCCCATCTGCACTGCAAATGAGATTATAGCTCATATAGAAGTATACTTGGCCACTGGAGCAAATGTCTCCTCATAGTCTATTCCCTCCTTCTGAGAGAACCCCTTGGCCATAAACCTTGCCTTGTATTTCTCGATGCTACCATCTGCACTGTGCTTTATCTTGAAGATCTAGCGTGATCCAACTACTGACCTATCTGTTGGTCTAGGCACTACCTCCCACACATCATTCTGCATTATTGAAGTATATTCCTCAACCATAGCATCTCGCCATACCTGATGTTGTGAAGCCTCTAGATAGTTGGATGGTTCACTATCTACCAACTGGCTGACTAATGCCACATAGTCATTAAACTTGGCTGGTTCTCTCCTTTGTCTCGTACTCTTCCTAGGAGCTCCCACAGATTCCTGAGTATCCCTTTGTGTGTCTTGAACCTCACGGTTCCTGCTGCCAACTGTAGAGGATGAAATATCAACCTCTTTACCTTCTAGATGCATATCCTGTTGCACCAGTTGCTCCATACTCTGTGAATCTTCACTACCTAAGTCTATGCTTGTACTAGTAACAGTACTTGAGCTTTGCTGCCCTTGACTTGGACTTGGAGCTTTTGTTGGCTGCTCACTCTGATCATTTGCTGGCAAATCTTTGGACCTTCTAAATGCCTTGTCCTCCATGAACTTGACATCGCGTCTGACAATAATTCTTCTGGTCCCTGGATTAAAAATCCTAAATGCCTTTGAAGTTTCACTGTACCCAACAAGGTACCCCTTCTATGCAGTCTGATCTAACTTGGTACGTGTATCTCCTGGAATATGACAATATGCCAAACTCCCAAATATCCTGAAGTGACCAACATCTGGTTTTTTCCCTGTGAAAGCTTCCTCTGGTGTCATCCTCCCTAGTACCTTATGTGGAACCCTGTTCTGAATGTAAACTGCAGTACTACACACCTCTGCCCATAGGTAACGCGGCATGTCCTGGTCATGTAGCATAGCTCTTGCTGCCTCCGATATAGAACGGTTCTTCCTCTCAGCAACTCCATTCTGCTGTCGATTGTAAGGAACATTCCACTCTCTCTTGATTCCTTCTCTGGTATAGAAATCCTGGAAGACATTTCCTTTGTACTCGCCTCCATTGTCTGACCGAAGAACCTTTATCTTCCTTCCTGTTGAGTTCTCCACAAGAGCCTTGAACTCTTGGAAGTGACTGAAAACCTCATCCTTGGTCTTCAAGAAGTATATCCAGGTCTTCCTGGAAAAATCATCAATAAAAGTAACATAGTACTCATATCCTCTGAGAGACTTTGTTGACATTGGTCCACATACATCTGAATCTACTAGATCAAGAACACCCTTAGATCTATTATCACTCCTTGGAAAAGATGCTTTCGCAAACTTCCCCAACACACATCCCTTACATACATCATCATGCTCTGTGCTCACCTCTGGAACACCTATCACTGTCTCACGAAGCAATTTAAATGCTCCATGATGAATATGGCCCATCCTCCTATGCCATAGCTCTCCAAGATCTCTAGGATTACTACTGCTCATGAGTGCCTTAGGAGTATCGAACAGTAACCTATAAAGGTGACCACTCCTAACTCCAATAGTTATGGGTGATTTCCAATCCTTGTGTTTAATCAACACATGTGTTCCTCTAAAAAGTACATTATACCCTTTATCCTGAAGAACAGATACAGAAATCAGATTCATACCTAAGCCTGGAACATGCAAGACATCATGAAGTGGAACTATCTTTCCATTCTCCCTCTGAAACTGAACAGTCCCTTTCCCAACTGGGTTGAGCTTGGACAAGTTCCCCATAGAAATCTGGATATTGGTTTCCTCCTCCTTGTAACTGGAGAAGTACTCTCTAACTCCTGTCATATGAAATGATGCTCTACTGTCTATATACCAAACACTCCGTGAGGTTGAGCTAATCATACAAGCTATGAGTGCAAACTCATCCTCCAATCTACTAGAGAGCTCCTCTGCACTTGCTGAAGCCGCCACTTGGTTCTTGCCCTTCTTATCTTTCTTCCTTTGAGGGCAATCACTGACATAGTGGCCAAACTCGTGACAACCAAAGCACTTGACCTTAGATAGGTCCTTCTTCTTCTCACCTTGAGAATTTGATCCTTTTCTAAATCCCTTCTTTGCTTTCCTTTTTCCCGCTAGGGCAACGTTTTCTTGTTCTCCCTCACTTTTCTGACTCTTGTTGTTGGCTCCATTGACAAGACTTAGTCTAAGCTCCTCCTGAGTGAAATCACTCCACAGTCGATCCCAACTCGGTAGGGTGTCTCGTCCATTAATAACTTGAACAAAGACATCCCACTGCTTAGTAAACCCATTTAAGGCTATCCTTACTAGCTCATCATCTTCTGGCTTATCTCCAATAGCTGCTAACTCATCCTTGACAAGTCTAAGTCTAGTGAGGTAACTTGTAACGTCTTCTCCCTTATTCATTCAGGTATTCCTCAACTTTTCTCTGAGAATCAACTTTCTATTAGTGGTAGCATTCTGGTACAGTTTCATAATGGCATCCCACATCTTATTCGCCGTATCTAACTTGGAGATATGCGGAACAATATGATCCTTGAAACCATCAAGGATAATCCTCCTCGCCTTGGCATCCTCTTTCTTGTATGCTACAAGTTGTGTTGCGTCTGTAGGTATAGCTACAGTAGTGGTAACATAATCCTTGATACCATTCTCTTCCAACAATAAAGAAAGTCTGGCCTTCGAGACACCAAAATTCGAGGCACCATCTAATCTATCCTGATCTCTCAAACTAGCTGAAGCCATCTCAAAGGATAAAAGCAATAATAATTTAAAAGATCAAACTAGGTTATAGAAACCCTCAATTTCTTTCCTAGGGAAAACCTTTTCTACCCTTAACACAGCTCTGATACCATGTGAAAATTCCTATTGCAGTCACTGATTATTAATCTCCTATCTTAAAAGATTATTTAACTGCTGAAAACTAATTCACAGCTAATATCGAAAAATAACACAACTGCAACTTCACTAATAAAAATACAGAAAGAAATGTGTAACACAATGAACACAATATTTTCGGACAAATTGTCCCTGGAAAAACCCCTAAGGGAAAACTAGTTCTATAGATGAGGAATTATATTAACTTCAGCAAATTAAGAGATACAAAGATTCATTGCCTCTTACTAGCAGAACTCCGACAATCTCCCAACTTCCCATTGATATTCCCTCGCTGCTATCCCCAGCGCTATCACTGTGCCCTTGCTAACACTGCAAGACTGTTTGCTGTCACTGCAAACTCACAAACTCATTTGCTAGCACTGCAAATGCTTCTACAAAAACTTCTATATTCTCCATATGCCCAATGACCCCTTTTTATACTCCTCTCATTGGAAAACCAACGGCCAAGATCGATTCTCAATCGACGGCTGAGATAAATAACAACTTACCAACCACAACAAATTTGGTTGCAAGGTGTCACTAAAAGAAATCAATAATTAAATAATAATTATCACATCTCAACAATAAAATAACTATTATCTAATCCTAGCAAATGGACGAACAACTGTCCAAGCTAACAAACTAACAAGGACTAATCAAACTTTACCTCTCTCTCTCTCTCACTCTATAAATTTTAACTTATATTTTAAGTTTGAAATTCATTTTATTATATAAATTATAGCAAAAATCTAAAATAGAATTATTCTACAATAATTAAATTTTTAATAAGATAATTAATTATAAATTAAATTAATTCTAATATTTTTAATTATTAGTTGTAATTTCATAAAAATATATAAATAATAAAAGTAAATTTCAAACTTAAATCTAAATTAAGAACTAAAATAAAATAAAGTAAATAGAAATTTAAAATATATCAAAATCTAAACATTAATAAACATAATCATTTTTTAAAAATAATAACAAATAATAAACTTATTAAGTTCTAGCTCAATTGGCTAAAGTATTGTAAGAGTTGAGGTTTATACTAGGTGCACTGGAGTTTATAGGAGGGTTTGTGTGATCTTAATCTTAAAAAAAGTTAATAAATGACTAAATAAAAATAGTAAAACTATTTTTTTAATTTAGTAAAAATCTAACTTTATATCTAAAATTACAAGTAACACCAAACTTAAAAAGTGAAAATAAAATGAAAGCAAATAAAAAGTCATTTTTTAATTTATTGATTTATTATTATTTAAAAAATGTATCTATTTATTAAAAATCTAAGTTTAAAAGAAAAACAATTTGTATCCCATCTTTTCTTAATTTAAACAAGAATGTTGTTTTTTTTAATTATATATTATATTTTTAATATTTTAAAAAAATTGATGGTTAAGATCATTTCAATCGAGGGACTATTTGTAGTAAAAAAAAGTTAATAAATGATTAAATAAAAAATTAATATTTATTTATTATAATTGAAATATTAATAAAATATCTATCTAAAAATATAATTAATATATCACAAACAATATTAACATAAACTCAATATTAACAAATAAAAAAATATTATTAAATATTATTCAATAAATTTAAAACTATATATCAAATAAAATATGTAAAATAAATAAAAATTATATCAAAATTATTAAAAGTAAAATTCTAACTTTTATATCTAAAATTACAAGTAACAAATTAAAATAAAATGAAATCCTATTTAAAAGATAAAAAGTCAATTTGTAATTTATTGATTTATAATTATTAATATTATTATTTAAAAAATATATCTATCTTTTAAAAATATTATTATTTATTTAAAAATCTAAGTTTAAACAATTCGTATTCTATTTTTCTTAATTTAAAGCTGAGACTAGATAAGAATGTAGTTGTTTTTTCTTTATATATATATATATATATATTAAAAAATTTGATGGTTACTATTTATTTTTAAAAGCAGATCTTTCACTTTATATAAGGAACACCTTTGGTATAAAAATAAATTATGATGTAGAAATATCGCATGAATTTATAAATTAATATTAATTAAAATATATACATTTGAGATTATTGTTTAAATTGTTTATTAAAATAGAGTGTAAACATTGTCAAATATGACAATTATATATCTTTGTTGATGAAGATAACATTTTACTATAGAAATTGTTGTTTGTCAAGGTAAATGATGTCTATCTAAGAAATAAATGCTTCTTTATGTGACGTAAGATAGACTACTAAAATGAATGAGATAATAAAAATTAAACATAAAATTGTTGAAGTACTTGAATATGACTCTAAAAGTGCAAATGAAGCAAGGTTTATATTATTTGATTTTGATTTTTTTTGGGCATCCGAAAGAAGCTTGAAGAACAAAGATAGGGTATATAATTGTGATTGATTATTCACATTACCTAAACTACCCTCATTAAATGCCCAAACTGCATCCTTCACGAATTCAAATTTGCTATGGGCAGTATTTTGTTTGTTTTGAATTATTTTAGGCATATCCCACATAGACATGTGACAAGAAAAAGGATAGAGGCACCTATTGGAAAACATGAGAGAAAATTCCAGGAGGAATTACTCGCAAATAGAAGAAATGTGCGATAGAAATAAACCAGAATATTGAAGATGAGAGAAGAGGATTGCAGGAAAGGTAAGTTGCCACTTTGGAAAAGTTCAATTTGTCTGGGCATGACAGAGCAACTAAGGAGGATGTGTGGTAAGAGGGAGAGGACATTGGGTGTACAAAGTGGAGAGTGCTGCCAAGATTGAAAAGATGCGTATAGGGAAAGCGAAGTGTATGCCCATGCAAAAGAGTTCGGAAAAAAATTAATTTTCCCCTCATGTGACAAAGAACAACAAAGAGGCATTGGGAAAGAGACTAAAGGAAGATTCCTTGTTGGGGATTGTTCTTTTGACGTTTGAAACGGTTACATGATTTCGGAAGGCATCCCATACAAAAAGATAAAGTTTAACATAAACCATTGGAAACAGGTGAAGCTAAATTTCAGAGAGGAGTATGCATTTTCAGCCCTCGATAAGCTTGAGAAGAGCTTCATATCTAATTCTATAATCCAAGAGGTTTACTCTTTCATGTACGTTTTTTTATGACTAATGTAAGAAAATCTAATTATAGTCATGTTTATACTAACTTATTTGAAAAGTGGTATTTGGAGTTAATAAAATTCATGGCAATTAAAAATGATTAGGGCTGTTTTTTTTTTTTTTTTTTTTTTAAATCTATCATATTTGTTTATTTTGAATTATGGGTGAGTTTGTTTATACAAGATTTTTTTGGTGGGATCGTTATTTAATTTGGTATGATAATAGACTACAATTTTGGAAAGGAGTGGTTTTTTTTTGCTTAGGGCTGATATCAGTTGAACAAGATTGACACACTCTCTCTCTCTTTGTGTTTTTGTTTGTCCCTTTGAAGTATTATGATCAAGGAGAGTTATGACAATAAGGAAGGATTGTTTGAATTGGTTAAGTTCCTCCAAGGAGAAGGGTAATAGAAGCTACAATAGTGTTGATGTGGATGTTATACACACACCAACATACAGGTAGATTTTTATTATACAAACAATAGAACCTATCCATCTTGAAACAATAGCTAGATTCGGTAAAGAATTTAGCTATCCCAAGGCTCGAGAATGCCAAGTCTTGACTCACTAGGTTCACTTAGGGTTTTTTGTTCAATTGATGTTCTAATATGGTGGCCTACTAGTGCTTTGAATATTATTATTTCCAAATAACAAGTGATGCTTAGTAATCCTAACAAATCACGCATTCATCATTTTTTCACAATCCATTCAATTTAACTCTTTCCAAAAAAAAATTCAAAAGATTAAGGTGAGAAGAGAAAATCCTAAGAAATTAATTGCTTTTAGATATTACCCATGTACATACTGAAAGATAAGAAAACTAAAGAATAAAATATTTGTCTTCCACCAAATTGCTTTACAACTACATACAAATAGTGGAAGAGTTTAAGGAATACAACTGTTCACCAATGAGATAAATTCAAAATGCACCCAAAGATGATGCACCAATTTGATTATTCACTAGGAATGAATGATTTACAATCATACAAAATATACAATTAGGAGTGACTTTCAATTTCTTTAGCATTATAAAGCCCTACAATATGTACAAGTCTTTACTAAAATTGAAAAAAAAATAGAAACTAAATTGGTATAGCTCCAATATGAGCTCTATATTATCAACAATTTATTATCCTTAAAACTAAACAACTCATTGCCTTTTATAGAATACAAGATAGAATTTCATTACAAAAATAACACATGGTCAATGAGAAACAAGTTAATCATTTTAAGACATGTGGCTTAGAGATATCTTTTGCATATACGAAGAAACAAACAAATAGTTTTAGAATAACTGGTCAAATTTATTTCCTGTTGACTTGGTCTTTGCTAATGATTCTTTAACCTTTCAAAACTTTGGATAATAGTTGTGATATACCTCTTTGGTCTTCAAAGTACTTGTGGTTGAATCTTGGATGCAACCTTCTGTACATACTTGTCAAGACACACTTTTTTAGTTCTTTATCCGATCTTTGTTTTTTCCTAGAAAATTCAAAAAATGTTATGCTAATAGTAGACCTCAAAATTGCTGCATCTAGTTATATCGCTTCCAACATGTTGATTATCAAGGTAAAGAAAGCTTGCAGTATGAACTTAAATAAGTGAATGAAAATCTGAAATATGTAGGTTAACCTTTAGCCTTAGTGTGAAGAAAGAATGAGAGAGAGAGAGATGGAAGAATCATAACACATGCAACAACAAATTTATGTGGAGAAACCCTGAAGGGACAAAACTCCACCACCGAAAGAGAGGAAATTATATTACCAATAATCTAAAATATTACATGCAGCAATAGACTTCTCTTACCAATCTCTGTAAAATTTGGCAACACCCTATTACCCTACAAACCTGCAAAACTAAATTAAATAACTCTAGCTCAATGCCTCAATTTAAAGAGATTTATGAGGATGAAAACCACCATGGTTTCACCAAATAATAGGCATAAATAACACCTAGAAAAACTCATGCCTCCCTCCTTGAAGTGGTAAAAAACTACCAAAAATAGCCTCTTGTAGATGCTCTTACAATTGTCATAAGGCATCTCTCATCCATGGGTGTTTGGGGTCCAATAATAACATATTTTGTCATAGGGAATCTATCATACTGTCATAGAAATTGTCATACATGTCATAGATGCTCTTACAACACACTATTTTGACCCAACAACCTCATTCTAGAAGATTCCAAAGTGGGATGCCTAGCTATTTTGTCCTTTTCCAAAAGGACAAACAATAATGGTGAAACTACATTTACATTGTCTCTTTCACCACCATTGGTTAAATAGTTTCACCTCTTATGGGTAAATGTACAAAACACTTTAGGAGAATAATTAATTAAATGATTTACAAGGTTGATGACACCTAAATCCTAACATTCTCCCACTTGACATCATACATTGTAAATTACACCCATAGAGATATAATTACATAGAATCAAGTATAGTGAACAAGGCCCATGGCCTTCCTACACCAAGAGAACTTATCTATGGTGATAGGCTTTGTAAGAGAATCTACAACATTATCCAAGGTGTCAATTTTTTCAATCAAGACTTTTACATTCTCAACCATTTCTCGCACAAAGTGATATTGAACATCAACATGCTTAGTATGAACATGATACATAGGATTTTTAGCCAAACATATGACACTTTGACTATCAGATCTGATCCTCTCTATCCTGCAATCAAAATCAATACCATTACCAAGTCTCTGTAACCATACCACCTCCTTAGAGGCATGTGTAGGAGCCATATACTCTGCTTCAGTGGTAGAAAAAGCAACTGTAGGTTGTCTTTTACTCATTCAACTCACCGCACCTCCAAACAAAGTAAACACATAGCCACTAGTGGACCTTTGACTGTCCAAGTCACCTACCCAATTCGCATCAACAAAACCATGTATGTGTAATGAGGGTATGTACAAGATCATCATGGAAAAACCAGGCCCTTAAGTGGCAATAAAATTCAGAAAATCAGTTAGGAAACTTGACGTAAAAATTTGAATAAGTTATCTATATTATCTCAAAAATATGTAAGAATAGAATCTGTAGAAAATTGGATGTAGTTTCTAATCTACATGAATTATTTTTTAAAAAAAATCTATTTGGTAAAAATTTGAAATTTCAATGCAGTAGTACTTAAATTTCAGGGGAAAAATAAGAAGTAGATGTCTATCTGACCACCCTAACAACAATAAAATGATAATATTTTTTTATAAGATTTTAAATATAAGTAGGGGACTCATGTCCTCACGTGATGCATATTTTTTTGTAATTTTTTTCCAAGTAAATAATTAATTATGGTTTTTTTATTACAAATTTTTAAAAATATAAAAACTTGTATGTCTAACCACCTTAACTTGGTCAAAACTTCATGAATTTCATTTTTTTTTTATCCTATAGTATGCGAACCATAGAATATGACACATGTTTCAGATTCAAAAAATGTGATACCGTTTGAAAGCTATAGATGTTTTTCAATCAGGACTTTAGTTGTAATTCAGATAGAAAATGAATAATAATTATTTATTAAGTTCAAAGTAAATCATAATTTATATTGGTGGAAAGTTGGGAATCTCCTTTAAAAACCCTTTTTGTTTCATCAATTTTGGGTAAAAAAAAAGTCGTCAGCCACATGGGCCATTATATCACTTAGATATTGTCACTTTTTGGCCCATCATGATCTTGCACATACCCATGACTTATCAACATTATTAGTTCCATGATAAACCAAACAGTAATCAAAATTTCCTCGCAAATGTCTAAATACCCTTTTAACAAAAGTCCAATGTTCTTTACCAGGGTTAGACATAAACCTGCTTAGAACTCCCACTACTTGGGCTATATCTGGTCTAGTACAGACTATTACATACATTAAACTATCGACAACACTATTATAAGGAACATTAGAAATTTCATCAATATCATCATCCGATTCAGGACACATGTCTAAACTTAACTTAGTACCGACATGAAATGGAATATTTACTAGTTTATAGTGATGCATATTAAATCTCTGCAAAATAGTATTAGCATACTTAGTCTGGCTTAACCAAAGCTTTTTGTGAACCCGACCCCTAATGATTTCCGTCCAAAGAATATATTTAGCAGCCCCTGAATATTTCATATCAAATGTGTAAGAAAGCTGAGTTTTAAGTTCCCTAATCATTACCTTATTGTTACCAATGAACAACATATCATCCACATATAAGACAATAATCAGTATCTAATCATCAATAACTTTAAAATAAGCACAATGATCCTCTTCACTTCTAACAAAACCCAAATTTAATGCAAAAACATCAAAATTCTGGCACCACATCCTAGGTGATTGTTTTAAACCATATAGAGACCATTTTAACCTGTAAACCAAGTGTTATTTTCCTTTCACAACAAAACCATCAGGTTGTTGCATATAAATTTATTCTTCTAGACCCCCATGCAAGAATGCAGTTTTAACATCCATTTGTTCTATTTCTAAATCATAAGCAACAACAATGAATAAAAAGAATCTAATAGAAGTTAACTTATCAACAAGAGAAAATATATCACCAAAATCAACTCCCTCTCCCTGGGAGTAGCCCTTGGCCACTAATCTAGCCTTGTACCGTTCCAACTTACCATTTGAACCAAACTTATTTTTATATACCCACTTACAACCAATGGACTTTCTTACTTTGGGAAAACTAACAAGATCCTAGGTGTTATAGTTTTTCAAAGACATCATCTCATCCTGCATTTCCTGCATCCAAGACTCACATTCTTCTGAAGAGAGAGTCTGCCTGAAAGATCTAGGTTCATCATCAATACATAACAAAACAAATTTATAATGAAAATTAGGTGGGCTATACCTGTCAACTAGATTATTTTGTCTTGTGGACCTTCTCAAAGGTGGAGTAAGAGGTTCCTCCTCATGTCCATTTTCATTATTTTCAACATATTTTGTTACAATAGATTCTTCAGAACTTTCTTCTTCTCCATCTTCTAGTCCATCTCTCTGTTCTTCCACATGTGCATCTTCTTGCTTAGTTTCAAAATGCATTGTCTTTCAATTTTCCTTTGGTTGCTCATCTTCACAATCAGCTCTAAATTCCCTAAAAATAACATCTCTAGAAAATATCATCTTTCGTGTTAGTGGATTCCAAATTTTATAACCTTTAACATTTCCACCATAACCTACAAAGGTGCATTTTTGAGATTTGGGATCCAATTTAGACCACTTCTCTTTAGGCACATGAACAAAAGCCTCACATTCAAATACCCTTAAATGTGAGCTTTGTAAGAAGATCTATTAATTAAATAACAAGTAGTACCAACAACTTCTGCCCAAAAGAATTTATCTAACTTAGCACTACTTAACATGCTCCCACCTCTTTCCATTAATGTACAGTTCATTCTTTCTGCTACCCCATTTTGTTGGGGTGTATAAGGTGTAGTTCTTTCCCTAACAATTCCTGCATGTTTGCAAAACTCATAAAATTCCTTAGAACAATATTCACCCACATTGTTAGATCTTAATACTTTTATCTTATAATCTATTTGGTTTTCAACCAATACCTTAAATTCCTTAAATTTGGTGAAAACTTTAGATTTTGTATGCATAAAATAAATCCAAGTATATCTTGATTAATCATCTATGAAGGAAACATAATAACAAGATCTACCTAAAGAATCTATATCCACTGGACCACCTACATCCAAATGAATTAGTTCTAACAATCCATTATCTTTATTAGTTCCTTTAGGAAATGATGACCTATGTTGTTTACCAAACACACAATCCTCACAGAAATCATTTTTACCAACAAAATAATTAGAAATACCATCTATTATTTTCTTATCAAGTATGGTGCTAAAACATTTTTCACCAATGTGACCCAATCTATGGTGCCACAACATACATGCATTTTTCAGTGCTAGTTACAAAAGAGGAGTTACAAAAAGTAGAGGCATGTGGCATAAACAAATTCCCTATCCAAGATCCTTTAGCAACCACTAAAATCCCCCTTACCATCCTACAACTAGACTTTTCAAATGTCACATGAATTCCAATATCATTCAACTTGTAAATCAAAATTAGACTTTTTGTATGTCGTGGAATATGTAAAACATCATCAAGGATTTTAGCCCTCCCATCACTGAAACACAACTTTACCTTTCCTTTTTCGATAATCTTTTGTGAGCTATCATCACCCATAAATACCTCTCGTCCATCATATTTTTTGTATGTAGAAAACTACTCCTTATGAGGAGTCATATGGAAGGAAGCACCTGAATCAATAAGCCAAGCATCATTACAGACTATGTTAGCTGAAATAATCAAAGCATCAAAATCACTGTTATTAGAGGAATTTTCTGTGGAGGAATTTGCATTCTTTTTCTTGTTTCTACATTCCTTCTTGTCATGTCCCCGTTTACCATAGTTCCAACACTTCACTCTCCTCTTTCCAAGGGTCTTAGATCATCCTTTAGAATTATCCTTTTTCTTATCTCCTTTAGGCCCTTTCTCCTTGGACCTACCTCACACATGCAAGGCATCTTAGGAGCCACTATGCATGGTATTTCTCCTCATCTCATTTGAAAGAAGAATGGGAATAATATTATCCATCTTAGGTTCTACACCACCACTAGTTATAGCAACAATTAAATTTTCCCAAGATTCTGACAAAGAGCAAATCAATAAAATGAATTTATCCTCATCTTCTATTTTAACATCAATAGATGCAAGTTGACTTATAATCAAATTAAAAGAATTTAAATGTTCAGCAATAGAATCACCATCCTTCATCTTTAATGAATATAAATATCTTTTGAGATAAAACTTGTTAGAAAAACTCTTAGTTTTGTAGATTTCACCTATATTCCTCCAAAGCTTGTATGTTGTGTCTTCTGAAGAGACATTCAGGTGGACAGATTCAGTGAGATACAACTGAATGGTCCCTCAAGCCTTCTTGTCTAACTTCTTCAAATATTCATCTGACATGGATGAAGTAGATGGCTTCTTATCAACTGAAACTGGTAACCACTAATCTCTCTCCTCAAGGAGATCCTCCACTTTCAACTTCCACATCTCGTAACCAATTTCGTTGAGCTTCTAAATACCTTGACGAGAGGTGGAGGCCATTAAATGCAATCTTTCAGAAATCTACAAAACCCACAACACAAAATCTCCCACTGCAGCAAAAAACCTTCAACACTTTAAAAGGAAAGTGTCCCTTCCATAACAAAACCGTTAGCTTTGATGCCAAATGTTGATTATCAAGGTAAAGAAATCTTTCAATATGAACTTAAGTAAGTGAATGCAAATCTGAAATATGTAGATTAACCTTTAGCCTTAGTGTGAAGAAAGAATGAGAGAGAGAGAGATAGAAGAATCATAACACATGCAACAACATATTTATGTGGAGAAACCTCGAAGGGAAAAAACTCCACCTCCAAAAGGGAGGAAATTATATTACTAATAATCTAAAATATTACATGCAACAAATGACTTCTCTTATCAATCTATGTAAAATCTGGTAGCACCCTATTACCCTGCAAACCTACAAAAATAAATTAAATAACTCTAGCTCAAGGCCTCAATTTAAAGAGATTTGTGAGGATGGAAACCATCATGGTTTCACCAAGCAATAAGCAGAAATACCACCTATAAAAAATCATGCCTCCCTCCTTGAAATGGTCAAAAAATACCAAAAATAGCCTCTTACAGATGCTCTTACAATTTTCATAAGGCATCTCTCATGCATGGGTGCCTGGGGTCCAAGAATAGCATATTCTATCATATGGAATTTTTCATACTATCATAGAAACTATCATACGTGTCATAGATTCTCTTACAACACCCTATTTTGACCCAACAACCTCATTCTAGAATATTCCAAAGTGGGACGCCTAGCTATTTTGTCGTTTTTCGAAAGGAAAAACAGATACGGTAACACTTCATTTACATTGTCTCTTTCACCACCGTTGGTTAAACGGTTTCACCTCTTATGGGTAAATGTACAAAACACTTTAGGAGAATAATTAATTAAAGGATGCACAAGGTTGATGAAACCTAAATCCTAACACAACATTGGGAAAAATAGTTTCTAAAGTTTGGTTATTAACTACTCATTATTCAAAACATAGGATAAAATGACTTTCCATTCACTTTTAGTGGCTTCTTCAATAAGCACATTTTCTCCTTTTCTAAAATTGTATTCATTAAAAGCTAGCAAAACCTTATTTATATCTTCTTTATAAACATTTTATGAGAGATTCCATTAAAAATTCTCTTGAGCATACACCTCATAAACATTTATGAATTCATCGTTTCTTCCTCTTATATCTACTTCATATCTTACAATGATCTTCCTAGTTATGATTATGTATCTTCCATTGATTCTTTATTCAAGCATGAAACTAGGTCACTAATTATTTTCCCAATGATAGCCTTAAATATCTCTACCTTTGTATATTCCTACCCTAAGTTGTTTTGATCACATACTTGTTACATGAGAGAATCAATGAGATCCAAGTCTCTATCCATCATCTTTTCAATTCTCTTGATGAGTTTTTCATTTCCTCTTTGCACTGTTGTAGGGAAACTTTCTCCCAATTCAATTGTAATAGCCAAGTCTTTATCTTAGGAATATCTTATTAAGTTTGCCACCTTTTCTTCTAATAAATTCTATTTTTCCATCTTCTGAATGTCCACCATTTGGTGTCATTTTGATCTAGGTAGTCTTTGCAGTTTTCCATTATCCTTTTATCATTTTTGAACCAATGATGAGCTTCCTTATAATTGCCTTTAGCTTCTCTTATAGATTCATCACCTTGCTTAATAATATCTTCCACCCAATTATCTAGCATATTTATTTTATGTTTCAATCTTTCAATTGTGTCCATTTGTTCCTTAAACATGATTACTAGAAAAATAGGAGTTCCAAAAGTTTGGTCAATTCCTTCTAGGTTAAGTCAGTGTATACTCTACCCTCTTTCAAATCCACCTTTCTCGTGGCATCATAAAAAATTATACACTCTAAAACTAATTTTGGGGCATCCATGGTTGGAGGAAAACCTATCACCATATGTAATCCACTTTCAATAATTTTTTGTGCATGTTGCATGACATTGGGTGACCTAATACTCTCTATGAATTCTTCTTCATTAAAATTACCCAAATGGATATATGTTACCATACTATACATTTTGGAAACCTAAGATTGAGGAAATTCAAATTCCTCCTTAACTCTCCTCTTACTCGTTTTTAGATTTTTTATGGTTAATGTATCAAATTATTATGCTAATTAGTGTTAGCTTCATCATATTGCATTCTTTCAATGTTAAATTCACCCAATTACTCTCAAATGAAGCATTATTTTATTTAGTTTAAATATATTTTTTTAAGAACTAATTATGTAGGATTGATAAAATTAAACCAAAACACTTTATTTATATGAGTCCCCACTCTATGCAAAAAATTAAAGCTTAATCTAGGGAATATCTGATTTTGCCAATAGTGATTCCAAGTAGAAATGTTTGATAACCTTATTACCTCTTTGAATTTTTTTTCTCAAAACTTCCTTGCCTCTTCAGTTTATTCTTTGATTCCTATGATTCTCTCATTTATAGATTATTAAACATGTTATTTTTTTTTATATGCACAAGTATGCTCACTCAATTAAGATGATATGATAATGTAACACTTTTGTAACCTTACCAACACATGCTAATCATTATAATTCATTCAATGTACTAGATGTGTACAAGACTAACAGTTTAATCATTAATGATGAGGGTTTTGATCCCCACTCTTTATTTTTATTTCAACTTAAAGAAAGTTCAATAGCATCTCCTTTTCTCGACATTTAGAATAACCATTGTGGATTTTATCAGATGTAGGAGTGATGAATTACCAACATCCTATTCAACATCATCAAAATATCTTGAAAGTGTTATCTATTGGTTCCTATTGGAATGTTATGATAAAGTGATCTTATATCAAGTACAGTCATTGATAGTACGAGGTTGATTTTGTAAAAATATCCTATAGCGGTAAACTTACCTATTGCTAGATCTCCATCCAAGTTGAAATTTAGTAAAAGGACTTCCACATCCTATTTGGTAATGCTTTTAATTTATAATTTTCAATAAATATCACTTAATGAATATTTTGGGTTCGGGTTATATCACTTCTTAATTCACCAATAATGAGGAGTTGGTTTATGGAAGGAACACTTTACCAGGCTGCTACTTTATTATAGGATATTTTACTTTACTGGATGTGAAACATGGTAAAGTGAAATATCTAATTCCACATGATCTAAAATTCCTGAACAACCCAATTTACTTACCTTCATCAATTATAAGTAGTATCTATAGATAAAAACCATTATTTCTCACTATGCTCTGCATTTTCTGATGGAATTGCTTGAATTTTACCACTTCCTCCAAATGAAGAAAAAGTGAAAAGAGATGGGGTCTCCATTTTGCACAAGAAAAATGGGGCGTGATGTGAGACCACACAACAACTAGCAACCAACAAAACAAACCAAATTAAAATGAGAATAAATTTTGAAAATGAAGACAAAACCTTGAATATTCTAACTTTCTTGATTATTAATCATTTTCCTATTAACCATGAATTGACATCCTTTAAGTGAAGCAAAATAATTAATTTTATGGGCTTAGGTGTGTGCATGTGATTCATATTATTTTATGACAAGATTTAATATAGAAAATATTTGCATTGAACTACATAGTTTGGTTTAACCTTTTAAGTGTGTGTGTAAAAAATATGTGAATAAGTAAATAACAACACACAATCAATGAAACATTATATTAGAGAATTTAGATAACAATTTAATCGAGCTGAAAAAAATAAACTCTCTAAATCCATCCCATTGTTCTCTATCTCCAAAGACTCATTTAAATCATAATGGCTCTCAGATTGTTTGGCACTATGACTTTTAGAATGACAACCTAAAGAATCAGATGTTGGAAAATGAAAGAAACTATTCCTACATGATTGATAAACTATGTGATAGTGATGCCATGATAATGATGTTGTGATAAGTATATGATGCTAATTGTTGTGATGTAACTAGTGTATGAAAATTACTATGCCAACTAAAATGCAGCTGATGGAAAAGCCATGATTCTAAACTAAATGCTAATAACTAAATGCCCAAATGCTAAAATGCTCACAAATTCTCTAATGCAAATTTTGGAGAGTAAGTTTGCTCAAGATGGGATCCTTTTTGTTGTAGAATGAGGTTGTATTTATAGATTTTTCAGGGTATAAACTGATGTGGCGGCAACTAATAGTTTGGATTTATTCAAGATATATGAAGGGTGGAGGATGAAGGAGTTAGAGAGAAATAAGGAGAATGTTCCTTGCATGAAGACAATCTGCCAAGTGTAGAGGAGAATAAATGAAATAGAAGAGCCAAGTGTCTCAAGTCGTTTGGAATTTGTTGAGGATAAAGCCCAAATTAAATATTTGGAATATTTAATTTGTTGAGACACATGATGAAGTGGAAAGAGAAAAAGCTATAGACATGTGACTAAATTTCAATTTAGGATTGAAATTTAATGAGAGGAAAGATAATTAAATAAAACAAACTATTCAAATTTGTTTATTTAATTAAAATTAGAAGAATGTGATTTAAGATAGAAGAATTAGAAAATTTGAACTATATAAATAAATTTAGAATTTATTTATAAGTAGTGGAATTAAAATGGTTTATTAATTAAATAGCTTGTATTTAATTAATTAATTCTTTAGTCTTATTTTAGGTGTATGCATTTTTTCCCTCTTTGAAGTGATGTGTTTACACATTACTTCAAAGAAAATTTTACTGATGGTGCTGAAATTTTTTTTGGATGTGCCCGAGATGCTGATTTTTTGAGTGATGATGGATATATGCCACCTCTAGAGACAAATCAATGAATTTTTGAATTTTAGGATTTTAAAAAAAATTGATGATTTTTTGATGGTTTTGAAATTTTAGGATGATTTCAACAATTTATCTAGCAAAAATAATATGGATCCAACCCCTATTGATTAGATGATTAATTAAGGACCCTTTTGAAAAATAAAATCAATCCCACTTAACTACCACTCAATCACCCCTTTAAAAAGGTGAAATATGTGATTTGAAGCTCATTTGTATTATTTGCATTTTAAAAATTAGAGCGAGTGAGCAACTTTTGAGAAAATTTGAGCAAGATGGTGATCCCATGTGATGTCCCCATCCTACAAGATCCCAATAAAGATAAGTATATATTTAATATATTTATATTTTAATGGATATACATATTCAAATAGAATAATCATTATAGAACTTTCTCATTTAAAAACATGACTAACCTGTGTGTCATTAATGACAGATGAGAGGAAGATATCTTTGGAGAAACTAAAGTGTTTTTTGCTTGAGGACAACCAAAGTCAAGCAGGGGAAACTTGTGATGTCCCCATCACAAAGGGGCATCTCAGATAAGTATACGCTTAATATATTTATATCTTTAGATATACAGTAACATGTTAAAAAAAAATATACACATATCAATATAGAGATAAAATATAATATTATTATATAAAATGTATAGAACAATTAAATAATAATATTGTAATTATAATATAATATAAACAAGTTAATAATTTAAATATTATAAACATTATTAAAACTATACATATATAATTAATATAAAACATAAACATCAATTAATAGTGTAACTATTAAATATAAAATAAATGTGTACCATATATCAATATAAAAATATATAAATATGAAATGACAAATATAATAATAATATATAGGAAAATTATTGTTATTAAATTCTAGTATTAAATAACTTAATATCAAAAACTAATAATAATAAATAAATATTATAATCATTGCACATCAAAGATTGTAATACATTAGAATAAAATAATAATAAGATATTAGCAAATTGGTTTTATTATTATACTTCAATGTTAAAATATGTTCAATAAAACATGAAAATAAAATTAAAAAATAAGTATATAATCTGAAATATCATAATTATTCATAATAATATATTATTTTCAAAAATAGATATTATTGTAATAATAAGCCTTTAAAGGCAGTAATTAAATCTAACAAAGGGATATATTTTGTGAAAAGTCACCTCTTTCACCAAACAATACATTCCTCCCATAAGTCACCTACCTTGAATGGTATAAATAGAAGGAAGGAAAATAAGGAAAGGGGGAAGAAAGGGGATGGAAAAATATGATCTGCAATTCAGAACAGCAGCAACAATGATTGTTATGCATTGGAATATAGTCATTTAATATATATATATTATCTAATAGGCATACAAGTATATATGCATAGATATAGATAAATTTTATAATGAATAATATGCAATGAATAAAGAATATATATATGAATAAGGAAAGAATAATTATATAAACATATTTATATGAATACTAATGGATATACGTAAAAGAATAATTATATATATATTATACCATTATGCACTAATGATGCTTGTTGCAATTATTAAACCTTATAAGTAATTGTGATTATTTTATATAAAAATATGATTGATCAAGAAAAGGAGAAAAAGAATATAGTTTGAACACTAAACCATCATAAAGGATATCTTCAGAAAATCAAGGCAATAATTATGGAAAATCCCAAAAGGGGACATTACATCGCAATCCAAACAAACTGATTCAAGCGAGTGCGATGCCAAAACCACCCGGCTGCATATGGACTTCTAGTACATACCCCAAGAAATCTTCTCTTAAATTTTGAATGTCATTTTCCCCTCATTTTTTATGTTTGAATTTAGATTTTTAGCTTTTTAGTAGATTAGGTCACTGATATAGCGCACCTGGTCATTGTAGTAGTGCATACAATAGTTTAACACAGGGTTTTTGTTCTAGCACATATGTTCATTTCTCTAGCATATAGGACCTTTTAGCACATTGATTGCATGAAGTAGCACATTGATGGGATGATTTAGCGCATAGCGCGATATAGCGCATTTAGGGCATGATTTAGCGCATTGATGCAACAAAGTAGCGCATTTGGTAGATGTTTTAGCACTTTGAGACCCTATTTTAGCGCATAGGTGATGTTTTCTAGCACATCTAGTTTTTTAGCACATAGAAGCACTATTCAAATGCATCCACACCACTTTAATGATTTTTTATTAAAATCCTTGATTTTGATCTTTTTTTATCGTGTCAACCTTTGATTTGATGTTGTTTGATGATGTTGATAGATTAGATGATGATTGATCTCATGATAGGTGATATTCAATGATAGGATAAAGATGATTGACCTCATGATAGGTGAGGCTCAATGATAGATTGATGATAGACCTCATGATAAGTGAGGATCAATGATAGATTGATGATTGACCTCATGATAAGTGAGGATCAATGATGGACGCTCATGAGATGTAATCAAAATCTTATTAGAGCTGATTAGATTGATAGGATGATTTATTTTGATTGATGAATAAGATTATTGAAATGTGATATGTTATGATGATAGGAGCCTTTGATAGTCCTTATGCCATGGGAGCATTTCTCGAGGACCTGTGATTTGATTCCACATCTGGCACAGGTTGATATTGGTGTGATTGGATGATGCAGATTGACCTCTTTGTTAGATATGCCCCAACATAGGATTAACAGAGGAATTTTGACCGTTTTGGCAAAAAGGTGTAACAGTGATCATAACACCTTTGATTTGGCTATTGGTGAGATGACAGTCACATCGGAGGACATTTATCGAATTCTGCAGATTCCAATAATTAGTGAGCTAGTTGTCTATGATTCCATGGAGCAGGGAGGGATTGATGCACTATGAAGAGTTTTTGAGGATGACCAGATATGCGGCTATGAGGTTCCATGGTGGGATATGGTTGATGCATATGCGACACTTCCATGTGTTCTTGTTGGGTTTATCAAAGGTTTTCTATGTCTTGACCACAAGTCGAAGAGACTCTCAGTTGTATGGGGCCAAATACTAGAGAGTATGATCACACAAGGGACATGATATGCATGGGGATCTTGCATGCTTGCACATTTGTATCATGATCTACATTAGGTTGTCTACCTCAGAGGGGCCAGTTTGTTTGTTGGGGTTACATTGTTGCAGATATGGGTGTGGGAGCATATAGTTTTCATGCAACCTGTTGCAGATAGATAGAGGCCAGTTGGTCGACCATATGTTCATGGGTATACAGGTCTAGCGGTTGAGCATAAGTTGGGAAAACTGGAATACTAGAGGAGAGTGTTGTATGATCTTGATACAGTTACTTGGAGACCTTACTTAGACTATGAGTAGTAGCTGAAGGATGACACTGAGATGCCTTATGTGTGCACAACTGTGTATTTGATTGGGAGGACATAGTTCATTATTGAGAGGTTCCTGCTGATGAGGGTACTATGGTAGTATGGAGAGTACAAAGGATGCCTCAAGGAGTTTCTCATTTTGCATGCTGAGGAGTGGATATACTAGAGTGGGGAACCACTTTATCATATGATGGAGCTTGCTTGGAGCACCAAGGATTATAGCCAATGATATGGGAGTACCACCTAGAGATTGTAGAGGTTACAGTATCAGAGGAGTATGCACACTATTTATTTGCACATCCCTTCCCTCGGATATCCAGTCCAGATGAGCCCATACCTACACTAGATGATGATGAGAGGGCACCACCACATGCACTTAGGTAGAGGAGAGATGAAGGAGATGATGAGGAGGACGAGAGAGAGAGAAGTGATGATGGAGATGGTGATGGAGGCGGTGGAGATGGTGATGGTGGTAGAGATGGTGGTGGCAGACAAGTGTTCTTTCTCAGAGTGCCTTGTAGGAGGAGATCGCTAGTGGATGCAACACAACATGTGTAGGTTCGGTTGCCTACACAACAACAGGCTCAAATAGATATATTACAGTCATAGGTGTAGGCATTATAGGGGTAGTTAGCACAAATTTAACATCAAATGGAGACATAGGTACAGGCACAAGCATAGGCACAGATTACTATGCTCACCGCAGAGAGAGATAGCCTGAGATAGTGGTGTGAGTAGGCAAAGGGACTGGCAGAGAGATTGTAGAGAGTGGCCAAGGGTACCACCATGATAGATATGCTTAGATAGGTCACGTGGGTTACTAGAGAGGTCGAGTATTACCAGGTACGATATCACGAGGTTTTTCTTGCAAATCAGCAAGTCAGCTATGCACAGTCCATGAGTTTTAGATCCGGACACAACCACTCTTGGACTACCAGCATGGGTGTGACATGGATAGCTCGCAGAGACCCACCAGGAAAGGATCCTAGTGTAGGACCATCATGCAGTATAGCAGGAGGGGTCAAAGAGGCCGACAACATCGGGGGGAACACCACATAGCTCTAATTTTTTGACATTCGATGTATTTTGAGATATTTGTATACATTGATTTAGAGACTTGATGATTCATTGCCATTTTTTATGATTTACTTCCTCATATTTGGATATCATTTGTACACTTGACATTTATTTTTGAGATTATATATGAGATTCAGTGATGATGATTGATCTATATCGTATCTATTCATGTTTATGATGGATGCATTTCATTTCTATTTTATATGTTATTTGATGTTCTATATGATTATGTCATGTTATGTGTATGGATGCATTAATGAAATGTTTATAATTATGGAATGATGTTCATATATGGATTATGATGTTGTATGTGTTCTATGTATGATGCTTTTATATTATATGAGATGAATGAGATGTAATGACAATTATTTTTGTATTTTCCCAATGCACATATGATGCCTCTATGTTATATGGGATGAATTTGATTATACAAATGAGATGTAATGCACTTTTTTATTTTTGTATTTTTCAAATGCAAATATTGAGCTAATGTTATATGGATGATCAATGATAATATTTTCTTAATGTATGCATGACATGATTTTTTTTATGCAACTATATGTGAATGATCTTGTTTTTGTTAATTTGAAGTGTACTCAATCCATTGATTAGAGAGATACGATTATTATGGAATTCTGGCCACCCTTGGAAAAGCTAAAAATGCAAATGAAAAAACTAAATATGGATGCAATCTATCTTAACCATGCAAATCTAAATATGCAATGTTGTCATTATGTCAGCCGATATGTCATGCTTTTATCATCATTGAGCTCTTGAAATGTTGAATGTGAGTACAAACATCGATGGAATAACTAGACCATGATGACCTGAGTACTACTTCCATGATTTTTAATATCACAAGTTAACACAAGCATCTAAGTATAATTGAACTGAGATGACCTCCGCATTTCTTGCGTAAACAGACAAGAGTTAATCCTTTTCCTATTAAAATTCAGAATGTCATCAATGATACTTTGTAGAGCATGTCTCACAATAATTTTCATAGTAGAATGATTAAATCTAAAACAAAAGAGAAAGAAAAATCATTCTCCTTCTTGGCTTGTTTAGCTCAAGACATCTCTAAGTTGCACCAGAGAAATGATAACAAAAATCAAAGTAAAACAATTGAACATTCATGCTAAAGTGATAAAACCACGATTCAAAAGAACATCATCCATTTAGATTTGTTTTGATTAATTGATTTTTTTATTGGATGTGGATGGTTGATTCTTTGTAGAGTGATAGTTGATGTTGAATGTTGAGTCACATTATGATCGTTGTGTTTTTTGTGTTTGTCGTACTATTGTTTGTCTGTTTGTTTAAGGTCAAAGTTTATTGCCCCTAGTGAGTTTAGGATTTTTCCCCTAGTATAAGGTGAGACACAACCATACTGTCAGGATATGTACATGAGGTTCTTTTGATGATAGGTATAATGATGGTGAGAATGAATGACCAACACATGCTCAAAGATGGAAAAGCTAATCTATCACAAATAATGCCTATTGCCAGGTTTTCACTACTTTTTTTTATTGCACTTTTTTACATTTTTTAGATTTTTTAGATTTTTTTTGTTGTCACCAAGCTGCCTATTTTCTAGGTTTTCATCATGGTGACCATTTTTTCAGGACATTTTCTCATTTTTTTGTATCTTTTTAGGAATTTTACGGTGCACTGGATGAGCTAGGTATAGAACTTCTTGAGATGAAGACTATTGATAGGTTCATAAAATAAATCCCCTTCAGGCATAGACAGCTGATAAGCTCCAAATCCATAGAGTGAGACAATGCGACAAAAGGACCTATCCAGTTTGGTTCAAACTTCCCCTTCTTTTGCGATCTTGTTGATTGCAAGAGTTTTCTTTTAAGACCAAGTAACCCACTTGAAATGTACTTCTTTTTACTCTATGATTATAGCTCTTGGACATCTTTTGTTGATAGGATTTCAAATGATCTATGACATGCTGATGTCATTCATCCAACAATTCTAGCTCTTGTAGCTTGTACACTCTGTAATATTTATTTGAAATGATCCCCTTCAATGACACATGGAGTGATGGTATCTCAACCTCGATAGGTAAAATAACTTTTGATCCATATATAAGGGCATATGGTGTGGCTCCTATTGGTGTGTGGATGTTAGTTTTGTATGCCCACAAAGTAGGGTTTAATTGAACATGCTAGTCATGTCCAACTTCATTGACAATTTTCTTTAAAATCTTCAAAATGGTTTTGTTTGAGGCCTCTTCCTGGCCATTTCCTTGAGGGTAGTAAGGTGTGGAAAATAGATGTTGGATATGAAACCTTTCACAAAGTTTTTAGAAATCTGGTTCTTGAAAGGTCAACCATTGCCAGTGACAATGGACTAAGGAATGCCATACTGACAAATAATGTAATTTAGGATGAAAGAAGCAATTTTTTTCCAGTGATGGTGGTTAATGGAACAACTTCAATCCATTTTGTAAAATACTTTGTTACCGTGATGATGAATTTGTGTCCATTGGATGATGATGGACAAATATTACCTACAAGATCCAATCCCCATTTACAAAAAGGTCATGTTGATGCAAATGGTTGTAGTTCTTATGCTCGTGCATGTATCAGGTTGTTGTGAACTTGACACTTCTGGAATTTCTTGACAAATTGAAAAGAATCCTTCTCCATATTCGGCCAGTAATACCCTAAATGTAGGAGTTTCTTAGCAAGAGTTAATCCACTTGAATGAGTTCCACAGATACCTTCATGAAATTCATGTAAGATCATTTCGTATCATTACATTCAAGACAACAAAGGAGAGTTCCATCAAGACTTCATCAGTAGATTATTTCCTCTATCAGGGTGTATCGAGCAACTTGGCAGATAAAGTTACGTTTCTAATTTCGGGATAGATCAGGTGGAAGGGTATTATGTCTCAAATAGGTATAGATCTTCCTATAAATTGAGGACTCAGTGTCAACTAGATAACATATGACTTGGGATTCGGGGTTGTCGTACGTAGGGTTAAACACTTTCTCTACCATGAAATCATAATGGCTTCACTTTTTAGGTATCTATAGAAGAGAAGCAAAGGTTGTCATTGCATTAGCAGCTTTGTTATCCACTCTGGGAATCTGTTCAAATTTTATTTCAAAAAAATACTTTTTGAAATCATCCACCATTCTCTTATATGACATCAACTTATCATCCTTTATCTCATAATCACCGTTCACTTGATTTATGACTAGCTATGAATATCCATAGACTTGCAACTTTATGATCTTCCATTCGATTGCCACCTTGATTCCAATGATGAGTCCTTCATACTCAACCATGCTATTTATGTAAGGAATAATGAGCCTATAAGATTTTCGGATAGTATGTCCTTGAGGTGTAACAAATAGGATTCTAGCACTCGAACCGTGTTGCATGTAAGACCCATCAAAATATAACATCTGCATCAAGAAACTCAATATACATTGGATGATCATCTTGTAGTGGTTGACCTCTGATGGCTCTTCAGTCTACATACTAGATGTCAAATTCACTCAAAATCATTACCCACTTAGATAGTCTTCCTATTAGGGCAGCTTTGCTTAGCTTAAATACTTCAATGGATCAATCTTAGCTATGAGTTTAATAGTATGAGTTAACATGTAATGCCGTAGTTGTTGGGTAGTAATTACTACTGCCAGACAAGAATTTTTGATTGAGATTTAGTTGATTTCATAGCCGTTCAATATTTTGGTTATATAATAAATAGCCCTTTCTTTTCCTATAGATTCTTCTTGTGCCAATAGAGCACCCAAATATACTTCAGTTATTGCTATGGGTAAGTGCACCAATCTGTGACACAATTTTGGCTCTTAAGATGCCACTTTTTTTCTGAAATCAGCAAAATCTGATTTGTACAAGAAAATGAAGATAGTTACGCTCAAAATTTCAAGATGTGGAAAGAACAAAAGTTGAAGTGCTCTGAGTCTAGTTTCTAAGCTACTATTTTTTTTGAAATTAATGAAGATTAAGGGTCTCAAAAAGGGGGGGGCCGAAAATAAGTACTGTTTTTATCAAAAAAAATAGCATAGCGCCTGAGGGCTCCCCCCTTTTTGGTTAACTTTTTTTTAGAATTTCAAAAATCCCAATGGTGAGAAATTATCTAACACCATTTAGTTTATCCTCCTTCTTTCGGATAATTTTTTCAATGAATATATAATATTTTATGAATTTTCAAAGTGGACACATCCTGAAAATCTGAAATTTGAGCGTGCTCACCTCCCCTAATTTTTTGCAAACTAATCGAAAATTGATTTTTTTTTTCATCATGTGTAGAATGGAGTCTAGTTTCAAAAAATTTAATTTGTTTCACATTCTAATGAATGTGTAAAAATCTATCCTAAACCTACCAAATGTTGGTTTTTGACCAAAAACGAAGGCATTTACTATAGAAGCCATGAATCAAAACCTTAACTAAATCAAAATGAAAAAAGAATTATATATTTATATAGCCAAGAGAGAGGTTAACGCTATCACGGTTTTTTTATAAACTTGCATTGAAATACGTGCAAATGAGACAGGGAGCACAAATGAAAATATGAGAAAATTTGGCAAATCCTGTTGATTAACACATCCAAAGCAAGACATTTGGCGAGCACCAAATGGCCTACTTTGCACAAAACTATATTTTCCCCTCTTTGGTGAACAACTTTGATAATACTTAGAGTGCACAGTTTATGATCGTAGATGGATAGTCGAGGTTTTACCTTTCATACCTTCTCTAACTCATTACTGTAACTGGATAGCTTTTTATCGCTCTGAAGTCTCTATCTCTTAGGTCTCACTCCCTCCAACATGACCTAGACTACTCTCTCAGTCTAATCCCCTTTTTCAGGCTTCTTTCCCTCCCACGTAGGTACCTAAATAAATCTATCTCAATCCAACCCCCTTTTCTCACTCTACCTCTCTCTCTCCCTCTTTGGTCTTTTTATCTCTCACACTCCATATCCCTCTCTTAGGTTGTTATCTTTCTCTCTTTGTCTCTCTCTCTCAAGTCTCTCCCTCCTACCCCGTCTCCCTCTCTTAGGTCTATCACTCACTCCCTCTATCTCTCTCCCATTCCCTCTCTCTCTCTCACTCTATCTCTCTCCCTCTCTCTCTCAGGTATCTCCATCCCCCTCTATATCTCTCCTACTCCCTCTCCCTCACTCTCTCCCACTCTGTCTTCCTCCCTCTCTCTCAGGTCTCTCCCTCCCACCCCCTCTCCCTCTCTTTCTCTCAATTATCTTTGTCCTACCCCCTCTCCCTCTCTCTGTTTGTCAAGTCTCCCCCTCCAACCCCCTCTCTTGCTCACAGTCACTCCCTCTATCTCTCTTCCACTCCCTCCCTGTCCCACTCCCTCTATCTATCTTTGTCTACCTCTCCATCTCTCTCAAGTATATCCCTCTCTCTCAAGTCCCTCTCTCTCTCATGCCCTCTATCTCTCTCCCACTCTCTCTCCCTCTCTCTCTCTCTCAAGTCTCTCCCTCCCACCCACACTCCCTCCCTCTTTGTCTCTCAAGTCTCTCCCTTCTACCCCCTCTCCCTCTTTCAGGCCTATCTTTGTCTCACTCACTCACTCCCTTTATATCTCTCCCACATCCTCTCTCTCTCTCTCTCACTCCCTCTCTCTCTCCCTCTCTCTCAAATATCTCCCTCCCACTCCCTCCCACTCTCTCTCTCTCCCTCTATCTCATGTATCTCCCCCCACCCCCTCCATCTCTCTCGAATCCCTCTATCCCGAGTAATCCCTCTCCCTTCCTCCCCCTCTCCATCTCTCAAGTCTCTCTCTTCATCTCTATGTCTCTCCCTCTCTCTCTCTCTCCCACTCCCTCTCTCTCCCACTTTTTCTCTCTCCCTCCCTCTCTCACTCCCTCTATCTCTCTCCCACTTTTTCTCTCTCCCTCTCTCTAATTTCTCTCCTTCCCACCCTATCTCCCTCTTTCTCTCTCTAAATTATCTCCATCCTACCCTAGCTTCCTCTCTGTCTTTTTCAAAGTCTCCCCCTCCTACACCCTATCCCTCTCATAGTGACTCCCTCCCTCTCTCTCAAGCATGTCCCTCCCACCACCTCTCCCTCTCTCTCTCTCAAGTAGAGGGTTTAGAGATTAAGGGTTAAGGGTTGAGGGTTGAGGGATTAAGAGGGTATGAAGGTTGAGGGATTTGGGTATAGGGATTAAGGGTTGAGCATTGGGGGATTAAGAGGGTATAGGGGTTGAGGGATTAGGGTTTAAGGGTTGAGGATTGAGGGATTAAGAGGGTATGGGGGTTCAAGGATTAGGGTTTAAGGGTTAAGGGTTGAGAGTTGAGGGATTAAGAGGGTATAGGGGTTGAGGGATTAGGGTTTAAAGGTTGAGGGTTGAGGGTTGAGGTATTAAGAGGGTAAATGGGTTGAGGGATTAGGGTTTGAAGGTTGAGGGTTGAGGGTTGAGGTATTAAGAGGGTAAATGGGTTGAGGGATTAGGGTTTAAGGGTTGAGGGTTGAGGGTTAAGGGTCGAGGGATTAATATTGTAGAGGGGTTGAGGGTTGAGGGATTTAGAGGGTATGGGGGTTGATGGATTAGGATTTAAGGGTTTAAGGTTGAGGGATTAAGAGGGTATAGGGGTTGAGGGATTAGGGTTGAAGGGTTAAGGGTTGAGGGATTAAGATTGTAGAGGGGTTGAGGGATTAGGGTTTGAGGGTTGAGGGATTAAGAGGGTATGGGGGTTGATGGATTAGGTTTTAAGGATTGAGGGTTGAGAGGTTGAGGGATTAAGAGGATATAGGGGTCGAGGGATTAGGGTTGAAGGGTTAATGGTTGAGGGATTAAGATTTAGAGGGGTTGAGGGATTAGGGTTTGAGGGTTGATGGATTAACAGGGTATAGGGGTTGAGGGATTAGGTTTTAAGGGTTGAGGGTTGAGGGTTGAGGGACTAAGAGGGTATAGTGGTTGAGGGATTAGGGGTTAAGGATTAAGGGTTGAAGGTTGAGGGATTAAGAGGGTATGGGGGTTGAGGGATAAAGAGGGTATAGGGGTCGAGGGATTAGGGTTGAAGGGTTGAGGGTTGAGGGATTAAGAGGGTATAGGTGTCAAGGGATTAGGGTTCAAGGGTTGAGGGTTGAGGGATTAAGAGGGTATGGGGGTTGAGGGATTAGTGTTTAAGGGTTAAGGGTTGAGGGTTGAGGCATTAAGAGGGTATAAGGGTTGAGGGATTAGGGTTTAAGGGTTGAGAGGTGAGGTTTGAGGTATTAAGAGGGTAAAGGGGTTGAGGGATTAGGGTTTAAGGGTTGAGGGTTGAGGGTTAAGGGTTGAGGGATTAAGATTGTAGAGGGGTTGAGGGATTAGGGTTTGAGGGTTGAGGGATTAAGAGGGTATGGGGGTTGAGGGATTAGGGTTTAAGGGTTGAGGGTTGACAGGGTATAGGGGTTGAGGGATTAGGCCTCACTTATCTGACAATCCTTCTCTGTCAAACCTCACTTACCTCCCATCCTACTTTCTTAGGTCTCTCCTTCCCACCCCTTCTCTCCCACTTTGACTACCACTCCTTCTCTCAGGTGTCTCCCTCCTAACCTCTCTTCCTCTCTCTCTCTTAGGTTTCTCCCTCCCACGCCCTCTCCCTCCCCCTCTCTCTCCCACTCCCTCTCTCTCTCACTCCCTCTCTCTCTCATTTCCTCTCTCTCAGTCCCACTTTGTGTCTCTCCCTCTCTCTCAAGTTTGTCCTTTTCAGAGGAACATATTTGGCGCTCGCCAAATTTGGAGAGCGCCAAATGGGTTTTACTTTGAAATGGAAAAAATAAGGCTTGACCTCATGATTCAGGCCCACATTCTCCTATATTTTTTTGGTTCAACGCTTTATCCGAGTCAAAAACGCCTTTTTTTATGTAGTTGACTTCATATTGTACCAATATATGCTTGATCCATCACCTTTTTACCAACAATCTGCATGGTAGACAACATAGAAGAATACATTTTGAATTTTCTACATCATTTTACATTATCTGAGATAATATATTCATTTTGGTAAATTGAAATGTTTGTATTTAATATATTTGTATATTTTGACAATATAAAGTAAATTTCCTTAATGATTTTATTAATCATAACAATTGGAATTAGAATTCAACATTGAATTAGATGAGATTTGTATAAAAAAATTCAATTTTTATGAGTTTGAAGAACAAAAAAAATAAAAACATGACATTTACTTAATATAAATTTACTTATGAATTCTATTTGCATTGCTTATAGTAGTCCATTTCTAGCATGGCTAGTGGAATTCACCATATTTCATTCTTTTTTCAACTAATTTGGAAAACCTAATAGCTTTCATCAATGTTAATGCAAGTGTCCATTATTTTTTTTGTTCCATAAAAAATTTAGCTTCATCACAGGTGCTTAGATAAATTCAAGTGAGTTGACATAGTTGAGAATGCTTATTGTCTTTCTAAGTTACCTCATTGCCAAAGAAATAGTGAATAATTATAAGATATAGCATCACAAACCCTTCTTCGAATCCATTTTCTTCATGACTTTGTTGACAATCAAAAATTTGGTTTTGAGAAAAATAAACACAAGAGTCTCTAGTTTTCATTTAGGTGGCAACAATTTATACCCTAGGTTTGTGATGTAGAGTAGGGAGACAAAACCTTCAACAATCATAATTAGATAAGTTTCAAACAATCTTCAATCTCAAAAACCTCAATTCAATGCTGAATTGACCAATTCACATCTAAAACAAAACAAATATCATCCATAAATAACAAGCTATGCTTTTCAAGAAGACTACCATTCTAAACCTCTGGAATATTTTAACAAAACCCACCATTTGTAAGTCTATTGATCAAAATATTGTATTCATACAAGTCACTCCTAACAGAATGAAATAAACTCAATATTAATAGAAACTCTAATCCATGAATTGTTCATCATAACCTTTATAAAGTTCAAGTTCAATAATGCTAGTCAAAAGATACAACTTCAAGATCAATGTTCCAGGCCTCTGTTGTAGGAGCACCTTGTAAGCTCAATTTTGTCAAAAATATCATCTTTAGTTCAAGCATGGTCAAATGCTAGGATTTTAGTTAATGTTGAGTATATTGTGTTTAGTAAGGTCAATTAGACCATTTTATAATGTATTTGGAGCTAAGGGAGTTCAATTGTGTCATAGCTTACAATTTGGCTAAATGTGGTCAGAAAAGTTGCTAAAAGATGCAAAAGTTGCGAAGTTAGAGGGAGTTGGAATGAAATAAAAATATTTTTAATAACCTTCAATGCCTTGAAGGAGAGTTTGTTGGTTGATTTGTACACCATTTTTTATCAAGAACACTATTAAATTCTAGAAATTTACTGGTTTCTCTCACTTTTCTTGTTGTTGTACGGCTGTACAAACTCTAAGATGATATGAAACCCATTATATTTTGTAGATTAAGGAAATAGCTTTCATTTTCATCTATTTAGAGGTTCTAACTTTTTGTATAGAGAAAGTTATATTATTTTTACTGCTGCTACCTACTTTCACAATATTCTTGGATTGAGGGGTTTCATTATGTAATTCAACCCATTACACTTTTTCTACCTACTATAACTTGTGGAATGGGTCCTCTAAATTTTAAAATACATGCCTAACCTATTTAGAATTTTGTGGGTTGGGTGTTTGGGATAATGTTCTAGGACTGTAGCAAGGTCTTTTGATGGTGAAAATTAGGGCTTCAAGTGGTGTTTTGAAAAAATGTGGGAAGGACTATCCATGTAATGTATTATTTACCATGTGTAGGGTCTGGTAAGTGTGTTTGGTGCTTTTTATGGGTCTGGCAGGTCTGGGAGATAGGAGTTTCATTAAAACCCCAAGTATTTTGCTTGAAATAGAGGGTTTAGTGTATTAGGGGTCTAGAGGTCTTGGACCTGGAAAAAAATTAGGAAATTGGAGGTTTTGACACATAAAATATTGTTGTTTAGGATTTTGAGTAAAGATGTAGTGTTTAAAATGTACTCTCTTTGTAAATTAGGCCAATTGAATAGCCTTTTCCAAGGTGGGTCTATTGGAAGTCAATGTTGGTCCAAAGGAGTTGGTTCTAGGGTTTACCTATGTTTTATAACTTGTAAATGGGTATCTTAATCATCCCTGAGTTTGTCAATTTTTTTGGAAAATCTTGGTGAAAAGGCTCTTGAACCGGGTTACCTATGCTACAAGGGAAAGCTTGGTAGAAGTTGGGATTTTCAGTTGAACATTTGATTTTTCTTTGTAATTTGATTGATTCTCATTGATTTTATGTATTGAATGGTTTCCACCCCTCTCTGCATCAATATTTTTGTAAAATGCATTACTTACTTTTGTTCTATGTGTGTTTGTGGACATGTAGCATTCAAGGTCATGCCGAGGAAACAAATGAAGCCTCTAACACCAAAAGAATGTGTAGTTAAAAATGTAAGGAGAAGAGAATAAAAAAATGTAGCTCATGAAGAAAATGAATTGCAGCCCATACAACCAAAAAGTCCTATGCAATCTAAGAGAGATGTCAAATTGGAAAAAAAAAGGGCACGAATGAGGAAAGTTCGTGGAAGGAAATGAATGGATACAAAAGTTGGGGGCACATCATCAACCATAGGTGAAGCTCTATGCACATCTCCAGTTGAAGACACATTGACAACAACATGTGGTTTTCCAAGTACATCAGAAATCACATCTCCAATTGAAGACACACCATCAAAAACATTGTGTTTTGAAAGTACATCAGCAAACACATCTCTATTTGAAGGAACTCCACAAATGACATCTCAAGTTGGAGGTACA
Organism: Sequoiadendron giganteum; assembly: GCA_007115665.2. NCBI lineage: Eukaryota > Viridiplantae > Streptophyta > Pinopsida > Cupressales > Cupressaceae > Sequoiadendron > Sequoiadendron giganteum. The sequence continues at coordinate 129,333,885 of CM021107.1, read as the reverse complement.
ACATCGTTTACATTTCAATCTCAAGGTATGTCATTAAGTTCGCCTCCAATTGAAGGTACACAATCTATCCCCGATGTTGTTGACCTTCCCAATATTGACACAAATTTACATTTGAGAACTCCTCCTAGAGTTTTGCATAGAAAACATACATTTTTATTGATATTGATTCCAATGTTTTGAAATGGATGCCTAATAATATTCTAAAATGTACATGTCAAAGATATGAAGAAAGGATATGGAGTTTATTTTTTGCGAAGCTAAGTGAGGGTGGAAGATGCCAACTATTTCTTGAAATGATGAGGCAACTCAAATTTAGGCCCACCATGAAGGCTCTTGGGCTAAGAGTTTTGAATGAATCAAGTTAAAATTCCATTTTAAAGAACTTGATGAGTGCATATGAGACCGTGGGTTCCACCTCAAGCATGAAGGGTAGCTGTGCCACACGACGTGTGATGACAACAACATTGTTAAGTAGTCAAACAAGGAACAAGGTGAACCTTACAAAGGAAAGTAAGTCTTTGAAAATAAGTAGATCAACTCTAATGAGAGCCAAAGGAAGGCGTGAAAGAGTGGAGGATCCAAATAGCAATGAGTTATGGGCATTTTCAGGTAGAGTTCCATGAAAAGACACAAGAATTTCTCAAGGCTTGAGATCTTTAATTGTGAATTATTGGAAGGATAACACAAGGACCTCTCCTAATCAAAGAGATGTTGTAAGAAGGAGAATTGGTAGTAAAAACCATGAGCCACATCCAATGCATTATTTGGATACCACTCAAACCCAATTTTTTGCTGATTTTGTATAGAATTTTCCTGAAATTAAAATATGTCAAAGGTATTTTGAAATGCTAAAGCCTTTTTATGTCAAAATAAATCACACACGCACTTCTTTTTGTTGTAGGGCTCATATTGAGTTTTCTATCCATTATGATGTTTATTGACGTATATGTGTAGATATGCATACTGAAAATGTTTTGTAGGAATGTAACATAATGCCTCCACCTAAATCGTCAAGGAATTTTTTGTCTTCCATTTTATGTGAAAGAGAGGATGGTCAAAAATTTTACAAAAAATCATGTTTGGATGGCACATGTGATCATTGTGGTGGCATGCAACATTTTCCAATTTTCCAACACATGGCTAGTACACACACAATTGGAGACAAAATTGTGGAATTTGGAAAATATAAGACAGTGGCATATAGTCTAAAAGATGGGAAAGAAGCAAAGAATTATGAATTGGTCAGTAATAAGATTCCAGTGTATCAGTTTATGGGCATTTTTCATGATCAGGTGGTCTATGATTATGCAAGTCATACACACAGAGCACAATGGTTGGAATCACAGTTCAAGTTATGCAAGGACACATTTCCACTTCATCATATCATTTCAGTTGTTGACTTTGCTGAGAACTACACACTACAACCACAGAACGAGGTGCAATCACAATACTACAACTCCATACACAACCACATTCATAAGGACCTATTGTTGTATACACAACCATAGCTCTTGGAGTCTCGAGACACTGACTAACATAGACTTGACAGTCATAGTATGGTGAGTGAATTTGATTGTCAAGCACTTTATAATCATACACTCACTGTACTTAACTACTGATCACTACTCATTTCTAATTTTTCCTTTTCATTTGTACATTTCCATGTATAGTTATCCTTCACTATTCCCTTGTGTTCATACATTCATGATGCTTGTCTTAATGAATAACCTTCTTTTAAATCTATTGTCCTTTGATGAAATGATGAATGTCTTCATACCTCACTTCCCTTGACACTATCAATTGACTGTACATTTGTTTTTTTCCTATCCAATTCCAGCTCTCCTAAATTGGATCTTTTCAATACCTTGATAATAAGGAAGTGACCGACCTCAAAGAAAGGATATCCAAAAAGGGCATCATCTGCATTACCACTTATAGAAACTACATCATTTATTGTTGCACCCTCCTTGCTAAATGATGACAATGGTTTATTAATCCTTGGCTCTAGTTTAATTCCTTGAAAGTGCAGAAGACTAGCAAGAAACACCAGATTAACTAGCCCAAAAGCCACAAAAGAAAATATTATATTCATCTAAAGACTATCTAACCTCAATCAAAAAACCTTCTGATGGACTTTCAAATACCCTAACCAACTGTTAGCAGTGATCTTCCTTGAAATACTGAATGGTCCCTCTATCTGAACATTTAGGGTTTCTTCAATCTGTGTTATCTCTTGATGATTTGATATGTTGCTGCTATCTTTTTCCAATTAACTGTCATATGCCATCACTTCACTCCTTTTCAGTATCAAATCTACTCCTTTGAGTTTATTGGCATAGTCCCTTTTTATCTCTACCTATTAGACATTGTTCTTTCCCTTATATTCTCTTTTGATCTCTACCTATTAGACACTATCATACTTTATTCTATTTTATTGTCATCAGGGTCCTCAACTTTGTGCAATAATTTTTAGTGGAAACATTTTCTTGGACAATCCATTTTTTGGATCATGATGACTTTTATCTAGAATAATGGTTGATTGTTAAGCTCCCCCAAAAGTAAACCTAACTTAGCTAAGTCATTTGCAACAAACTTTCATGCAAGTTCTAGCTCTATGTTTACACCAGCCTTAGCACTCTTTCTCCAGCCTTTATTGAGAATAAATGCTTGAATGAGCTTATTACATGTTGCTCTATTATAATAAAGGAAATAAGGGTTTGCTAGATAATATTTCTATAAGCATCAAAAACCTCATCACTGTTTTTTGTTGGGGATACAGAGTCGGTTCTATCATCAAGATATGCATCTAAGACAACAATGCCTTAGTGATTTCAATCCAAAATCACAACAAAGACACAACTAGCTGAACCATAAAGTGGAAACAGGAACAGTTGATCCCCCATTGATCCTATGAGAGAAGTGGATGCAAACAAAAAACATATTCAACATAAACAGATAACCATGAAAGACCAAAGCAATATTGAACACATAGATATACGTGGGGAAAACCCTTTCCGGTAAAAAACCCCACCTCCAAAACATTCAGCTCACATGTATTATTCAGTAACTAAAATGGTTACAATATAAGACCAGAGCTATGCTCTTCTAGGAGAGTTATATCTTGTTCAACATGAGAAAACAGGCAGTCAACAAAACTAGAACCTTCACATTGTTCCAGCACCTTCATAGTACATAGTGTAGATTCCCTTCAACTCCTCATAACATACTGTCACAACCACCCTCTTGGCTAGCACAACCCCGAGGCCTCACAGGTTTACATCTCAATTGATTTGAGAGACTAAGTGTTCACTATTCAAAACTGCTCGAACACTCTCTTAGTCTCTCTTTGAACGCTCTATCCATTAGAATAGCACACGAGATTACTTAATCTCTTTTCCATGCACCAACCTGTCCTACCCATCCCTGTCAGCAATGGTCAATCGAGATAATAACTATCATGTCTACAAGGCCCCATACATCATTGAACGTGCACCGACCATGAAGATGCATCGAGCCACCCAGTCCATAACTTCTTTACCCAAATCGGGTCCTGTCTGCCACCCTGAGTTGACCTGCAATAACTACTACTATGACTTTGGCATCCAACCAATAATTGCTCTGACACTGAGCCATGTGTTGCCACACCATTCATTTATCGCTACTAATAGTCAGTCCAGCTTGGTCAAGCTTGGTCAACCGAGCTCCGAGCTCACCCAGGCACTTACCGCGTTACCGCAGCCCCAGTCGAACCACCTCGCGGTATGGTAGTAAGCCATCCGGGCTCACACCCTAACTCAACTGCACTACCGTGCCAAGCTCAAAGATCTGTCGCGGTATGGCGGTGAGCTCACCCGAGCTCACCCTGCCCATTACCATACTACCGCAGCTCAGACCATTCTTTATCTTCGGCCAACCAGAAGCTACCATCCTGCCACGTGTCACCTAACCGTTCGCCAGCCATTCTAACATCGAGTCCAACTCAGTCAAACCTAACCCGAGCTCATTCGAGCTCCTACCGCGCTACTACAACCCCATTGGAGATGCCTCGTGGTATGGCGGTAAACGGTTAACTAGACCGCTAGCGGTCTTACCGCGGCCACCACAGTTAGCCAAAATGCTGGCCGCGGTATGGCGATAACCACCAGCCAGGCTGCTGGTAGTCTTACCACAGCCACCGCGGTCAGTAGAATATGCTTGCCGTGATATGGCGGTAACCGCCTAACTCGGCCACAGGTGGTCTCACCGTGCTACCAAAGTGAGTTGAACCATCGCCATGCGATATCGAGGTAACCGCCATGACCACCACAGGCAATCTCACCATGCTACCATAGTGAGTCAACCCACCGCCTGCGGTATGGCGGTAACCGCCAAAGCCACCCCTGGTGGCCTTATCGCACTATTGCGGTGAGAGAACTCATTGCGTGTGGTAAGGTGGTAACCACCAGATAGAAAATCACCAAGAACAAGCCAAGCCGCTGTGGTGAAGGCCAGATCATGGAGAGAATTGCCAAGGCCGATGGAGAAAACATGCCAGAAAGCTAAGGTATAAATTCCAACAAACTCCTACTTGACGTAGGCTTTCAGGCATCCTCTAAACAACATGCTTCCACGCTCCAATCAGACCTCTACAATGACATCAAAAAATTTCCACCAACTCAAGAACTAGCTCCAAACATAGAAACACACCAAGGTGAGTATGCACCAGTCTCAGGAACGAAAAAAATTGATCCTCCAGGTGACAAAGGCAACCAAAAACAACAGTAGAAAAACACAAGGCAACATGCGAACACCATCTCCAAAACAAGAAACCAACCAGCTAGAATAGCAATCAAAAACTAATTGCCAACCATCCAACTGATCAAACCCACATGATTGAAAACCAGCACCCACAACTCATGCTAAAACATCCAACCACCCATACCTCACAGGTATGACAAATTGTAGCAGACTTATGCCATCATAAAACTACCCATCTCAGCAGCAAAATGAGCACCCTGTGCCAACCAGTCACAAGACCAAGCACATCCAGGTACTCCCACTACAAGGGTGTTGTCTAGATGAGTGCAAATAAAACACCATCATAAATGATCCAAGCATACGAAGTCCACCAACTTCTACACAAAGAAATGTAACCATGCAGTTCCAAGGAACAACCACACTGATCTGCAACACCTGCAATCACATGCTGCAAGGAATATTTCTCTCAACGGTCAACCATAGTTCTTCCAAAATCCTCCAAACATGACTGAAGAAAGTAGCACAGGAACCTCCGTTTCATCACCCAAGTGACAACACATGACCACAAACTGTGACCAACTCAGCACCACAAAGTCAACCCACATCTAAAGTCACAAGAACATACAAGAAGAACAAGACTAGATTAGAGAGAAACAACAAATCAAAACAAGTTGCCACCTTTTACACACACTTCTAAATGCAAGCTGTGACAAGAATGATCTTCTTGACATCCCAAAAGAGAAAGGCCTTAACAACATCAAACAACACCATGGATGTAAGCACCTCAAAGAAGATCAGACTTACCCATATAACCATCTTTGGTCAGTGCTCAAAGGAACAAGGAGATAAACAATGCTATCCATCTTCCATTATGAATCCTCCAGAATCTCAAACAACTCAATATTCATATCCATGAAAGATAAAGCATAAAACACATCTGAAAGATATAATGGGAAAATACCTTTCAAAAGAACACTGCTAAGCAGATCAAGGAGAAAAGAACACATGCTCATCCAAGATATACAAGTCACCGTGACTTACCCAAGAGCATTCTCCATCATGGTCTCTATTGAACTCACATTCAACTAAGGTGCAGGCTTCTCAGACTTTTAGCTATAACAACATTCTTATAAGAATTCTAGCCTTACCTTATTCTCCATGCATCCATGAGTATCAGCAACCTTTCATCTCATGTTGACTTCAATTTGCAATACTGCAACAACTATGAAGTCCACTGGCATATGACCAATGCACTCGAAACATAGAGAAACCCTAGACCACTATCAAATCTCCAAACCTAGAACAGGAACTTATCATGACACCATGATCTACATATCCCCATAAGAGATTCCATGCTTCAAGTGAAATGTCCATGGTCTTAAGAGCAAAGCAACGTGCCAAAACTCTAATGCACAAGAAAGAGTATACCATGAAATAAAGAAAACAAACTCTAAACCAACATCACCTGTCAAGCACCACTAGCATCTCAGCCAAAGACTACCAAGGTCCTTCATGGCTCCAAGATGCTGCACACCTTCAAATAGTGAACATGCATATGCAAAATCTGTAACACCAAAGAAGGACACCAGTCACTGCTAAAGCTCCCACTGAACTGTGACACTGAGCTCTCCAAGCACCATGACTGACCACACTATCACTTGTCAAAAACTTACACTATCCAGTGCAACAAGCTCTCCATGACAACATGATACACATGCTTCAGGTTCCCATAACTGACTATTCAGGTACTCCAACACCATTCCTCCTCTCATCTCAAAATAGCCATGCCAATGCACAAGTGACCACAGACAAGGTCAGCTAACAGATCTGCAACACATAGTTACAACCTCATGGATATAGACAGTCCACTTCCGAGTTGTCTCATAGCAAACATGTAGGTAAGGACAACCCACAACATTGCACAACTCTGGATGCAACCAAAATTAAACATGCAAATCTATCATCGCACTGGAAACTGCAAAACTGACATATACAAAGAGAACAACCATGTAGACAACCATGACTCAAACACCACATCAAAGACCAGATTTGATTTGCCAATCGCGTCCACAACACAAGCACCATAGTCTAGGAAACCAACAAAGCATACCACAAGAATGTTGAAAGAGAAACTCCTACCAACACTCCCATGTAGAGAAGACATCACACCTCCTCAAAACATGTCGAACTGCAAACTATCTCATCCAGTCACACCCCAAAACCAAGATTTGGAAAATAGCAGACAACAGATCCACACAACAAAAGTTTTCTTTGACCATGTAAAACCACAGTGTTTGCAAAACACCCATGCACCTCCATATTCACTGCTCATCTGGACGACTCAGGATTCTGCACACAACCATCATAGTTAACCAGAACAATCAAAGAAACATGAAAATACGTCATAGACTTTTTAGGAAAGTCTACACAAAACTTCCAGAGCCAATGACACGAATCTGAACCATGCAAGTGCAAGACATAGGCACACAGGAACAATAGGTCCATTTCAAACTAGTTCCAATGCCACAATCATGCACAAGCAGATGAGAGAGCCAGGCTATCCAGAAGTTGTAGACCACCAAGGTCACTTCATAGCCTCCATGCAGTCAGAGCACCAGAGAAACTGCCTTCAATGCTAAGTCAAAAAATACCCAGCACAAGCACAACTCTCCATAGCTGATCAGCAACAAAAGCAAGTCCATACCACCAGGGAGCCTCTCACACAGACACCTAGTATGAACTCCATGCTTTGCTGCAACACAACCACAAGTACATCTCATGCCCTTTGCATCATGAACTTTGCTATGAGCTAGGAGCCTCAAACCATGTTGCCACAACATGACCAACTCCAGCCATCTCCAACGTCTTTCAAATTGTGTGTTGAATCAATGAAGCACAGACTTCCACTCACCGAAGGATCAATCACCAATTGTTTTCTCTAGAATTCCTCAAGTTTGCCAGGCTAAGAAATCACCACAGGAGAAAACCCAGAACTTCAACAAAACATGCTCTGATACCACTTGTTGGTATCAAGAGCAACAAGCTACTAGCTCTGATACCACTTGTTGGTATCAAGAGCAAAAAGCTACCATCTTTGATACCACTTGTTGGGGATACGGATTCGGTTCTGTCATCAAGATATGCATCTAAGATAGCAGCGCCTTAGTGATTTCAATCCAGAATCACAACAAAGACAACCAACTGAACCATAAAGCGAAAACAGACACAGTTGATCCCCCATTGATCCTTTGAGAGAAGTGGATGCTAAACAAAAAACATATTCACCATAAACAGATAACCATGAAAGACCAAAGCAATATTGAACACACAGATATACGTGGGGAAAACCCTTTCAGGTAAAAAACCCCACCTCCAAAATATTCAACTCACATGTATTATTCAGTAACTAAAATAGTTACAATACAAGACCAGAGCTATGCTCTTCCAGGAGAGTTACATCTTGTTCAACATGAGAAAATAGGTAGTCAACAAAACCAAAACCTTCACACTTTTCTAGCACCTTCATAGTACACAGTGTAGATTCCCTTCAGCTCCTCATAACAAACTATCATAGCCACCCTCTCGGCCAACACAGCCTCGAGGCCTCATAGGTTTACATCTCAACTAATTTGAGAGACTAAGTGTTCACCATTCAAAACTGCTCGAACACTCTCTCAGTCTCTCTTTGAATGCTTTGTCCATTAGAACAACACACGAGATTACTTAATCTCTTTTCCATGTGCCAACCTGTCCTACCCATCCCTATCAGCAACTGTCAACCGGGATAATAACTATCATGTTTGCAAGGCCCCATACATCACTGAACATGCACCGAACATGCAGATGCATTGAGCCACCCAGGCCATAACTTCTTTACCCAAATCCGATCCTGTCCGCCACCCTGAGTCGAGCTATAATAACTGCTACTATGACTTTGGCATCCAACCAATAATCACTCTGACACTGAGCCACGTGTTGCCACACCATTCACTTATCACTATCGACAGTCGGTACAACTTGGTCAAGCTTGGTCAACCGAGCTTCGAGCTCACCCGAGCACTTACCGCATTGCCGCAACCCCAGTCAAACCACCTCGTGGTATGGCGGTAAGCCATTTGGGCTCACACCCTGACTTAATTGTGCTAATACACCAAGCTCAAAGACCTGTGGCGGTATGGCAGTGAGCTCGCTCGAGCTCACCCCGTCGATTACTGTACTACTGCAGCTCAAACCATTCTTTGTCTTCTGCCAACCAGAAGGTACCATCCTACCACATGTCGCCCTACCATTCGCCAACCATTCTAACACCGAGTCCAACTCAATCAAACTTGACCCGAGCTCATTCGAGCTCCTACCACGCTACCGCAACCCTATTAGCAATGCCTTGTAGTATGGTGGTAAATGGTCAACCAAACCTTTGGCAGTCTTACTGCGGCCACCGCGGTCAGCCAGAACATTGGCCGCGGTATGGCGGTAATCGCCAGCCAGGCCGCTGGCGGTCTTACTACAGCCATCGGGGTTAGCAAAAAATGCTAGCCGGGGTATGGTGGTAACCACCCGACCCGACCGCAGGCGGTCTCACTGTGCTGCTACAGTGAGTGGAACCACTGCTTGCGGTATGGCGGTAATGACCGTGACCACCTCAGGTGGTCTCACCGTGCTACCACGGTGAGTCAACCCACCGCTTGTGGTATGGCAGTAAGTGCCAAAGCTACCGTTGGCAGCCTTATTGCGCTACCGCGGTGAGAGAACTCATCGTGCGTGGTAAGGTGGTAACCGCCAGACATAAAACAACCAAGAACAAGCCAAGTCGTTGTGGTGAAGGCCAGATCATGGAGAGAACCACCAAGGCCGATGGAGAAAACATGCCAGAAAGCTAAGGCATAAATTTCAACATTTTTAACTCCTTCAATCTTCGTTCACTTGTCTGGTATTTTTGCAGCTCAAGTTTTGGGACACAAAATTCTTCATAGTGACCTAAAATTCTTAAAGTTGAAAGCCTCAACTTTGTTACCTGACATTCCCAAATCAATGAAAGAAAACAAGGCATTTGAAATTTTATCAACTCTAAGCTCTGTATGGTATCCTTTTATCTTTGTTATTGATTTTCTCTGTCAATGTATACATGACATTAACTTCTTTGTAGTCTTCCATTTGAAAGCTTGTAGCACATCTAACTGCCATGAAAGCTCAAAAAATTGGTAGAAGAGACCTAAAAGGTAACAAAACCCTAACGTCTCAAGCTAGTCTTTATTAAATTCAATCATAAGAAAACAACCTACTCATGAATGTGAATTTGACTCATTCAAGGCATTAGAGACTAACCTCTTACAAATTTTAAAAGAAAAGGTTGTTTTGACCCAAAAGGATTGAACATAGACTAAAAATTGTAATTGTTTGAATCTACCAATTCATCCCCCCTCTCAGTTGACTGTGTGCCCTTCACCTTTGTCCTTTCCATTATTATCATGACTTTGAAGAAAAATATCAAAAACTACTCAATGTTCCTAACAATGATATTGCCTCACATTCATCATCCTATATTGATCCATCCACTTTAGCCTCATCATCCACCTCACATAAATCCTTTCCAAATATCAAGGTCCAAATACGAGACAAGACAAGGGTTGTAGAGACTATGGTCTTAAAGGGTATTTTTATGTAGGACAACTCCCATCTTCTCCTAAGACTTATGGAAAACCATAACACAAAGAAAAAATCCTCTTCTATCATCAAATTTGAACCCATGGTTTTCTCCAAGTGGGGAGAGCTAAACAAAGAGGTTATAGAGGAAGACATCTCCAAATTGTTGTATCAATATGAGAAAGAGAAAGCAACCCTACAAATAGATCAATTTGGTAAGGGTTTCCAAGTCATTAAGAACATGGGGGATTCACATGACATGGTAGCCTTGGTCTACATCAACAAGGATTAAGATAACCCATTTTTCTAGAGAAATGACAAAACTATCAAGGGCTTGGGTATGGTTCATTATACGTTACTCCTAACATCGAGAGTAGCCCTAAAATCATATTGCTTAGGGTTGAAAAGGTAGGGGCAGCGTATGCCTCATATAAATCGATGCAACCTAGGTCATCTATAACATACCTTAGGGTATGACATTCAACAAAACAACTACTATGGTTCAACCGACTCGATCCCTTAAGGGTGCAAAGTGCAAAAGGGCAACAATATTTGACAGGGTATTACTCGTAAACCATGGTGATTACTAAATCCATTTTTGAACCTATAATATCATGTTGGGACCCTCTACAATAACCTCTCTCAGTTTTTGCTATCTCAGAGGCATTTTCCCGTGCTGGCGAATTTTCACTCGGGGAAAAAGTTGTCAAATGCAAGTAATTGAAAGTTGCAAAGTGGTGCAACTTTTGTTCTACAGCTCATGTGACCAAATGAACTATTCCAACACATCCGAGTGGGTACGTTTACACTAGGCACCATCCTCTTTCACACCCAAACACGCAGAATCTCTCCGAGCTATGTTCAACTGGATCGATCCCTTAAGGGTCAAAAGTGCAAAATGGCTATAAACTTCGGCATGATATTACTCAAACACCATGATGCTTAGAAACTTATCGTCTAAAACTATGGAATCAAGTTGGGTCCCTCTATAATAACCTCTCTTGGTTTTGAGGCATTTTCCTGTGTTGGAAAATTTTCACTCGGGGAAAAAGTTGTCAAATGCAAGTAGTTGAATGTTGCAAAGTGGTGCAACTTTCGTTCTACAAATTGTTTGACCAAACAAACTATTCCAATGCATCCAGGTGGGTATGTTTACACTATGAACAATACTCTCTTGCACCCAAACACGCGGAATCACTCCGAGCTACATTCAATCGGATCGATCCCTTAAGGGTCCAAAGTGCAAAATGGTTGCAAACTTTAGCATGCTATTACTCAGACACCATGACACTTAGAATATTATCATCTAAACCTATGGGATAATGTTGGGCCCCTCTACAATAACCTCTCTCAGTTTTTTCTATCTTAGAGGCATTTTTTTGTGCTGGCAAATTTTCACTTGGGGAAAAAGTTGTCAAATGCAAGTAGTTGAAAGTTGCAAAGTGGTGCAACTTTCGTTCTGCAGCTCATTTGACAAAAAAAATTGTTCCAACGCATCCAGGTGGGTATATTTACGCTAGGAACGGTCCTCTCTCACACCCAAACATGCGGAATCGCTCTTAGCTACGTTCAACCGGATTGACCCCTTAAGGGTCCAAAGTGCAAAATGGCTGCAAACTTTAGCATGCTATTAATCAGACACCGTGACACTTAGAAACTTATCGTCTAAACCTACGGGATCATGTTGAGCCCCTCTACAATAACCTCTCTTGGTTTCTTCTATCTCGAACGCATTTTCCTATGCTGGCGAATTTTCACTCAGGGAAAAAGTTGTCAAATGCAAGTAGTTGAAAGTTGCAAAGTGCCGCAACTTTCATTCTGCAGCTCGTGTGACCAAATGAACTATTCCAATGCATCTGGGTGGATACATTTACACTAGGCATGGTTCTCTCTCACACCCAAACATGAGGAATCACTCTGAGCTACGTTCAACTGGATCGATCCCTTAAGGGCCCACAGTGCAAAATGGCTGCAAACTTCAACATGCTATTACACGGACACCGCGATGCTTAGAACCTTCTCATCTGAACCTATGGGATCATGTTTGGCCCCTCTACAATAACCTCTCTTGATTTTTTCTATCTCAAACGCATTTTCCTGTGCTAGCAAATTTTCACTGGGGAAAAAAGTTGTCAAATACAAGTAGTTGAAAGTTGCAAAGTGGTGCAACTTTTGTTCTATAGCTCGTGTGACCAAATGAACTATTCCAACATATTCAGGTGGGTACATTTACGCTAGGCATGATCGTCTCTCACACCCAAACACGCGGAATCACTCTGAGCTATGTTCAAATGGATCGATCCTTTAAGGGTCCAAAGTGAAAAATGGCTGTGAACTTCAACATGCTATTACTCAGACACCGTGATGCTTACAAACTTCTCGTCTAATCGGCAACAACTAAAAAATTGGCCAAAAAAACTTTTAAAACTTGGAAAAAAACACAAATAAAATCACTAATGATTTTCATGAGAAAAAAAACAATGAGACCATAGCTTGTTGCTTACTATTATTCTTTGATAGAGTTTTTCCAAGCATCCATAGCTTGTTTGAAAGAACCTGTTTTAGGCTTTTAGCCATAGTAGCAAGGCAGTGAACTATTTGATGAAATGCTCTAGTAGATATGTATGAAAAATGTCATACCATAGACAAGCAATAAAACTGTTTGAAAAGATGCTCCAAAGAAATGTGTTCTCATGGTGATGGAATGCCATGACAGTCCATCACCATAGGCACTCACATGCCATTCCATCACCATGAGACCACATTTATTTGAGGCATATTTTCAAACAATTCACTGCCTTGTCTATGGCTTGTCATGGCATTCCATCACCATGAGACCACTTTTCTTTGAGGCATTTTTTCAAAAATTTCAATGGCTTGTCTATGCTATTGTTTACTATTATGCTTTGATAGATTTTTTCCAAGCATCCATAGCTTGTTCGAAAGAATCTATTTTAGGCTTTTAGCCATAGCAAAAAGGCAATGAACTATTTGATAAAATTCTTTGGTAGACATATATGAAAAATGTCGTAGCATAGACAAGGGAATGAACTATTTGAAAAAAATCCTCAAAGAAATGTGGTCTCATGGAATGCCATGACAAGCTAAAGCAATTGACAGTTGCTCCTAGTTATTAGTTATGCAATGTGAAGTAATTGCATAACTGCTTAGGTTGACTTTGTAAAAAGCTATATTGTAATTGAAATTTTGTCATCTATTAGCATCTAGTTATTCGTTAAACTCTTTATTTTATTTTCTCTCTATATCTCTATGCTATGGAAATGCCTTTCAATTTCAAAAAAGATTTTTTATCTCTTGTTATAAAAAGGAGCAGATATACAATGTTAAAGAAGAGTGAAAGCATGGTGCAAGAGCACCCAGATCATGTAATGCCTTCAAAAGGCTAATTTGTCCAATTTGTATGTTCAAGCAAAAATGATGTGTCAAGGCCTTGTAATGGCTAATTTGAATGTAATCAAGTCATAAAATAAGTCACTAGGAGGTGAAAATATAAAAAATGCAAATAATACAATGTTGTTAAAAAGTAATCATGATATAATTATGCAGTAAGAGAGAGCATAAATCAAGGAAGATTAAGAGTTAAAAGGGTAGTTGCACCGATGAGAAGTTAGAAAAGGAAGTTGCTAAGAGGGAAAAAGTTATAAAAGGCATTGTAAGGCATGCAAAAAGGGGGTTGGTATTCTTGTAACTAGATTTTGAATGAAAACTCATGTTTTTCTGTTAGCAGTACTCTCTCCTTTATTTCCATCTATGTATTGATAGTCAAGAATTCAAAGAGACAGATTTTTGGTGTGATATATGTTAGGAATAAGTTAAATTCCTTTTCAAATAATTTGGAGGTCAGTTCTTAAGAAACAAAAGTAGAAAAGACAATTTCTTGTGTCTTGGGTAGAGTTCTTTTTACAGTGGTTTTGGGAGTCTAATAGAGCATTTCATCACTACTCCACCAATGTAGGCCAAGTAGATTGTTGGAGTAGGTTAATGTTAGGGTGTTTTGAATGTTTTTTATGATTGTAGGTATAGGGGAATGCAAGAATGCTCAGATGAAGTTGTTGTTACACACAAAAATTAAAGGTTTCCAAACAAAATTTGATGCTACAGTCATGCATAATGAAGAAATAGAGTTTTCCATGGCTTGAGAAGGGTATATATGATGTTTTCAGGTGTATTTAAAGGTGTTGGAAGATATGGAACATTGGTAGAAGATGTGGAAGGTGATATTCCAAAAAACCCTCATTATTTTGCTTGCAAAGCCTATATTCAAGGGTTTTGATATTTAACTGTTTTAGTGGATCTAATAACTCTTGAAAATGATGGAATTCTGAGTTTGGAGGTATGAAAAAAGACTTTTTAAGGTTGGTTAGTGATTTGAAGATGATTTATTGGTAGTCAGCTTGCAAATTTGGCGTAATTTGTGGCTAGGAGCAGCGTATCAGACTAGTTTTCTAACGTTTCTCTCAAAACAAGTGGCAATGTTTTTGTGATATTTCTAAATACTCTGTAATGGGTCTCCAAAACTATATCAAGCTTGTGTTGATGCAAATATGGTAGAGTTGTATCACCCGATTTAGGGCTTTGCTAACCTATAAGGAAATTGATGAAATGAGTGTTAAAACAGAGGCTAGTGGTATTTGTGATGTAATTGCTTAAATAATGTCTTCAAAGGTATTTCAATGATTTGGGAAAATGTTAAAGGTTAAGGTTGTTGATTTGATGTTTAGACTAGGGTGGAATCTTGATGAAGAATGGTGTTATGACTGTGAAAATCAGTAATTCTGATAACTCAGAGTTTTGTGAATATGTTATTGGTTTGTTTCTATTAGAAGCATGATGATTATGAGGCTCTTGTAAGTCTTATAATAGTTTAAAGGTAAGAATGTATGTCTATTAGCCTTGGGGAGTGTGAGTTGTATTAAGGAGGTTTTGGTGAATATTGAAGTATTGGTTGGTTCAATGCCTTTGATAAGGTTTTTTTGTTAAGATCAGTCAATTAGATGCTGATAATGGTCTAGAATATGATTTTGGTGATTTGGGAAACTGACATGTTGTCTTGGAGTGTTATAGAACTGAAGAAATCAAATGAATTTGAAGAGAAATTGATGAAAATTTTAGTAAACAAGTTGTTTGTTTAATTTGATCTTCTCCTGATTCTGTTTGGGATTGAAATCCCTTGAAGAAATGATGGTGTTGAGGAGTTTTATAAATTGATATTAAATTGCAAAATTTAAGACAAAGGGAGATGGATATTAAGTCTTATACTGAGTAGTTTTATAAATTGAGTTTAAGATCTGGTCATCATGAGAATGAAGATGAAAAGACTACTAGATATATTGGTGGTTTAAGGTTAAACATACAAGATGAATTGGTTTTGGCTAGTCCTAGAACTGTAGAGGATTGTTATCAAATGGTAATTAGGGTGGAGGAGAAAATGAAGAGAAGGCAAGACAAAGCAGCAAGAGGAAGAGGCAACACTTCTAGAGGAAGAGGATTAAATCCTAATTTCAAGGCAAACAATGAGACTCAAGGAGATGACAAGAAGGACCAAGATCAATCTGATTCTAGAGGTGGATGGAGAGGTTCAAGGGGCAGATTTAGTGGAGGAAGAGGCTCCTACCAGTTCTCAGGAAGATGCTACATGTGTAACCAGCCTGGACATCCAGCCTTCAAGTGGCCTAAAAATAAAGGCTCAAGTTCCTATGGTGGAGAGAGGAGGAATCAACTAGTGCATGAGGATGAAGAAAGTGTGACCTCACCTGTGGTGAACCTTACATCTGAAGTTGGAGAGAGTTTGATGATTAGGAGAACATTGCTCAAGGCACCAATCTCTGAAGAATCCCCACAAAGCAAATCACTCTTCAGAGTCAATTGCAAGGTACAAGGTAAAGTATGTAGGATGGTAGTGGATTCAGGTTCAACTGAAAACATGGTTTCTTGTGAAATGGTGAATAAACTAAATTTGAAAAGAATCCCTCATGGCTTACCTTACAAAGTATCTTGGTTAAGTGATGGCCAATCTTTGTTAGTAAATGAGCAAGCTATTGTTGATTTCCAGATTGGTGAGTATAGGGATAGTTTTATTTGTGAAATTCTTCCAATGGATTGCTGTCACATACTGCTTGGAAGACCATGGTAGTATGATAGGTGTTCCATGCATGATGGGAAAGAAAATAAGTATACCATAAGGAAAGATATCCATACGTTTGTTTTGACTCCACTTCTAGAGGATGTGAAAGGGAAAGCCAAAGTAATCATGTGTGGGAACAAGGAGCCTGTAAGTGTTGTGAGGGAAATAAAAAATTCTGGTTTTGGGAACCATTATAGGTCTAGTAATACAGGGCTAGTGGATATAAGGACCGATGTAGCAGAAAAGGAGGTAATGACACCAGGTTTGTGTGAAAGTATTATGGTGGGAACCATAGAATGTCATGTTCTTGTAGATGTGAGAGCAAAGAAAGCAAGGTTTGTAACTACATAGATAGATAGCACTGATAAAATAGTGAAGAAGCATGTTGGCAGTGTATTGGGACTGATGATAGGGGTACAAGGACAACTTCTTGTTAAATGGGTAAAATGATGAGTTTTGGAGATTTCGATGAACCTGACTTGGAGATTGTTTTCAAATTGCCATTGTATGAATGTTGAGAGTCTTTGTAGGGCCTTGGTGGAGATTTGTTGTTATTTTTCAACATTAAAGGTTTGAAAACCTTGAGGGTGAGTTGATGCCTATTAGGTTGAATCATTATGAAGAAGAGTTCTTTGATCGAGAATTGACATTTCCATTCTTGTGAGTCTTCTCCACCTTGGCTCTGCATCAAAGCAATTTTTTTGATGCATTTTTTCAAGAAATTCACTGCCTTGTCTATGATATTGCTTACTGTTATGCTTTTGATATATTTTTTTGAATCATCCATAGCTTGTTCAAAATAACTTGTTTTAGGCTTTTAGACATCGCAGCAAGGTAGTGAGCTGTTTGAGAAGATGCTTTGGTAGACATGTATGAAAAATGTGGTAGCATAGACAAGGCAGTGAATTGATTGAAAAAATGCCTAAAAGAAATGCGGTCTCATGGTGAGTATTGTCATTGCATTCCATCACCATGAGACTGCATTTATTTGAGGCATTTTTTCAAACAATTCACTACCTTATCTATGCCATTGCTTACTATTATGCTTTGACATATTTTTTCCAAGCATCCATAGCTTGTTCAAAAGCACTTGTTTTAGGCTTTTAGCCATAACAGGAAGGCAGTGAACTATTTGATGAAATGCTCTGGTAGTTATGTATGAAAAATGTCATACCATAGACAAGGCAGCAGACTTTTTGAAAATATTCCTCAAAGAAATGTGTTCTCATGGTGATGGAATGCCATGATAGTCCATCACCATAAGAATTCATCATGGCATTCCATCACCATGAGACCACATTTATTTGAGGCATATTTTCAAACAATTCACTGCCTTGTCTATGGCTTGTCATGGCATTCCATCACCATGAGACCACTTTTCTTTGAGGCATTTTTTCAAAAAGTTCAATGGATTGTCTATGCTATTGCTTACTATTATGCTTTGATAGATTTTTTCCAAGCATCCATAGCTTGTTCAAAAGCATCTGTTTTAGGATTTTAGCCATAGCAAGAAGGCAATGAACTATTTGATAAAATGCTTTGGTAGACATATATGAAAAATGTCGTAGCATAGACAAGGGAATGAACTATTTGAAAAAATGCTTCAAAGAAATGTGGTCTCATGGAATGCCATGAAAATATAAAGTAATTGGCAGCTGCTCCTAGTTATTAGTTATGCAATGTGAAGTAATTGCATAACTACTTAGGTTGACTTTGTAAAAATCTATATCGTAATTGAAATTTTTTCATCTATCAGCATCTAGTTATTCGTTATGCAATGTGAAGTGATGCTTTGAGTTTGAAAGATGTGCAATGCATGAACATAAACTACAAAAATCTATTTTCTACATTTCATTAGTTAAACTCTTTATTTTATTTTCTCTCTATATCTCTATGCTATGGAAATGCCTTTCGATTTCAAAAAAGATAGTTTTTATCTATTGTTATACAATTTTTTACATTTTTTAATCTCTTGTTATAAAAAGGAGCAGATATACAATGTTAAAGAAGAGTGAAAGCACAAATAAATTTATCATTTCAAATCAATTTTTTTGATGCATTTTTTCAAACAGTTCACTGCCTTGTCTATTCTATTGCTTACTATTATGCCTTTGATATATTTTTTCAAAGAATCCATAGCTTGTTCAAAATCACTTGTTTTAGGCTTTTAGCCATAACAACAAGGCAGTGAACTGTTTGAGAAGATGCTTTGGTAGACATGTATGAAAAATGTGATAACATAGACAAGGCAGGGAACTATTTGAAAAAATATCTCAAAGAAATTTGGTCTCATATAATGCCATGATTATAAGAAAATGCAATTGGCAGTTTCTCCTAGTTATTAGTTATGCAATGTGAAGAAACTGCATAACTGTTTAGGTTGACTTTGTTCAAACTATATTGTAATTAAATTTTTGGCATCTATCAGCATCTACTTATTAGTTATGCAAAGTGAAGTAATGCTTTGACTTTGAAAGATGTGCAATGCAATGTAATCAATGACATGAATATAACCTACAAAAATCTATTTTTTACAATTCATTAGTTAAAATATTTATTGCATTTTCTCTCTATATCTATATATGCTATGGAAATAACTTGCAATTGTATTTAAAAGGCTTAATAGGTCAGTTAGGTGGTATTTGCGAAATCAAGTTGTGAATGAATGGTAATTAAGAGAAAAATTGGCAAATTGTCATCTTAGAAGTCTAACAAAGGGTGGTTATGGTGGTTGATCACCTCAAGGGGTAGTTGGAAGGTGGTATCAAGATATATTTTTGTAATACCCTGAGTTGAGGGTTGATTTTTTTTAGTTTCTAATAAGAAAATATACTTTTGAAAACGTTGATCATTGGTTTTCTTTGTTTTCCTGAATTTTCTTTTCCTTGCACAGGTCCATACAAGTCTATCATGACTTGAGGCTTTGGATACTTTATTGCATATGTGTTTACTCTCTTTGCATCTGTTCTAAAGGTTTAAATCCATCGTTGGTGTGTGTGCAATCAGAAAACTTGGTTACTACTTTGTTTTCTGTGTTAGGGGTTTTGAGGGAAACACCATGACACATTAGCCAATCCACCTAATGTTCTGACCCAGTGGCTTAGTGGAATGGCATGTACCATGATTAGTTTGGTGTATGAATACTTTGGATGCTGAGAGAATGAATAAACTCAGTGGGGTGTGAAGTTCTAATGTCGTTCAAGGGTGTTTCCACCATGAAAGTAAGGAACTCAAGTAGTGAATCTTAGAAATACTTAAAGGAATGGGATTGTGAGTGTCTTTTAAGTTAGGGAAGAGGTATTGTGAGGTGTTTAGACCTTTGGAAGGATTGGGGGAGGTTTGGAGTTATGATTTTCTTTAAAACCCTTGTTTTTGTGAAGGTTTAGGATGGTTTGTGAGTAGAGGAATAGAAAAAGTTCTTGGGGCTCTTAAAATGGGAGAATCCTAAGTTTGGTGAGCATCCCTAAGATTGTTTAAAGTTTCCTTAGTTTGGAGGTGAGTTTGTGAGGGGGTTCCTTTGGAAATTAGGCCTAATTATGAAGCCTAGAGTGAGGGAGGTGTATTGAAAGTTCATGTTGGTCAAAAAGAGTTACTATTGGTTTTGGCATATGTTGTGTAACCCTGAAAAGGGTATCTTAATCCACCTTTAAATGGTCAAGTGTTTTGGAAAGGTTGGGAGAAATCAGGCTTGGACCGGGTTTTGAGTTTGGTGGAGCACCTACACCACATCATCAATTTTTTTTATTTGAATACATAAATAGGGAAATGTTAGTGTATTTAGGTTTATTTTGTCTAATAAGCTTTGAGAGATCAAGCATAATGCAAATAAAGGGTGTTTTGTGTCTTAGAAGTCAATTAGAAATCATATAAGTTGTAAAATGCTGACAAAGCAACTTTAACACAAACAAATGTAATTAAGGGATCAACTAATCCCAAGGTTGGTTATGGGAGTTGGGGAGAAGATGGTTGTTGGAAAATTCTTTAAAAATCCTTACCAAAGCTCGAATAAGAGAGCGGAAGAATATTTGTAACAATTTTACACAATAAACCCCATGGTTTTGAGCAATTTTCTAGAAAAATATTGTTTTCTTGATCTTTTTGAGTGTTGTATGGGCACATACAAGTTCTTCATGGTCTAATAATTTCAGAGGGTGTGTCTACATTTTTTATAATTCATTTCTTTTTTATTTGGTGTCTTAACTCTTTGTTTGTAGAGAGAACCAACACAAACAGTGACTGTCCCAATGTTGCTAAATCAAGGGTTTGAGGGGAAATTTGTGATGTTATAATAAGTGTGTCAACTCATTTTGGAATAAGGATTCATAATTATGTGGCATTTTTGTGACTATTCTAAGACTGAACAGGGGTTTTCCAACATGGAAGTGTGGAACCAAAGAGAGGTTTTTAAGAATTAATTCCTATAAGGGTTATGTGAGGGTCTGATGAGTTTTTGCAGAAGTATTTTGAGGTGTTTGGGGCTTTGGAAGTGTTGAGAGAGGTTTGGAGTTGTATGTTTCTTTAAAACCCTTGATTTTGTGAAGGTTTAAGAGGGTTTCTTGGGATAGTGAGTTAGAGGCTCTGTAGACACAAAATAATGACAAAATTTGAGGTTTGGTACCATGACCTAAGACTATCCAAGGCATTTGGGTAGATACCTAAAGTTGGAAGGGTGGTCCCTTTGGAAAAAAGTGCTAATTGTGAAACCAAAATTGAAGTAGGTGTGCTGAAAATCTATGTCTGTCCAAAAGAGTGACCACTGATTCTTTGGTATGTTGTGTACAAACCTGAAAATGGTATCTCAATCCATCTTGTAATTTTCTAGTGTTTTGGAAAGGTTGGGAGAAATCTGGCTAAAACTGAGTTTTGAGTACTACAAGAATAACCAGTCACAAATGTGAGTTTTGGAAACCTTGATGAATCTGACATAGGGATTGTTCTCAATTGATTCAATTGTCATTGTATGAATGTTGATGGTATTTGTAGGGCCTTGGTGGAGTCTTGTTGTTCATTTGCAAGGTTGAGGATTTGAGACCCTTGAGGGTGGGTTGATGCCTATTAGGCTGAATCATTATGAAGAAGAGTTCTTGATTGAGAATTGAAATTTTCATTGTTGTGAGTCTTCTCCACCTTGGATTTGCATCAGAGTGCTACAAGGGTGGATTGTTGGGTAAGGTGTTGAATGAAGAGTTTGGTTTTATGGGGCTTTGAGGTTGTGTAGATTTCTCAAAATAGGTTGTATTAATCTTGTTAGGAGCCCCTTAAAGGCAAGTTGTCAAGCTGATTGGGTTTGAGCCTCCTTGCCTCTGCATTGGTGAGACACAAGTAATTGAAGCATTCCAAAGGATACAAACCACCACAAATGGAGCTTATTTATACAATATGCTTTAGATCCAGGGCTTATTGAGCATTTGAAAGTAATTAATTAACCATTAGATGTAAAAAAAATCCATGCCTACAAAATTCAAGCATACAACTTACACGATACACATGATAACATCATTCAAGAATGGCAGTAGCCAAATAAGAGTTTCTTTAATAAAAAATCCGAAAGGCTATACAATGATATATATTGATAAAAGTATATAAATATATCGAAAAAAACCATATAGGCTTAGTACAAAGGAGCCATATGGACATAAAATATCATGTATATATATCAATAGTACAAAACATATGTTCCAAAATGCCACATAGGCATAGAAAAAACAACACTGATACATAGTCATTTCCCTCTAGGGGAAGGAAATAGATCTTGTGTTTCCTTCAAAATTCAGCTGGATGGAGTGACTGTCTCTTGTCTTTCGAACACACACACTCCTCCTCCTCTCTTCACTTTGGACCTTCAACTGATACAATTAAAAGTAGATATGTTAAAACATAGAAATTGAATTATGGAATGGCATATAACAAAATATATAATCACTTACCTCATACATATAGTCATCATGCACATTTACAGCATCACCACGTCCATGATCTGGAGTGACAATCACCTATAGAAACCATGAAGATAGAAATTAAACTACATAAAATTATAATGAAAATTTTCTATAATAGACCATAAAAGAGAAAATATAATGTCAAATCAACTAATCTATTCCATACCTCTCTCAATGGATCAGAACTGGCTATTGCTGTAGCAACTCCATGGTGAATCGTGCCACCAACATCAGCAGGGCTA
This sequence comes from Sequoiadendron giganteum, assembly GCA_007115665.2. Classification (NCBI taxonomy): domain Eukaryota; kingdom Viridiplantae; phylum Streptophyta; class Pinopsida; order Cupressales; family Cupressaceae; genus Sequoiadendron; species Sequoiadendron giganteum. Next base: position 129,311,179 of record CM021107.1, on the reverse strand, counting down.
TCTCTTATCAACATCTGCAAATGAAACAATATCTTAGGTATCATGTTGATATAGGAGAACATAATGTGACACGATCAAGGAATACTTGAATGGAATGTTTGTGTTTCTCATCAATTTTTTAGATTTGTATATACGCAAAATTATGAAAACTAGCTAACATAGATTTACAACACTATTAATGAATAAAGGCTACCTCAGTTTACATTTTTTGAGGATATGAATCGCAAGGTGTGGAGGAAGAAGGTGCACCAGGAAATTGTTTGAAATCTGAAGCATGTTATGAGACAAACATTCAAATATAATATTCAATTGTTCAAATGCAATAATAATATTTTTAATACTAGTTTCATACCTGTGGACTCATCGTCGAGAATGTATAACGGTTTGTAGGAATAGAGCATCCCTCATGAACAGTGTGACCCTAAAATTTCATCATATCAAAATTCTACTAATTTAGTTATTCTTAAATTTCAAAATATATTTTAATAAACAACATTAAAATAACTTGCTAAATTTTACCTGAGTGTCAATGTCAAATGTATCATTCAGAATATCATTTGTGAAAGCCATCACCTGTACAACTGACGTAGGCTATGTAGCAGCATCATGAGGACCCTAATAATCGTACATGCAAACAACACCACAAGCGCCACAATGGTGGGGTGGAGCTCGGGGCCTACACGTCTCCTCCACACTAGGCTCTACTAGAGGACTCACACACTGTAAAATGGTCTGGGTGAGTGAGCCAATCAACTTCATTGTGTCCACCTCTATACTGTCCTTAACAATGGAAGGAACAACAACATGCTCCACCATGGGTCTACCCAAGGCTCTCGGTGCCAACTATGGATTACGTCGTGCAACAGGTCTATTGTGTGTGGAGCCCCCACCTCTATCCTGAAAGTCTAAGATGTCAAAATAGTTTTGCATTTTATTGAGGACAAACTCACAATAGAGTTTCCTCAAAAATTATTGTGGCACCTCATTGTTATTGCATGAAGGTTGGTCAAATACCATCCACCATCGCTCCCAAAATTTGTTTTTAATTAAATCATGGTGGCACCAATGGATGGGGAACCTCCTGCATGCATGAGACAAAGGTTCACTAGTTTTTGGGTCTTTAAATAGGGCACACAACTCAACTTTGCTAATTTTTAGTTTTTTGACATCTGCATATGACAAACCATTAGCATAAAATTGCCTCATCTCATCTCTCTTAGTTGACCAAAAATTCATTTGCTTGCTCATTTCTCCTACATGAGTTAAAATTGACTTCAATGATTCAACAATCCCTCTCCTATAAGGGTGGGTTTCGACATGCTCTATTAATCTTGCAATTAATTGTTGAAGGTCTCTTTTATTGTTTTCAATTTGATTTTGAATATTTTCTTCTATTCCTTAAGGATGCCTATGAATTGATGGAGGGGTTTTGGGTTGTTCTTGTATAGGAGGCTCTTCATGAGGGGGTGATTTTGCATTCTCAATGTTTTGAGGTGGAGATTCATTCCCTGAGAATTAGAACAAAGTTCTATTATAAAAATCTATTTAATGCTGCATTCCAAATCAAATTCAAAATAAATAGAATAGAAATACACACTTTGAAATATTTGACCTCTCTGACGTGTTATCGGAATCCTCATGGAAAATGGCAAGCTAAGGATGCAAAGAATGGAAGAGATTTGGCGAGCATGAGTTGCAGACCTAAAATCCTCCTCCTCAAGCCATGGGTTGAACACAAAAAGAGGGTTCCAAACCCAATTTTCGTTTTTCTATCTAGAAACACATTTGGCGCATGCCAAATTTGGCATGTGCCAAAGACCTTGTTTCGGGTTGTTTTTAATCATTTTTCAATTTGGCACCTAAATTGTGTCACAGATTGGTGCACTTACCCCTATGTAGAGTAATAATGGTTTTCCTTCTCTAGGCTACACTAGTGTGGGTGGATACATTAGATACTGTTTTAGTTAATTGAAAGCTACTTCACATTTTTCATCCCATTTGAAGGAAACAATTTTATGTAGAAAATGACTAAAAGGATGAGTTTTATCTGCTAGTTTTGCAATGAACCTCTTGATAGATTGGAATCCTCCTTGTAGAGATCTCAAATGACTAATATTCTTGGGAGGTAGCATTTCTAGGATGGCCTTGACTTTGGCGGGATCCACTTTGATGCCCTTTTCTAGGACTATGTACCGTAATAGTTTTGATGATGTCATGTGAAACACACTTCTTTGGGTTTAATCTTACATTGATTTTTTCTAGTCGAGTTAATATTTTATCTAGGATTTCCAGGTGTCCCTCTCTGGAGAATGATTTCATTAACAAATCATCCACATAATCCTCCAATACTGATGACCACTCATGATAGTGTTTAGGAAGAGTGTCAAATCTCCCATCTTTCGGTGCCTCAGAGAGGTATTCACCATTAGATACACTCTTCATTTTTTATGTTTTCCCGATCTAATACAAGCATTAAATGGTTTTCACTATTAGATCAATTTTTCATATTTTTGATTTTGCAGCTGAGAGATTCATGGGTGGTGATATGTTGTCATTAGGTCCCATTAATTTAGAATATAAAATGTCAATAAGTTGACCAGGCAATGTCCAAGGCAGTTTGCAATAGAAGATATTTTAGATGACTCATTTTAGATTTTCTGATTTCTTATAGACATTAAGGCCGTCTAACTACTCAATTAAGAAAAAAATGATTCTAGGAAAATTGGATATATTAAACTAGAAAGCATAAGATAACTAATTTATAAAGCATGATAACTAAGCTAGAAAGCATAGAAACAAGTAAACTAAATAGTTGATAAACTATAGAAGTGGAAAAACAAGTAAACAAACCATGAAACATTCTCCTGAACAGTAAAAGATTCTAGCGGTTTAAACAAGTAACTCATGATAATGGAAGACAAAGAGTACTCTAGAACTTCAGACACAACAACCAACAGACTTAACAATTTTGTACTGAATGATTATCTATGTAGAAAAAATGACATAAAAGAAAGTACTTATCTATTTAAGCTATCCTCCCTTGAGTGGCCAGATCGCGGGTTGTTACATTTGTTCTCAAGTCACATACACTACTAGTTCTGAAGTTCTTCCATTAAAGATAATTATCATCCACAACTCAATAAATTAAAAATTGATAGAAGGTAGTTTTTTATTCATAAGTATCCAAAGATCATGTTAACAACATAACATTACTATTGAGCATCGACTTCTACTTCTGAAAATTACATTTTTATAGAAAAAATTTAACTAAATCCTAGATTTCAGATGGCGTGGATATCCATTGAAAAAGTCTATAATAGTTTACAACTAACTTTCATTGTCTTTAAAACCCATTACATAAATATTAAAAAGGCTCGAGATGAGCCATGAAGTCTTTGACTCAGAAACATAACAAAAATTAAACTAACATCAACTATATCTTCAGTTCATTAGCCTGATGTTTAGGAGCAGGTTCCTAGTGTCTATCTTCAATCTTTACTAAGGCACGTGCTAGTTAAACATTTTGCAACTACTGCATGATGTCTGATTATTTCTCTACAAAAACACTCAAAGCAACCCATTAAATTTGTATTGGTAGATTACCTGAATTAATCATAAGAAATAAAGTTTTTATAATTTTCCTTAAAGATAAACAATTATCTCTCCTAAAGTTTAATTAATTGGCAGAAACTGAGGATTGAGCTCATATGAATAGGCTTTTCTGGTATTACCATGATGAGGTTATTTTTACCTCATCATTTCCTTCCCCTCCTAGTTCCTAGCAGGTCCTTCTACTCCATGGTTGTAACCCTGACCTTTATTCCATTCTTCATATCTGGCACTAATGTCATACTCATCTCTTGCTATCGAATCAAAAGTTATAGGGTCATGGATAAACCCTCTATGAAAAGAAACACCTTCTTTCCATCATTGAAAACTCTATCATTCCGATCTATTGAAATGTGGAAAGCAGGGTGTGGATTGAGCAACAAAGGAGGTCTATACCTCATCCCTATCCAATTTGTTTTGAGGTCTCTTAGGATTTTAGCTAAAGCATTTGGCCTTCTGAAAGACCATATGATATTAAGAGGAGAGATGACCTCTCCTTTCTTTAGATAAGCTGGTAGTGGAGTAAATATTTCTTCACAAGCATGCCAGGATTTTCCAATTAATTTTTGTCCATGATCTATGAAATGGTTGTAGCAGAGTCTGAGATTGTCATCATATCTTTCTTTCGAGCGAAAAAGGTATCTTTAAAATTTGTAGGCCTATCATTAGGTGATCTCATTTGAAGGCCCATAGTTTTCTCTACTTGAGAAAATTATCTGTTGCGCTCTTGCCAATGAATTTGATTGTGCATAGTGGACAACAGAGCTCTCAATTGTACTTCACCCACAAATAGCTTAATGAAGAAATCAATATGATTTTATAACAAAAGATCATGTACAAAGAATTCACAACGTAGATCTTTATCTCAGGAGTTGATTCCACAAATAGTTTAACAAATTCCTTATCATTAGGCTCATATGGCTGATCATTATAAATTCTAAACAATTTCCACCTTATCCATTGTTCATTGAGAAACATTGAATATAATCTTGACAGTCTTCTACAGGATAACAAACATTCAACCAACTGACATGCATCATGCTTCCCCTTATAAGCCCTATGAAATGATTCCTTTAGTAGTACCAACTCTTTTTTCAATCTCTAGTTTTCAATCTTAGCATCTCTTAAGAAATAACACCTTTACATCCATTTCATAAGTAATGGAGGAATTCAGACCTGGAACCATTTAGTTACAATTGGCTTAGTTTGGATTTCTTTTCATTCCAATTTTGGTTTAGCAGTGCTTTCCTGTAATTCTTGTTCTAATTCTACAATTTTGATAAGAGAAGCATTTAATTATTCTTTTTGTGTTTTCTTTTCTTCCTCAAAAGTTGAAAACATAAGAATAAAATTATTTTTCAACATTTCAATTTCTTTATTTTTGTCAGAAATATCAGCATTATAAGTCCTATTTCCTTGATTTAATTTCTGAATTTGTTCTTTCAATTCATAAATGAATCTATCTTTTTCTTGTACTTTCAGTTTCAAACCCTGAATTTCCTAATCTCTTTTACTTATCACAACAACATGCACTGTTAGCTCTTCTTCTTGCAATTCAATTTGTTCTTTGTTTCTATACAATTGTTTCCTCAGATCATCAATTTCTTCTCTAAGTTTCTCCATCTCTGCATTAGTATTTCCAATTTCAACAGTCTCTACAATTCTATCTACAATGGGGGATAAGTGGCTTAAAATATTATCTTCCTCATCCTGTTCTTTTTCTTGAATTTCCTTTGTGAGGGCTTCCTCAACATATTCAGAACCATGGGAAGGAATTTCCTCAACAAAATTTTCTTTCTCTAGAGGCATTTCCACATTAGTGATAGGATCAAAAGTCTCAATGGGTTTTGTCGGTCGTTTGGACTTCTTCTTCTTTGAACTACCCTCCATACTCTGTATTGGGGTTTATGTGAATTTAGAGGCTAAACGTTTGCTTCTCCTTAGGGGAGAAATATTTTGGAAGGTGATAGGAATTTTTCTTCTTCTTTTCCTCACAAGAATGCCCATATCTTGATAGATGAGTTTGACATCCTCTTACTAAACAAGGGGTTTTAAATTCTTCATTTAAAGATTCTGGTATTTCTTCACTAGGGGTTGTTGGAATTGGAGCTTCTGGAGCTTGAGATATCTCATGGGAAATTGTTCTGGAAGGTGAGGTAACTTGTTTAGATGTTTCCCCTGGTTCTAATTTCCTTTTAACTTAAGATTTTTCAATTTTCCATAAAAGCTTCTCCCACTTACTTTCAGATTTCTTACGGAAATGATATTTGCAAATTAATTGTATTAACCCATGATGTTTAAGTGGCCCTGACCCCATCTTGTATCTTTCTATAGAATAATTAATAGAATCACATAAAAATTCTTTCAAATTAACCCTGAGAGCAAGGTTTTCCTTTCCATGGTGTAAATGGATTAACATGTGAAATGCAGTTCCTACCACTACAGTGAATTTTGCTTCATAGGTGAAATACTTTATAATCCAAGCCCCTATAGCTCCCCAAGGCTCTAGTATAGAGGTTCTCTAAAATCCCTTATGTTGACCTCTAGTACTAATGACTACCATAGGGTGAGGGTCTACTTCCCTAACAAATAATTTAGATAATTTTTGATATGTGATTTGAGAGGTCTCTTTCAATTTAATGCCTGAATTATCTAATCCTGATAGATGAGAGATAATTTTCAGACTCACCTTAAAGTGCTTTCCATGAAGTATCACCTGAACATCTAAGTAGTTCTTTGCAAACACGTTCACCAACTTTTCATTATATCCTTCGAACTTTCTGATAAAGTCTAACTAACCTGCCTCTTCAAACAGACCAGAAATATTTCTTAACCCTAATAATTTTTCTACAGAGGCTAGCTCCGACTTCTTTTTTCCACCCCCCATTTTCTTATTTTTCACCCTACTAAAGAATTCAACCATGCCAGAAACTTGTACACAACAGGTTTTGAAAATATAAGCTACCGAGATTATTTATTTTTCTTTCTTGGAACTTACTATGCAATGATATTAATCTGGATGGAGGCATGCAAAAATCTTTCCATACTAATAGTTGATCGCTGAGTGGCACAAATTATTAAATTAGGAGGGAATTTTGTGCCAATTAACTACACTTTCTTCAAAAATAACAATATACTTAAAGTGAAAATTAGTACTTACTTGCATTCTATGATCGCTCGAAGATCTCATACCTTTACTAGTTTGACAGGATAACATGATGGTATTGGTTGAGCTGACGAAAAATTTATTATGGAATGAATGTAGAAGCTTATGAATGATGAGGCCATCAATGAGGACAGGCTGTAATGACGACTTTATTTATGATAAAAAAAACTACAAAAAATAGATGGGAAGGTGTGTGTATAAATACATGGTAATGAAAGTATTGCGAAATTTCAAATTTATGAAAAAGGTGGCAGATTGTAGATGGATAAGCTCTAGAGCACGCAAATGAAAACACGCTCAAAACTTAGTGGGAAAAGTTTTAGAGCACGTCGGAGGCATGCATTCCAAATGAAGAAGGCGGATAAGTTTTGGAGCATCACTGAAAGATGCAGCCGGTGCAATGATGAAATGAAGGTTTTGGAGCATCACGTAAAGATGCAGTTGGACCAGTGACAAAATGAAGGTTCCAGAGCATCACCAAAAGATGCAGCCAGTGCAGTGACAAAATGAAGGTTCTGGGGCATCATCGAAAGATGTAGCCAAAGCAGCGACCAAATGAAGATGAAATGGTGTGACAACGATCTTGAACTTCAGGAGCTTTGAACCGCTCTACAAGAATGACTTTTTGATGTGGTGAGTTGGTCTACAAGTTCCAGAGCATTGGGTATGAGGACCATCAAGTTTCAGAGCACTCGGCATCTAGAATATCAAGTTCTGGAGCATCTTAGAAAGGTTCTTTGAAAGTTATTTTGTCCTTAAAAGAAATCCTGCAAAAATGGAAACAAAAATTAGCTAAGTCCAGAAAAAGAAGAATTGATGAAAGAAAAATGTTTTCTTTCAAAACAACTTGGTATACATGTCTTTTTATTACAATTTTTCAGTAAATATATATATATATATATTTTTATTTTTATTATTATTTTTTTAAATAGAACTAGTTGGACTCTGCCTTAGTAGAGTCAATGTGTTGCATCTCTCCCTACATTTCTACTAGTTTTGTAAATTCTTCCCTATTGACAGGCTTATGGTAGATATGTAAGCAATGACGATTGACTAAGAGAGTTTGTGTATCACCATCAATTGGTTTCAACTGAACTGTGCCATTCAAAAAGACCTCAAAATTTTTATAAGGCTCCAACCAATGAGTCCTGAGTTTTCCTTTATGATTTTTATATCTGGAAACAAATAGCAAAGCCTAGTCACCGTTATGGAACTCTCTCTCTTTAATGTGTTTGTCGTGCCACATTTTTCATTGATGTTGGACCAGTTCGGTTTGATGGACAATGTCTAAATGAAGCTCATCTATTTCCTTAACTGCAGAACTTGTTCTACTTGGGCTCATTTCAAATCCAGACCCAACTTTATAGTTGTTCGTAGAGTTTAGAGTTCAAACTCAATGGGAAGAAGAGGTTTCTTCCCAAAGACAAGCTCATAGGGGATGAATCCAATTGTGGATGTCCACATTCTATTGTACACCCAAATAGCTTCAGGTAATTTCCAGGCCCAATCTTTTCTTCCTGAAGAAATAATTTTCATTAATATGTTCTCTAGCTCTCTATTAGTTACTTCCACCTAGTCGTTTGCTTGAGGGTGATAAGGGGATGAATTTCTATGGCTCACTTGAAAATGGTTGGTAAATTCCAAAAGTACTTTGGACATGAATTGAGGTCCCTGGTCGGTAACGATGGTTTACAGGCTCCAAATCTATGGAAGATCTTATTATAGAGGAAGTCTGCAATTTGCTCTTCCCTAGCAACCCGTAAGGCTTGAACTTTTGCCCATTTTGTCAGGTAATCAGTACAGACCAGTATTTATTCTTTACCTTGAGGGGAAGGATCTATGGGTTTGATAAAATCTAAACCCCATTTTTTGAATAGTTCAAGGACAACCTATGGCTCTAAAGGCATTTCAGTAGAAGCAGGCAGTCTTCCCACTCTCTGACATTCATCACAATGATGAACATAGTTTTTAACATCCTTATGCATTGAAGGCCAATAATATCCAACGCCTAAAATTTTATGGGAAGTTATTTTCGTAGAATAATGACCTCTAGAAGGATCATCGTGACACGCCCTTAGAATGTTGTAAGTTTCGCCAGCTCTGACACATCTTCTTAAGACCATATAAGGTCCACAATGGAATAAAATCCCATTAATCCATTTAAATGGGGCACTTTCCCTGATATGTTGCTTCCTTTGTTTTGATGTAAACCCCAAAGGTACTTCAGAGGTAGCTAAATAGTTAGCAATGTTAGTGAACCAGGGTGTCTTTACAGAAATAGAAAACATATTCTCATTTGGAAACTTGTCCTATATGGGTGCACATTCACCCTCTTCTTGTTTGATTTGAGATAGGAATTCTGCTACTACATTATATTTCCCTGGCTTGTCAAGGATTGCTACATTAAAATCCCGAAGGAGTAATAACCATCTCATAATCTGACCATTAACTACAGGTTTTTTCATTAGATATTTTACAGCTGAATGGTCTGTATAAACTATAACCTTATATCCTGTAATATAATGGTGGAAATTTTTAATGGCATGAACAACGACCAGGAATTCTTTTTCTGTTGTCATGTAGTTTATTTTTGCAAACGTCAAGTTTTTACTAATAAATTATATGGCATATTTACCCCCATTCTCATCTTCTTGTCCCAACACTGCACCAATAGTTTCATCTGAAGCATTAGCATAAATATAGAAGGGAAGACTCCAATTTGGCCCATGCAATATGGGAGCAGAGACAAGCTTCTCCTTAATTGTTTCAAATGATAGTTGACACTCAGGTGTCCACTTGAACTCTACTCCTTTCTGTAGAAGGGAAAACATAGGAGCAAATATTTTATTGAAGCCTTCTATGAATCTTCTATAGTATCTAGCATGCCCAAGGAAACTTCAAACATCTATTTGTGTTTGAGGAATAGTCAATTGTTGGATGACTTCAATTTTCTTGGGATCAACCTTTATTCCCTTAAAGGAAATATGATGACCTAAGACTATTCCTTGTTCTACCATTATTAAACACTTTTTGTGGCTCAGAGACAGTCGGTTTTCCTCAAAAACTTGTAAAACTCGGTCTAGATTTTGAAGGGCTTCATCATAGGTTGACCCATAGACTATGAATTCATCCATATAGGCTTCCACACAGTCATTGAAAAGCATAACAAATATAGCCAGAACGTCTCTCTGAAAAGTCATAGGTGCATTACAAAGTCCAAAGGGAAGCACCCTGTATGCAAATGTGCCCCAAGGACAAGTAAATGTGATCTTATCTTGGTCTTTTGGAGCAACCTAAATCTGGTTGTAACCACTAAACCCCTCTAAAAAGGAGAAATGTTTCCTTCCAGCCAAATTGTCCAGAACCTGATCAACAAATGGTAGGGGAATATAATCTCGATGAGTGGCTTTGTTGAGTTCTCTATAGTCTAAATGGATTCTCCATTTCCCATTTTTCTTTGGCACAACCACCATACATGACACCCACTTACTATCAGAGATAGGATAAATAAATCCCACATGAAGGAGTTTCTCAATTTTGATTTTGACAAGATCCTCTAATGCAGGATTGAGTCTCCTCTGTGGCTGACGTACATGCCTTATATTAGGATCAGTGTAAATGTGATGTGTACAAATACTCATCTAAATTCCCCTCACGTCCATATAGTCCGAAGCAAAAGCTTTAGACCTCCTTACCAACACATTGAAAAATTTATCCTCTTGTGTTTCTGTCAGCTAGCTATTGGTGTTCAGAGTTTTTCCTAGTAGCAACATAGTTGATTTTGTTCCAGGATGGGCCGAAGTGATAGTATGTATTGGTCACAATAGGGTGTTGATAGGACAACTATCAGGTATAATTTAGTGAAATCTCATGATATCCCTGAAGAAATGACTTGTTATGGGAATCATATTAGCTAAGGGACAAGGCATTCCCATTGTAGCATAGCTTTGTTCCATCCTGCTTATATCAATTGGTTGTCCCAAAACTTCTGGAGCATCCATTGTTTCTTCCTCACTCGAGCCTATAGCAAGGTGTGCCACATTATCTACTAACTCATCCTCTAATTCCTCTCCATGTTTAATTACTACCATGGCTAGTGAGGCCAAACTATCCTAACCATTAGATTATTTTGGCTCATCAACCCAGACCTTATCATGTTCGCTGGGTTTAACAGGAGGGTACAAAAATAAATGTTTACTATCTAGACCATGAGAAATGGTCATTCCCTCTTCTCTGAAATCAATCTTAGCGGCAACAGTGGCCAGCCATGGTCTTCCGAAAATTATTGGATGGCTATCTTTGGGTGTAAGTGACTAGATTACCTAGAATTCAACTGGATATTCCCATCCATCAACTTTGACAAGAACATTTTTAATAACGCCCTTTAGAATGGCTATAGACTAATTTTCCATTTTTAAGACTATGGTTGTGGGACATAAATCAGTAAGATCTAATTTTTCCATCACATCCATAATCATCATGTTAATAGCTACTCCTAAATCCACTAATGCATTTGGTATTGCTACAACGTTAATTGTGATAGTTATAAGTGGACTCCTAGGATCATCATATTTTGGAGCAACAGTCTTTTTAGAAAAAAAAGCAGCTAAATATCCATCAATATGTATAGTATTTATCTTCTTTGCCCTCCTTCCTGGTGTTTTAATACACAAATGTTTGATTAACTGATTTAACTTAGGAATTTCCTTTATTGCTTGCAGCAAAGGAACCTTGATTTTTAGTTGCTTGATTTCTTGATTTAATGCAGTTTCAGAAGCCACGGGCATTTTCGGAGTACCTTTCAGAGTTATTATTTTTAGACGTTTTGGAAATGGTGGCATAATGTTCTCTTTTGGAGTGGTATCCTTCCTATGTTCACTCAAGGACTAACCTTCCTCCTCCTGAGGTAGATCAACAAATCCTACTACTGGAGAAGGCATAATATCATTTGTGGGAGCGGTATGATTAGATGGTGTATCCTTTGTAAGACTTTTAGGCTTGGGTTCATCCACAATTTCTTCAATGGTTGGTGGTTGAAGAGTTCTACCAGAGTGCAATAGAACATTTCCACAATGTATTGCATTAAGTCTGATAACATTATCTTGTTCAGTAGAGTAGACCGGTGTATTCTATCGATTGTTCTTAGGATTGGGAAGTGGTTGTGTTGGAAGCTGAGATTGATTTACCTGCTCATTCTAAGGAGGGTTTTGAGATGGTGGTAATAGATTATATTGTTGATTCCTCCTAGGCCTAGTATAAAATTGACTTTATCCATGATTCCATTGGGGAGCAGTATGTTGTGGGTACCATTGTTGTTGTGATTGGTTTGGCCAGTCCTGACTTCCCCATGTTTGATTTTCCCATTCAGGGGATCCCCAATAAGGAGTTCCCCAATTAGATTGTGGGGGAGGTGACTGATTCCAGGATGGAGTCCATTGATTAGTAGCCCAGCTATTTTATGGTCTCAATGCAGGGTTAGAATTTTGTCCATAAGAGAAGTTACCTCCCTGTCGTTGGTTTAATGCCTTTATCTCTTCTTCAACCTAAATATTCTTTTTTTTAGTATTCTTGAGGTCAAAAATAAGCTCACACTGATTGGTAGGATGGTTCTACTCACAGAGTTGACAAACATTGACTTTATCTAAGGACACTCGTGCAAAAGGTGTTTGTTTCGACACCTAGGACAATAGATTGACAAGGTCTCAAGGTTGCAAGTTTTAGCTTGTATGCCACCTAATGTAGTGTTTAATTGAACAAGTATATATATTTTAAGATTTTTTATTTCTTCACGGAGCTTACCTATCTCATTAGACCCTTTAAAATGATTAGTTTTATGGATTCCTCCATGAGTACCGGAGAAATTTTGACACAACTCACATATTTTCTCAAGGGTCTTTTGTGACACGTCACCTTTTCCCATTAGATCGAGACTTCTTCTAGCATCTTCATTAAGTCCCTTAAGAAATATAGTCTTGAGAATCTCAACACTAATAGCCTCTTCTCCACATCATTTAGACAAGAAAAGAAACCTATCTAGATAGTCCTCTAAACTCTCATCCTCATTTTGTCTAAGTTTAAATAGCTGGGCATGTGCAGAATCATGATGGGCCAAAAAGTGGCAATATGAAAAAAGTAGCGTTTTTCACTTGCCAAAAAATGCAAAAATCTCGAGTTGATTTGTTTTGAGTTGGGTTTCAGTACATTGCTCCATAGCAATTCCCAAGCCTAAGTTTTACAAATCGTGTATCCGATTTGAATCGCATATCCAATTTTTAAAGGTAAAAAAATCGGATATCCGATTTGGGGTTGGGCAATATTTGAAAAAAAATTAAAAATGTATTGTGGCGGTAAACTTTTGGTGCAACAAATCAGATATCCAATTTGTGGCACACATAGACCCAAGAGTAATTAGGAGGTCGAGGGTGGACAAGAGATAAAGAGAGAAATGAAAAGGGAGAGAGAGAGGGAGAGAAGACCGAAGGGGAAGGGAGAGGGGAAGAGGGGAAGGAGAGGGAGAGAGAGAGAGGAGGGGGGGAGAGAGATAGGGAAGGGATAGGAGAAGAGGGGAAGAATGAGGAGATAGAGATAGAGAGAGGAGAGGGAGGGACAAAATGAGACAACAGAGGGAAAGTGGGATACAGAGGGAAAGGGATAGAGAGAATTAGAAGGGGGAAGGGAGAGAGAGAGAGAGAGAGAATATTAGGAGGGAGAAGGGAGAGAGGAATATGGGAAGAAGAAAATATTAGGAGGGGGAAGGGAAAATGGGATAGAGAGAGAGTGAGAGAGAAGAGAGAGAGGAGAGAGAGGAGGGGAAAGGAAGAGGGGAAGAGGGGAAGAAGGGGAGAGAGAGGGAAAGATAGAGGGAAAGGGAGAGAGAGAGATAGACAATTAGGAGCGGGAAGGGAGAGGGGAAGAGGGGAAGAAGGAGAGAGAGAGAGAGAGAGTAATTAGGAGGGGGAAGGTAGAGGGGAAGAAAGAGAGAGAGAGAAGAGAGAGAGAGAGAGAGGAGGGGGAAGGGAGAGGGGAAGAGGGGAAGAAGGGGAGAGAGATGAAGAGAGGGAGAGTGGGAAAGAGAGAGGGAAAAGGATAGAGAGAGAGAGAATTAGGAGGGGGAAGGCGAGAGAGAAAGAGAGAGAGAGAGAGGGAGAGGGAGAGAGAGAGAGGGAGGGAGAGAAAGAGAGAGGGAAAGAGATAATATTTAAATATTTTATATATTAGTGATATTAATTAGTTATATAATATTTTATATATTAAGTTAATATATATATATAAATATTTATACATTAACTAAAATATATAAATAATATTTTAATATAAAAAATAATAATATAATATATTATATATTATACATAATTCCATAAGAGATTATCATAAATTATATGTTATATATTGAGTTATAAACTATATTGTATATTCTCAACTATATATATTAAAATAAACTATAAACTATTTATTGCAATTTTTTAAATCATATATTAAAAACTATATTATATGTTTTTAAATTATATATCAAAAAAATCGGATATTTGATTCAAATTGGATATCTGATTTGGATATTGCAATTTTTTAAATCATATATTAAAAATTGTATTAGATTTTTTAAAATTATATATATAAAAAATCGGATATCCAATTCAAAACGAATATCCGATTTGGATCGGATATCCGATTTGAATAAGATATCCAATATGTCTAACACAAAACCTACTACCTAGGGATTTGCCTCGGGTTTGCTTCAGAATTTGGCTAGGACATGCCAATCCTAAGAAGTCAACACAAAAAACGTGTTTAACAGCTTACCTTGCTTTTTTAGACTTTGCCCATGTGGCTGACAACCTTTTTTTTACCTTAAATTGATGAAACAAAAAGGGTTTTTAAAGGAGATTCTCAAATTTCCACCAATATAAATTATGCTTTACTTCGAATTTAATAAATAATTATTATTCATTTTCTATTTAAATTACCACTAAAGTCTTGATTGATAGGCTGATTGAAAAACATCTATATCTTTCAAACCATATCACATTTTTTGAATACAAAACATGCATCACATTCTACTTATATCTAAAATATTATAAAAAAATATTATCATTTTATTGTGGTTAGGGTGGTCAGACAAACACCTACTTCTTATTTTTTCCCTAAAATTTAAGTACTACTGCATTGAAATTTCAAATTTTCACCAAATAGATTTAAAAAAAATTAAAAATCTAGTAGTTTAGAAACTACATTTAATTTGCTATAGATTCTATTCTTACATATTTTTGAAATAATATAGATAACTTATTCAAATTTTTACATCAAGTTTTCTAACTCTGATTTTTCTGAATTTTCATTGCCACTTAAGGGCCTGTTTTTTCCATGACGATCTTGCACATACCCAAATCTTCCTTATGATATCTCACCCTACAATAGCTCTGGTATTTTTGTAGGAAAACATTCTCCATTTCCCCCCAAGATGTAATACTCCTAGAACCCAGTCCCATGAACCAACACATTGCTAAATCCTTCAAAGTAGAAGGAAAGAGCTTCAATTTCTGGTTATCATTTTTATAGTCATAGGTTTGACACAAGACCTTAAATTTGAAAATAAATTGGTTTGGGTCTTCTGAGGACAAGCCATGAAAATTTGGAACGAAAGCTGGGGAAATGTTTTTCATCGTATTATTATCATCTACATCCAAATAAATAGGATAAGTAAACATTTGAGGAGGTTGAGGTTCATTATTGTTGGAATTATTCCGTTTAGGTTCAGCCCTATGATCTCCCATGATGTTCAGAGGAATCTGCTCTTCAAAGAGAATTTCCTCTATAATTGGTTGTTCTACCAGTTGATCTTTAGGTAAATAATGGAAAGCCTCTGGTGGATTAGGCTCAAATATTTCTTTAATAGTATGGTTGTCTGAGCCTTGGGCCTCCCTATGTATGATTGGTACGTATTTTGGGGGGGTCTTTGGTATAAATCATCTGTGAGGGCCTCTTTTCCTGACCATGCAGAAAAGGAAGCCTAAAAGTGATATTTTGGCCTAAAATGAGCTATTCAAACTGTCTCCTAGTAACACTTAAGCAAGAAGGCTATTACTCCCCAGAAACGATGCCAAAAAGTGATAGGTTTTCGTTAGGTCCCATTACTTTAGAATATAAAATATCAATAAGCCGACCAGGCAGTGTCCAAGGCAGTTTGCAATAGAAGATAATTTAGATGACTCATTTTAGATTTTCTGATTTCTTAAAGACATCTTAAATTAATTTTAGTCTAAGTTCGTCTAACTACTCAATTAAGAAACAATTTATTCTAAGAAAACTAGAGATATTAAACTAGAAAGTATAAGATAACTAATTTAGAAAGCATGATAACTAAGCTAGAAAGAATAGAAACAAGTAAACTAAACAACTGATAAACTATGGAAGTGTAAAAGCGAGTAAACAAAACATGAAACATCCTCCTGAACAGTAAAAGATTTTAATGGTTGCAACAAGTAACTCATGATAATGGAAGACAAAGAGTACTCTAGAACTTCAAACACAACAACCAACAAACTTAACAATTTCCTACTAAATGATTATCTATGTAGCAAAAATGACATAAAATAAAGTACTTATCTATTTAAGCTATCCTCCCTCGAGTGGCCAGCTCACGGGTTGTTACATTGATTCTAAAGTCACATACACTATTGGTTTTGAAGTTGTTCCATTAAAGATAATTATCATCCATAGCTCAATAACTCAAAAATTGACAGAAGGTAGTTTTTTATTCATAAGTATCTAAAGATCATGTTAACAACATAGCATTACTATTGAGCGTCATCTTCTACTTCTAAAAATTACATTTTTATAGAAAAAATTTAACTAAATACTAGATTTCAGATGGCATGGATAGCCATTGAAAAAGTCTATAACAGTTTACAACTAAGGGTATGTGTAGGATCATCATGGAAAAAACAGGGCCTTAAGTGGCAATAAAATTCAAAAAATTAGAGTTAGGCAACTTGACATAAAAATTTGAATAAGTTATCTCTATTATTTCAAAAATATGTAATAATAGAATTTGTAGCAAATTGAATGTAGTTTCTAAACTACTAGGGTTTTTTTTTTTTTTTTTAAATAAATCTATTTGTTGAAAATTTGACATTTCAATGCAGTAGTACTTAAATTTCAGGGAAAAAATAAGTAGGTGTCTGTCTGACCACCCTAACAAAAATAAAATGATAATATTTTTTAATATAATTTTAGATATAAGTAGGGGACTCATGTCTCGATGTGATGCATATTTTTTTATTATTTGTTTCCAAGTAAATAATTAATTATGAATTTTTTATTGCAAATTTTAAAACATATAAAAAAACTTGTATGTCTAACCACCTTAACTTCGTCAAAACTTCATAAAATTCATTTTTTTAATCCTATAGTATGCGAAGCATAGAATGTGATGCATGTTTTAGATTCAAAAAATTTGATGTTGTTTGAAAGCTATAGATGTTTTTCAATTAGTGTATTAATGAGGACTTTAGTCATAATTCAAATAGAAAATGAATAATAATTATTTATTAAGTTTAAAGTAGAGAATAATTTATATTGGTGGAAAGATGAGAATCTCATTTAAAAACCCTTTTCGTTTCATCAATTTTGGGTTAAAAAAAAGTCGTCAGCCACATGGGCCATCATATCACTTAGATAACACCACTTTTTGCCCCATCATGATCCTGCACATACTCCTAACTTTCATTGTCTTTAAAACCCATTACATAAACAATAAAAAGGCTCGAGATGAGCCATGAAGTCTTTGACTCAAAAAGATAACATAAATTAAACTAACATCAACTATATCTTCGGTTCATCAGCCTGATGTTCAAGAGCAGGTTCCCTTCATCTATCTTCAATCTTTACTAAGGCACATGTTGGTTAAACATTTTTCAATTGTTGCATGATGTCTGATTATTGCTCTACAAAAACACTCAAAACAACCCATTAAATCCGTATTGGTAGATTACGTCAATTAATCATAAGAAATAAAGTTTGTATAATTTTCCTTAAAGATAAACAATTATCTCTCCTAAAGTTTAATTAATTGGAAAAAACTAAGGATTGAGCTCATATGAATAGGATTTTCTGGTATTATTATGATGAGGTTATTTTCACCTCATCATTTCCTTCCCCTCCTAGTTCTTGGTAGGTCCTCCTGCTCCATGGTTGTAACCCTGACCTTTATTCCATTCTTCATATCTGGGACTAATGTCATACTCATCTCTTGTTTTCGAATCAAAATTTATAGGGTCATGGATAAACCCTCTATGAAAATCAACACCTTCTTTCCATTCATTGAAAACTCTATCATTTTGATCTATTGAAATTTGGAAAGTAGGGGATGGATTGAGCAGGAAAGGAGGTATATACCTCATCCCTATCCAATTTGTCTTAAGGTCTCTTAGGATTTTAGCTAAAGCATCTGCCCTTCTGAAAGACCATCTAATATTAAGAGGAGAGATGGCCTCTCTTTTCTTTAGATAAGATGGTAGTGGAGTAAATATTTCTTCACAAGCATGCCAGGCTTTTCCAATTAATTTATGTCCATGTTCTATGAAATGGTTGTATCAGAGTTTGAGATTTTCATCATATCTTTCTTTCATTTTCTCATCTAATAGAAGAGCTAAAAAGGTATCTTTAAAAGTTGCAGGCCTACCATTAGGTGATCTCATTTGAAGGCCCATAGTTTTCTCTACTTGATAAAATTCTCTATTGTGCTCTTACCAATGAATTTTATTGCACATAGTGGACAACAGAGCTCTCAATGGTACTTCGCCCACAAATAGATTAACGAAGAAATCACTATGATTTTCTAACAAAATATCATGTACGAAGAATTCAGAAAGTAAGTCTTTATCTTCAGGAGTTGATTCTGCAAATATTTTAACAAATTCCTTATCATTAGGCTCATATGGCTGATCATTACAATTTCTAAACAGTTTCCACCTTATCCATTGTTCATTGAGAAACATTGAATATAATCTTGAGAGCCTTCAACTGGAAAACAAACATTCAACCAGCTTGGTTTGTTCCCAGTCAATGAGTTCAAGATATACTAATGGTAAAGAGTCATCGGATTGGTTTGAGTCAAAGGTGGTAAGTGTCCAGATGATAATGCCATCAAAGGTTTCGATAGAAATTTCAAGGTCTATGATGTTTCTCTCCTCCAAATCGTCTATCTTGCTTAATGTTTATTTTTCCTCACTTGAGCCTTTGATATATTGTGATCCAAATTCAAAAGCTATAGACCCTGGTATTTTTCCCTCCATCCATATGGGGTTATACCTCTATGAACCACCAAAAACATATGGCTAAGAAGGGAAAGAGGATTCCCCAAATAGGCCCTTTGGGTTTTTTATCTAGGAGCTTGGATGGAAGAATGACTCCCTTTCACCTAATGATATGATTTTTGGGTGAGTTCATTCAAAATAGTTAGGGGCTTAAAGTGATGTGTGTGTGATGACTTCAATGCAATAAACTGAAAATAGAAACTAACTAATAATGTAAAACCTAAGAAATGCAAAGTGTTGGAAAACGCACTATGATATGCAAATGACCTAAGAAATGTAAAACAATTGTAAGAGAAATGAAGGAAAAAGAAGATGTGCACTTGGAGGATAAAGAGGGATGGCATGAAGATCTAGAAAAATAAATAATCGTATGCAAAAGTCGAGAAGGACACTTACGATTTTGTGGGCGACCTAGTCCTTTTTTTTTGAAAATCTGCTAGAACCCATTTCTGTCAAAAGGGTACTCAGATCTATAGAAAACCCTAAAAATGCATGTATGGTGGGACTAGGTAACCACTAATGGTGACCTATTCCCTTTCATCCTTTCGAGAAGTCTAAAAGTGGAGTCTGGAGGTCTCATTCTACACTTTCTACTTCTTAAGGTACCGAGATCTGAAACTTTGATTCTTGACCTGTAAGAGACTTTTAATGGATATTTTTCCCTAGTCAATAAGGAGGTGTCTTTAAAAGGATTCCAATATACCTAAATCTACAAACACACACAAAGAGAAAGAAGGAAATGTTGATTGTTAAAGTATAGGGGTTTTCTTTGGTCATACCCATTTGTAGATAATTAAATCAAATGAAGTGACAAGATAGTAAAGCATAAAACATGGAATGATGGATTCAATACCTTGCCATGATGAATGATCTTTTGTTGCAACAATGGAGGATTCAGTCCTTGAGTGTGGTGACTTAGAATGTAGAAACCCTAGTTTTCTTGAGAAGAGTGGTGGATGAGTGTTTCAAAAGGTTGAGTGACTTGTGAATAATGAGATAGAAGAAGTACAAGACTTAGAAGGTGAAAAATGAGGGGAAAAGCCCTTTTTTATAGAATTTTTGCCCTAATTTTCTTGAAATAACACCATATAGGCCGACCTTAGGGTTTTAGAAACAAAATATCGAAAGAATATTATTGATCATAACAGATCGTGCCTCTCCGAAAATCTTATGGGAAATTCAGCGAGTGGGGGATAATATGCGCCTCACTGAATACCTCTGATATTTTTATAGAAAGCCAACTCTTCTCTGAATTTGGGAAAAGGGAAAAAGAAATGCAAACAGAAAAACATGAAAAAATGGCGATGCACCAATGCTTTTATAACATTTTTAAAACCACAAGATTCCCTCTATGAGTGATATGAGAGACATAGAACACCACTTCCCTTCATTATTGGGAGGAGAACAAATGACAGAGGCTCGATACAAATATAGATGTAGTCATTCAATCGACCTGCAGGAAGTATGTATTAAGATCCAAATCAAACATAGAAGTTTCTAAATTAATAAAAAAAATTAAAAAGAAATATAAACCTTTCCTCCTAATATAGCATATCATGAATAAAAGATAACCCTAAAAAGAGAATGGAGAATTCCAAAGACATAGTCCACTTTCTAAATATTATAATTTAATCATATACACAAACAATGTGGAAATCTGATAATCAAACTATTCAGATTAAGAAAAACACAATGTTTCATCTTGGATGAAGATATAAAGAGAGAAATATTGACAAATACCATATCATGCACAGTTTCAAATATTTCTTCAGAATAACTCGTGCTTCAAATTTAAATGAAATTTTAAATAGAGATCAAATTCCAATCCGATAATAGTTTGATCATAAAATAGACATAACATACCAAAGTGAAGCAACATTCTATGAACTTAAAAGAACATATTTATACTAAATAAGAAAGCTAAGGAAAAAAAATTCGACAGGTTAACTTCAGGAACTCCTTCATTATGTTGTTGTTCTCAATATATAGCCACCTAGAAGAGAAAAACACCTCCTTGTCTAGAATTAATGACTGCTAGATGTCCAAACCTAATAGCTTGGAAATATGATTCTAGATCTTTTATTAGGTCGTTGGAGTCCAACTCATCAACTTTTAGCTACCACATTTATATCATTTAGATATTTCAATAGGATTATCCCTTGTAATAGCTCTGATCCTAGAAAGATAGTCTAAAAAAAGTCTTGTCGATCACCCAAGTGGATTTGGTGGCACTGAATCATGTCCCTTCATTGGAAAAGGAAAAATGAATTTTGATAGACTCCGAGTGAACATTTCCAAGATACAACTTCATAGTGTGAAGGGATGATGTCTCAGAAGGGTGCATAATCTCAAATTTATGAAAAATAGATGCAAGAAAACGTCCATCAGGCTGACAGGTGGTCAAATTTCCAACTAAGGAGAAAGTGATTATTAAGACACTTGCAACCACCACATGGCACATTGCGCATATGTCAGAAATACAAACTCCTTGCACGTGGATCACCCTAAAGACCAAAATAAAGCCACAAAATAAAAATAGACATAAGCAAAAAATTTCTTCATAGTTCTAGTGATTCAGAGGGGACCTTCGCTTGTGAAGGGATGAACCTAGGCCTCTGGTTATTATTGGAGCTTAAGAAAGGTAGAGTACAACATCTCCTAGTCTGCATCAGTTCATCAGGCAAGGCTACAGAAGGCTTTATATGGCTGATCCAGCTCGAAGACTTCTTTGAAAGAGACAAATCCCTATCTCATAGAAATGGCTCCCAGGTGATAGTAAAGACGAGAAAGATGAATAACTTCATTCTCGACGTCATCCATTGCTAGTGTTGAAATTAGCCCTGGAAGGTCTATAGAAGTCTAAACCTTGTTTCTAACCTCTTTTGTAATATGCTTGATTGACAATACATCTCCATTTTCTGATAGGAAGGTAGGCAACCCATAACTATATAAGATCCTCAAATCCTTCTTGATTTCATAGACACTCTTTTTAAAATTGCCTAGCTATTCTTGGTTTTGGATGCCACCTTATGGAAGTAGGTGAAGTCACTTGCTTTACTAGAGGCAACCCTCTGATCTATAATACCTACACCTCTTAGGGCCTCATTTGTTTCCACACAGAGCTTAGAGATAAAATTTTGTGATTCAGCTAGTCAGGGAGCATATTCTTGAAGAGTTTGATTCGCCAATGAGCCAACCTTTTCATTTATTTCTTGGGCATCCTTTAGAAATTGTAAGGCCAATTTTGGAATGGTGAATGAGACAATGATTTGATCCCATTAGGTATATACCAACTTCCTTTTTACATGAAGGGTTGTAAACCTTTGTGCAGTAGCTAACTCCTCCTGTGCTTGAGCCTCTTTCACTTTCAATATCTGATCTAGTTGATCTCTCTTCTCGAGGGCTTCTCCTAGCTCCGAAATCAAATTTTCAGTCTCTTGATTTCAAGCAAACAAGGCAGCCTCGACTCCTTGTTTATCATCCTTTAGCTTTTCAACCTCTTGTCAGGCCTTTTGTAGATCATTCGAAGCCTAAGCTTGGATGTTGTCTAGCTCCTTCTTTAAATTTTCTTGAACACGCGTATGCTCTGCTATAGATTGGCACTCAACTACAAGTTCACCTTTCAACCTATCTATTTCAATGTAAAGTTGGATCTTCTCTTCTTGGAGTGTTGCACGAGATCTTGTTGCTTCATTTTTTTCGTCTTGCACCTGCAGTATGTGGGTCATTTCATCATTTTGGGCCTTGAGCTCCGACTACAAACGGTTCACCATTTCTTTTACATTTTCCAACTCATTCTCACGCTTTCTCAACTTCTGGTCTAGTCGTTCATAATCTATCTATACCACCTTTTGAGTGGTCTTATCCAGTTCTACCTTCTCGCATGGACGGATCTCATTCAAATCCAAGCCCACTACTTGTATATCATAGTCCTCCATCTACATCTGTCCTTCGAGTTGGGCTATGAGTGGCTTCATGGTGGTGATCCATAGAGGCTGGAAGCTTGACATTCTTCTCTCTTCTTTTCTTCTTTCTATTTTGTCGGGCCTACCTAGTCGCATCGAAATTCTTTTGGAGAATCTATGAGGTATCGATACTCTATGCCGCCATAGAAGCACTAGGGGGTAGACTAAAAAGAGCGGGAAAAGGGGATACTTCAGATATATGGGCATGTGGGGAGGCAAATGGGAGAGTAATAATTGAGAATAGAGGGATGCCAAATTAGGATTGGGCACTTGGAGTACCAGTCAGAGTAAAAAGAGTAACAAATAAGGAAAGAATTTTTTATTTGAATGTAGATGAGCCTGGGGTAATAGGTAGCATGGGTGACTTGACTTTCTCTATGGGTCCTGTATAGGGTGATTAGGGAGTCATAGTGGCCAAAGAAGATACTGCTTGTTTAGCATGTGGTGTCTAATCACTTGATAAATAAAAAATGGTAGGGGGCTCATTTAGAACTAATAACTCAGGGTTCAAAGGGGGAGGATTCTTTTCAACAGGCGAAGGAAAAGGATTAACCAAAGATGTAGAAGTAGGAAGAAGAGGGGGAGCAAGACTTACCTGAACCACAACTATCCAAACACTCTAGAGAGCGGACTCTACTTCTTCTTCAATTCTGATAGCTGCATCAGATGTGTCTAGGTCTTGGAATCATCATAACTTTATCTATCCTAAATTAGAACATCCAGATTCCTTTATGGATGATCCTGCCAAAGCCTAGCCTTCTTGTTTTGTGGTCGATTATCTTGGGGACCATTGGGTTCTCTTTCCTTTGCTTTGAACACAGGCGGAAAATAAAGCGGAAAAATAAAAATAGACATAAGCAAAATTTTGCTTCACAGGTCTGGTGACTTAGAGGGGACCTCCACATGTGAAGGGATGAACCTAGGCCTCTGGTTATTATTGGAGCTTAAGAAAGGTAGAGTACAACATCTCCTAGTCTGCATCAGTTCATCAGGAAAGGCTACTGAAGGCTTTATATGGCTGATCCAGCTCGAAGACTTCTTTGAAAGAAACAAATCCCTATCTTGCTAAAATGGCTCCCAGGTGATTGTAAGGATGAGAAAGCTGAAGAACTTCATTTTTGACTTCATCCATTGCTAGTGTTGAAATCATCCCTAGAAGGTCTATAGAAGTCTAAACCTTGTTTCTAACCTCTTCTATAATCTGCTCGATTGACAATACATCTCCATTTTTTGACAGGAAGGGAGGCAACCCATAACAATATAAGATCTTGAAATCCTTCTTGATTTCATCGACCCTCTTATTTAAAATTGCCTAGCTATTCTTGGTTTTGGATGCCACCTTATGGCAGTAGGTGAAGTCACTTGCTTTACTAGAGGCAACCCTCTGATCTATAATACCTACACCTCTTAGGGCCTCATTTGTTGCTACATAGAGCTTAGAGATCAAATTTTGTGATTCA
The DNA here is from genome assembly GCA_007115665.2 of Sequoiadendron giganteum. Classification (NCBI taxonomy): domain Eukaryota; kingdom Viridiplantae; phylum Streptophyta; class Pinopsida; order Cupressales; family Cupressaceae; genus Sequoiadendron; species Sequoiadendron giganteum. The sequence goes on along the minus strand of CM021107.1, from coordinate 129,286,665 downwards.
GCCAATCGGGGAGCATATTCTTGAGGAGTTTGATTGGCCAATGGGCCAACCTTTTCATTTATTTCTTGGACATCCCTTAGAAATTGTAAGGCCAATTTTAGAATGGTGAGTGAGACAATGATTTGATCCCAGCCGGCAGATACCAACTTCCTTTTTACAAGAAGGGTTGTAAACCTTTGTGCAGGAGCTAACTCCTCATGTGCTTGAGCCTCTTTCACTTTCAATATCTGATCTAGTTGATCTCTCTTCTCGAGGGCTTCTCCTAGCTCCGAAATCAAATTTTCGGTCTCTTGATTTCAAGCGTACAAGGCAGCTTCAACTCCTTGTTTATCATCCTTTAGCTTTTTGACCTCTTGTCAGGCCATTTGTAGATCATCAGAAGCCTAAGCTTGGATGTTGTCTAGCTCCTTCTAAATTTTCTCGAAAATGCTCATGCTCTGCTATAGATTGGCACTCAACTACAAGTTCACCTTTCAACATATCTATTTTACTGTAAAGTTGGATCTACTCTTCTTGGAGTACTACAAGAGATCTTGTTGCTTTATTTTTTTGGTCTTGCACCTGCAGTATGTGGGTGATTTCATCATTTTGATCCTTGAGCTCTGACTGCAAACGGTTCACCATTTCTTTTACATTTTCCAACTCATTCTCATGCTTTCTCAACTTTTGATCTAGTTGCTCATAATCTATCTATACCACCTTTTGAGAGGTCTTATCTAGGTCTACCTTCTAACATGGATGGATCTCATTCAAATCTAGGCCCACTGCTTGTATATCGTAGTCCTCCATCTACATCTGTCCTTCGAGTCGGGCTATGAATGGCTTCATGGTGGTGATCCACAAAGAATTTATCTCTTCATTAAAACAAGTCTAAATCTTCTTGGAGGCTAGTAGCTTGACATTCTTCTCTCTTCTTTTCTGCTTTCTATTTTGTCGGGCCTGCTTAGTCACATCAAAATTATTTTGGAGAATCTACGAGGTATCGATACTCTATGTCACCATAGAAGCACTAGGGGGAAAACTAAGAAGAGTGAAAAAAGGGGATACATCAGATGCATGGGAATGTAGGGAGGAAAATGGGAGAGTAATCATTGAGAACATAGGGATGCCAAATTAGGATTGCACACTTGGAGTACCAGTCAGAGTAAAAAGAGTAACGAATAAGGCAGGAAATTCTTTTCTGAATGCAGTTGAGCCTGGTGTAATAGGTAGCATGGGTGACTCAACTTTCTCTATGGGGGCCCTATATAGGGTGATTAAGGAGTCAATAGTGGCCAAAGCAGATACTGCTTGTTCAACATGTGGTGGCAGATGACTTGATAAATTAAAATTGGCAGGGGGCTCATTTAGAACTATCAACTTAGGGTTCAAAGGTGGAGGCAAAGGATTAACCAAAGATGTAGAAGTAGGAAGAAGAGGGGGAACAAGACTTACCTGAACCACGACCATCCAAACACTCTGGATTGCGGACTCTGCTTCTTCTTCAATTCTGATAGTTGCATCAGATGTGTCTAGGTCTTGGAATCATCATAACTTCATCTATCCTAAATTAGAATGTCCTGACTCCTTTGCAGATGATCCTGTCGAATCCTAGCCTTCTTGTTTTATGGTCAATTCTCTTAGGGACCATCGGGTTCTCTTTCCTTTGCTTCGAACACTGATGGAAGATATAGCTTGTGAGTCCTTTTTCTTATAGCTCTTTCCCTTTTTGGATTCTTGTGGTCGGGGAGCAGGGCATGGAAGTCGCTCCTCTATTACTTAATGGTTAGACACTGGGTTGCTATTATTGGAATCAACCTCTCGGTCATAAATTTTCTCGAACTATTCTTCATATGGCTGAAATTCCTCAAGAAACTTATGAGTGTTTACCATTTCTTGTTGGAACCTCAAGAAGTTTTCCATTTTGTGTTTTGACCATCCTTTCCATTTAATCTAAATTTTAAGGGTTTTTCCTATCGAAATCTCCCTCTAACATCTTCCTTGTGGTGAATAGAAACTTAACCACTTCAACCTCTCCATTGGTATGAGGGCCAAGTTGACATACAAATCTAGCCTCTTGTGAGTCTGATTTCTCTTAGATTCCACATACTTTTGCACCTCGTTCCTTAGGGGAAGTTTCTTTGACATATTATAGTCCCATTTGTCACATATGAGGAGTAAGCCTAGAGCTTCCAACATGTTGGTCAATTCCTTTTGTGCTTTATACTTCTCTAGCACTAATCTATTATTTGCAATGTAGAGGGGAAGCATATATAACTTTTTTTTATTCCTTCCTCTTCCATACGGGTTGTCAGCATGCCTCCAACACAAAGAATCGATCTGTTACAAATCTAGGGAGTCAGAAAGGTTCTCCGACAAAACCATGATATCTGATAAATGTAAAATCTTCCTTGAAGAAGTAATCTACCAGGGTCGATGAATTTTTTATCCATAGCAAAAATTTAGGAGACAAATGGTTACTGGACTGTGGTAACAACTCTTACAACATTGGTCTCTGAAAGTGGTGTACAAACTAGTAATAGTTACTTGTCCGTGATAGGACATAGGTCCATAAAAAAATTGGATGAATTAAACCCTCCTCATCCAACCTAGATATAGGAAAATTTATTTCCAAAAACCTAAAGTTATGATGTAGGACCAGATGAACCAAGAAAGAAGAATACCTGAATTTAGATTTAGCTTGCTAGTTTTTTAGCTGCAACAACATATTTGCAGCTATCACATTGGAAAAATTGAAATACCTCTACTCGCACTCATCTTGAGTATTAGAGCCAACTCCATCTAGAAAGGATGGACTTCTTCATCATTGCCCAGGCCAAAAACCCAAGCTAACATTGAGAAAATATCATGTGTGCTTTCTAGGAACTTCTTGGATGCCAAAGGAAACACAAAATAGCCTCTAATCAACCTCTCCTCTATTTCACGATGATAGAAACCCTCCCTTTCATTTGATTATTCCCAATAGGTCTCTATATCTTCTTCAACAAATGGCTCAATGCACCAGTTGAAAGATATGGACATCATTTCTCGTATAGGTGGAGCAAAGATTGCAACCCTGATTCTATTGCATGTTATGGTCCTGATTTCCTCATCAAATCTTCTGGCGCATGTGTCCATGAATTTTGGGTATGGGTGTACGAAAGGTATCATGAACTGTGGTAAACCACAATTCTAGAGCCGAGAAGAAAAACCCTTAGAGGTATCATGGTCTTTCATTATATGAAATACCCCTTCTCTGAGATTTTTAGGGTTCTTTGCGAACCTTGGGTTGAATACATTGTCGACAATATCTCAGACTGCTTCTCTTTTAACACTCATATCTATCAACACCTTCTTACAAAATTTGAATGGTCAATCCTCAAGCACTGGGGCATTGGTGAATGATCTTCACCCAAAAATATTGGCAAAAATGGGCCTCCCTAACATAGATTTTTCTCTTCTTCTAGTTGTTGATGGTTCTACCATGGCTACTTCAAAAGTTGCAGAGAGTTTTACTAGAATGGCAACTTCCTCTTTGCTTCCTTTGGGAAAAATCTAATTTTTCATGCAATTAATTTCTCCTAGAAGTACATGCAGTTAAGGCTATGTTGTTACCGTTGGTCCATTAAATGTTGCCAACAAGGAGATATGTGTGGGTAGGGGATCTGTATCCATCCGAAATGCCAAAAAATTTGTAGAAATGGATTTAGTACATTCATTTCACTACCTCTTTTCTCAAATAAACTTGTTGCCTTGGGAAGAGTGTCCTTAATTATGTCAATCTTTGCTTAGTGATATGAAGTACCCTTGAAAAGACAAGCTTATTAATTTTTCAGATATTAGTGCCTTAATCTATGTTCTTTCACTTATGCAAGCTAGTTGATGTTGATGATGGCCAAGGACACACGTCAAAAATCGACCTATATGAGCATTTACTCCCAATGCCCAAACATTAATTTTGAGACCTTATGTCAGATTTTCTATATGATCTATTCTTCATTCAATGGTTGCTTTGATATTTTTCCATTATCATATGGCCAAAAATAGAACCTTCATTGTTTAGCCATACCGACACCTCTTTTCTATAAATAGCTATGCCACCTTAAGGCTATATTCATTCAACAAAGTAAAACTTTAGAGTTTAGCTATCTTCTTTTCTATCTACATATTTCCTTCTGCTCTATTGCTCTAACCATGTCTGTCAACCTGGGTTCTCCTATCTATCTTCTCCCTTGAAGGCCACAATATGCCTTCATTGGGGAGATTACGAATGAGAGAATTAAGCACTTGGTAAAGGGGTATGATTCCCTGGGGGTAATTTCCTTTCGATGGGTTGTTGGCATGGACTTAATTAAAGATGAGAACCAAATGCGAACCAATTGCAACATCATGTCCCACTTCATGGCCTCTCTGTTGGACCTGAAAGTTTCCAAAACCAAGATAGTGGAGTTGTGTCACTGTATGTTTGATGTCTCTCTACTAGAAGGGCTTGGTGAAATTGTGCAAGTTTCTATCCTTGGTCTCGATATTCCCAACATAATGGACCTTAGCAAGTTTGTTGATCATGGTTTGGACATGCCTTGGCTTCCCTTTCTCAATGAATTTCACACCATGGACCTAAATAGTCATCGTGCTCTATTTGTGCCCATCACCACCTACCTCCTTCGGGAGTATGGCATTGATGAAGCTCTATAGGAGTACGACTTCAAAAAGCAGCTCGAGCTTGTCATGTTCAACCACTTAGAATGAGGTCGACGTTTGTGAATTATGTTTCCTACTCTCCTACATATGAAGAAGAAGAAGAAGAAGAAGAAAAAGGAAAAGTGATTATGGGAAATAAGCCCCTATAATGATGGTTGGAGGCCTTCCTTTTGATTTTTGTAAAAATGCCTCCATTTTGTTTTATTTTTGTATTTTGCTCAAATACCTTTTTCTAGGTTTTGCTTGAAAGAGCCTTTCTATTGGAATTTGAGCCTTGGGCTACCCAATACTATAAATTCAATGAAAAAATACAAGATATATAATATGGCTTTTCGTACTTCTTCTACTTCTTCGCTTTATTATTTAATCTAAAACTTAAAATCTTTTTACAAATTTTTTACATATGGTACATATCTGTGAATTTTTTTAAGAGTGTCATACTTTAATGGAAAGGTTTTAGATAAATACCGTTTATCGATATCTCTAAAGAATTATGCTCCATATCTTCTAGCTCATATGCATTCTTCTCCTTGCACGCACTAATTCAGAAGGGGCCCTTCCACAATGCTTCAAATTTGGTGTGTTGTCTTGGTTTTCCAGTGCGCTCATCATATTTTAGCACTAAGCTCCCTTCCTGGAAATCTGGGTCAAAAGTCTTTTTTTCAAACGATCATTTGACCGTCTGTTGGTAGCCAATCATGGCTTCAAAAGAGTTTTCTATGTCTTCCTCCAGTTTGAGGAGTTCGGCTATCCATACCTCCATTCCACCATTTTCCTCTATTTCTAGGGCTTTTAGTAATTGTAAGATGGGGAGTTCCATAGAAACAGGTAAGAATACTTATTTCCCATATACTAATTCATAAGGAGATGTCTTCAGGATCTGTTTCAATGTGATTCGGTCTGCCCATAGAGTTGCTCGTAGATGTTCATGTCATTCCCTTTTCTGTTCAGACCCAATGCGCTTGATTAACCTAATTAGGTTTTTATTTGTCGACTCTGCTAACCCTTTCCCTTGTGGGTAGTAATTTCAAGAGGTCTTGAGATAGATCTCATTCCTAATAGGAAAATTCGACACTTTCGAGCCTATGAAGGCTCTAGAATTGTTGGATATAATAGTCTTTGGAAAACCGAACCTAGTCACCAAACCTCCTAGAAAGTTAACAATCTTGCCTTTTGTAGAACCTTTTAGGGTGATAGCCTGTGTCCACCTTGTGAATTAATTAGTCGTTGTGAGGATCCACTTATGGCCAACACTAGAGATAGGATTTATCATTCTAACAAAGTCTAATCCCCATTGAGCAAAGGGCTCTTCAGTTACAATGGGACTCAAAGGGAAAGCAAAAAAAAATCTTTTGCCCACAAAGAATTGGCACTGAGTGTGTTTCTACACCAAATGGTGCGCTTCCAAAAACAATGAGGGCCAATAGTAGCTTGCTCACATAATTTTTAGAGCAATGGTTTTAGTAGAAAAACTTCCGCCCTCAGGACTATTATGGAGTTATGATAGAACCCTGTCTGATTGGCACTTGTCTAAACATCAGAGTAATAATCCATCATAGTTCCTTTTAAATAAAATTCCTTCAACCAATACATACCTAGTGCCTTGTAGTCAATAGTATATTCATTTTTGGGAGGGGATATTTGTTAGATAGTATCCTTTTTGCATGTATAACATCTGATCCAATACCCAAGATTTGTCAGACTTGAACTGATTTGAAAATAATCGATCAATCTCCTTGTCGGGTTCGGGACCCGACTCTTGCACAAGGTATTCTCACAAGCCTCTATAGGATTTGAGAAATACAAATCCATAGAACCTGATCAATACCTGCATGCAAAAGACTTGTCACAGAGAAAGAGAGAGATCAAGACAAGGGTTTGGCTCTCACAATGTGCAAGATGTATTCCAGAAAAATGAATAGTGCATCAAAGAAATACAAGAGATCAATCCTTATAAAAGGAGATCAAAACCTAAAAGGAAAACCTAATCCTAAAGGTGAGTGCATTTAATAATTAATATTAATTATTAAATGACTAATATGTGTGCAAGGTGAAATCTTAAGAGGAGAGTAAAGTTAATTAATTACTTTACTCTAACACCCCCCCTTAAGATGAGCAAGAGTGCAGCTACAAACTAGTGCAAGAAAGCAAAAGTAACTACAATGCATGAAAGTAAAATTGGGTCCCGACAACTAGGCCTGATCAGGTACCCAAGTACAAGGAAATCTCTATGAAATGGAGAAAAGGAGAAAACCCAGTGGGAAAAAACTCCTCTCCAAAAAGAGATGCAAAAAAGAAAGTACAAATGGAATGTCTCAAGAGACTCTCTCAAGAACATATATAGATATACAATCAGATACCCCCCCATGAGAGAGAGTGGAGACTCCAAAGCCCCCCTAGAATGAGAGAACCCCTATGCCAATGATCAAACCGATGTGTCACCTCGGAGGAAGAAATAGATCCAACGGTCGAAGAAGAGGAAATCCCTGGATGTGAGGTGAAAATGGAAGTCCTAGATGATGCGCACTAAAGAACGAAACAACAACATGAGTGTATAAATAAAAAAATGGTGAATCAAACAACTCAAGATGATCCTGAAATGGAATCTCGAATGAAGAAGGGATAATAGGTGTGCTGAATCTGTCATCTGTGAGGAAAGGAATATCCTCATATATGGCCTCAACAACTGCACTTGATGGCTCAATGAGTGGAGCAACAATGTCAGTCACAACTGAAGAGGTATCCTGCTGAACAAATGTGATCTCAACAGGAGGAAGAGGTGTAGAAGTCTCAACACTAGTCTCATGAACAGATGGAAGAACACATAAGTTCAAGTGACCGAACTTCTCCTTAGATATTGCATGCTCTCTTTTAGAAAGAGAGGGAGATGGTGGAACAAATTGTGTAAATGCATACAATGGGGAAGAATGATCAACTGTCCCTGTTGCAACAATGTTGCTAGTCTGAATGTCTCTGATGTGCATTGAATCAGGTGTGAACTCAACTGTCTTCCCTGTCCCACTATGAGCAATTTGATAGATGGAGAGAAGGTTAGTGGACAAAGATGGAACACATAGTACATCATTGAATGTACCATCATCAATATCGATAGAACCTTTCCCACATACACTCATATAAGTGTTATTACCCATCAATATGTGTGGTGAGGATGCAGCCTCGAAAGATGAGAACATATCCTGAGAAGATGCCATATGGTGTGAAGCACCTGAATCCAGTAGCCATCTAGATGAATGTGAATTGGTGGTTGCACATAATGCATGACCCTTATGTGGGGCCTGTCCATCTATTTGGAATGATGGTGAAGAAGAAGACCCGCCTGAAGTAGATGAAGAAGAGTGATGAATATGGTTCTTCTCAAGAAGAGTTGTCAAATCTGAAACCTGTTTTGCATATCCATCTATCTTCTTCTCATAACACTTGGACTCATCATGTCCTAGCTTAGTGCAATAAGCTTAGGTCTATCTTTCTTCGATGATTCCCCCTTAGGAGAAGGTGAATCAGAAGTCTTCTATGAACTGGAATCCTTCCAATGCTCTGTGGTCTGTGGTTTTTATTTCTATTTTTGCTTCTACTTCCCCTGAGATGATTGTGCTACCAACGCTTGAAGTGGTGATCCTATAAGAGCATCCAACTGTGATATCTTAGCCTACTCTCGTGTCAAACGATCACAAAACACCTCAAAAGAAGGCATGGTAAAACGTGCACCCAAGGCATCCATAGTGGAATGGAAGGTAGATGAGAATATCTGAAAGTTCCCATGAAGCTTTGACAAAATCAGGTAAATACACTCTGTATCAATCTTAACCTTACTACAACCCTATAGAAGAGACCTCTGTTGTTTGAATTTCATCAGAAAGTCCTCAATGGAAGGAAAAGAATCAGGTACAAGTGAAGTCAACTCTGCCTCAATCTGTAGTGCACGAAACTGATTGATGGTACTAAATAAATCATTGAACTTGGTCCACATTTCAAGAGGACTGTTACATGCATCGAGATGAAACAACAAGATGTCTGAAACATGTAAGGAAATCAAACCCATAGCCTCATCCATCTTATTTCTATGCTGCATAATATCAAATGGCCTTGTCAAAATTGGTTGAACCGTATCTAAACAGCACCACAACCCCTTTGATCTGAGAAGACGTGTCATAAATGTCTTCCAGGTATGATAGTTATGAGGTGTGAGAAGTTCAACACTAGAAGTATTTTTGGCCATGCTGTGAACTGTGCCTCAACTGCTCTGATTTTTTTATTATTATTTAGTGGTCTTTCAGAACTAGACAGAAGATGTAGAAGGGGTTTTTGTTTTGTTTTGGTGTTTATAGATTCTGGTTTTCTGATGTAAATGACAAAAAGCAAGAAAAAACACCCCCCCACAATGCAAAAAACCAATCCCCAGTACAAATTGAAAGCCAAAAAATAATAGAAAGTTGTATACGTATGAGACAAATATCTATGTACCTAATGAATTTTCAGGTGAAATAAATTACTGATCTGGAAATAGCACAGAACCACCTTTCCGACGCCTATTTGCTTTCGAAAAATGGAGCAAAATTGAGCAACTTATGCCCCTCGGAGTGCAAAACGATCATCTAACTTTGACTGCCAAAAACTGCATGTAAACTGAATATTTTTGAATAAGTTCCTACACCATCTTAATGGGCTCGGAACCAGCTTTCTGACAATATTTTTTTTTCGAAAAACCAAGTTCGTATGCAAAAGTTATGGCCAAAATACAAAAACTACTCCAAAAAGGTTTGAGGGTTAAGCCTGGTGGTTAGGCTAACTGCTAGCATTAACTGCTAACTGTTAACTGCTAGTAGTTAACTGACGGCGGCGCCCATAACTCTATGATTTAAAAAAAAAAAATCTCGGATTGCGTGCCGTACCAGGCCGTACGACCCATAAATGAAAAAAATTTGCCTTCCGGAGTCACTGTGTCCGATTTCGACGATTTTACAGTCGATTTAGGGGTTTTTGGGTGCTCTGAATGTGATGGTGAGGTCCGTTTGGGCTGAAATTGGTCCAAAATTTTAGGTACACTCTGGATCAGGAACCCTCAAAAAACATCAAACCCTCATAGATCTAACGCCGTGAAGCCAAATTTGATGAATTTTATATCAAAATAGGGGTTTTTGGATGCTGCGAGCTCAACAGTGAGGTTCGTTTGAGCTCAAAGTGCACCAAAAAAATAAACCCCCTATTCCAAATAAAAAATAGAAAACAAACACAGATCTGATGCAACCAAACCTAGATCTCTAATCCTTTCAAAAACTGAACAAGCTGCAGCAGATCTAGCTCTGATACCATGTAGGATTTGAGAAATGCAAATCCATAGAACCCGATCAATACCTGCATGCAAAAGACTTGTCACAGAGAAAGAGAGAGATCAAGACAAGGGTTTGGCTCTCACAATGTGCAAGATGTATTCTAGAAAAATGAATAGTGCATCAAAGAAATACAAGAGATCAATCCTTATAAAAGGAGATCAAAACCTAAAAGGAAAACCTAATCCTAAAGGTGAGTTCATTTAATAATTAATATTAATTATTAAATGACTAATATGCGTGCAAGGCGAAATCTTAAGAGGAGAGTAAAGTTAATTAATTACTTTACTCTAACAACCTCTTCCCCACACCAACTTAGTTGGCTTGATTTCCACATCATACTCTAGGATATTGGTGATCCAATTGCATCTTTTTTTAGTTATTTCTCCTTCAGTGGCATCTTTTTGAGTGAGCACAAAAGCTATGATATGCTGACTGTTGTACACATATAACAAAACATCTTTGGAAAAATATGGATTGGCCAATACCGGAGCAACAAAGATAGCCTTCTTTATCTACTTGAAAGTTTCCTTGCCCTTGGGAGTCAATTTGAAAATCAAATTCTTTTATAGCATCAACATGATGGGCCTTGCGATACTTGCAAAGTCATAAATGAAACGACTGATAAAATTGATCTTTCCTAAGAAAGACTGTAACCCCTTTTGATTTATTGGTAAGGTAAAATCCATTATAGATTTGATTCTTTCAGAATCTACTGCAATTCCTTCCTTAGACACTACAAAGCCAAGTAGTTTACCTTGAGGTACTCTGAAAACACATTTTTGTGGATTTAAAGAAATCCCAAACTTTTGGCATCACTAGAAGACCTGCTCTAGGTGATCAAAAGGATCAGCCTCGAATTTTGAAAAAATTGTCATATCATCCAGATAAACCAAAATGATTGAATTGATCAATCCTGTGAAAGCATTGACCATGGCCCGCTGAAAAGTCACACTGACATTTGAGAGTCTGGAGGGAATCTTTGCATATGTAAACGTACCCCACTTAGTGGTAAACATCATTTTATGTTGGTCACCATCTTTCACAAGCACTTGACTCTACCTTGAAAATCCATCAAGCAATGAGAACATCTCTAACTTGACCACTATTTACAAGATCTACTCCATGGATGGTAGAGGATAATGATCTTTTAGCGAGGCCTTGTTCAGGTCCTAGAAATTGACACAAAGCTCGATAACACCATTTTCCTTCTGAGCTGGTACCAAATTAAACACCTAAGTTGAGTGTTTAATCAGATAAATGATTCAACACTCAATCAACTTAGTGAGCTCTTATGTCATTAGTGCTTCAACCTTTGGACTAACAGGCCTTTTCTTCTGTTGGACCGACTTTGACCCCTCCACCAAGTCAATGGTATGTTGAATTATACTAGGATCGTATCCTCTAAGATCATCATAGGTCCATGTTATAACTCCTTCGTGCTTAGAGCATAGATCTCTTAGCCTTTCTTTGTCTTCCCACTATACATTTCTTCTAAATTTTTGTATTTTGTCGTTCTAGACATCCAACTCTTCATAATCCTTTCCGTCGACTATGAACCTTTTCTTGTCATTCCTCACATCTTCACAATCAAAAAGATTCTTGAGGGAAATCAAATCCTGAGGGAGATTATTTCCCTTGAGCTGAATGACCTACCCTTCAGATGGTTGAAATTGATTTTGAATGGTAGGAAGGTCCTTCTGACTTTTGAATGAAACTAGCTATCTAGGCGTCATCTTCAAACACTTTCCAATTTTGATCGTTGTCAGGAATTGACGGTCAGACATTAATGCAGACTGCACTTTGCTTTGAGTCAGAGCCTAGTTCAAATTGTGACCTAATGGAAGCCATCTGATCTGCTATACCATTCAGGGATCGGGGAATAAATTTCACATTGAAAGCTTCAAAATGCTCAATTAAATCCCATATCTAATGTCTATAGGCCTTCATCCTCGTATTTTTTGTTCTTGATTGTCCACAGACTTGGCTTACTATCAACTCAGAATCTCCAAATACTTGCAATCTTTTTGCGCCCATTCTCTTAGCAAGGAATAGACTATGGATTATTGCTTCATATTCCACATCATTATTTGAGCACGAAAATTGGAAATGGTAGGGCTTGAGAGTCTCAAATCCTATTAGAGACAACAATTGAAATCCTAGTCCACAACTGAATTTTCATTTGGCACCATCAAATTACAGGGTCCATAGGTGATTATCCATAATATAATCATAGCTTACCCAATCTTTTATTAGTTTTGGATGGACCATCTCATCATCAAATATGACATAAGTACCATGTCCTGTGGCATGGAAATTGTTGAATGGGTTAGAGTCGATGAACTAGTTAAGGAGAACCTCTTCTTTAGGAGTTCACTTGCTTGTGTCTTTTTCATCTTCCAACATTTCAATGCGATATCCCTCTTTCTTTGAAAAAGAAGTATGTAAAACTTCAAAATAGAGAACAACATTGTCCACTATGTGCTCAAAATGCAAAGATTGTGAGAGAATCTTCATCTTTGCTCCATGTTTGGTTCTTAATATCATATGGGACCAATCTAGTGCCAAAATCCACCTATCTTTGCGGTAGAATCTCTAGACAGACACATCTCGAAAACCAGGGAATGTCGATTATTACTACCTCATGCGAAATGGTCTGGCTTGGGCATGAAAAAGGGTTAAGGATAGATCTCTTATCTGATAGACCGTCAGAACCTTCTTTCTGTCCAGCTGCATGATTCCCTTTTCCAAAGGCTCATACTTGAGCATTAAGGCATCAACCACTTGCTTTGGCATGACTATTGTACTGGCTCCTAAGTCAATCATATTATTGTGCAAAATTTTATCTCCCACAATTAATGTCAAAAAGAAAGGAGTGGGATTTGGCTTACTTACCTCTTTCTCTTTTGCTTTATATGCATCATTCATATAAACTACGACCTTCAGGATTCAAGGATCCGATGCGGGCATTTTGTCTTTATTCGGATCATGTGGAGGAACTTCATTCATCTGCGGCCTTGGTTCTTCATTTTTTTTTTCTTCTCACAGCAATGTATTTTTCTCAAGGATAGAGATTACGTCCCACAGAGACACATTAGTAGGTGCCTTCTTCATCTTCTCCACCACATTGATCATTCTAACCAGGTGGATCTTTGGTCTCAATGTCAAAATCTCTCTTAGCTTACGAGGAGGATGATATGTTGTGAATGAGTTTGATGTCTTATCATATAATTTGTCAAGCAGTGGTGGAATCTATTGTTGTTGAGTCGTTTGAACAATCAGTTGAGTAGTCAATTGAGGCAGCTATCTCTCATGTGATGGTGGATGGTAAGACTATAAATGATGCAAAGCTTGTGGAACATATTCCCTGATAAGTCTTCTCTTGGATTTGGTGTTGTAATTTGACTACACCTGTGGAATGCTGGTTGTTAGAACCTAGCTCGCAAAAATTGCATCCTCTTCTTCCATCCAAGAGAAAAGTTCTTGAACGAGTGCTATTCCCACCTCTTTCTCTATTAATATCCCTTGGATTTGCACTCTAAATTAGGCATTCTCCATCTCAGGAGAATCATATCCTTTTGTATTTGGTTGTGCGCCTTTGTTCCTCTGCTCTACTATTCTTTGTTGCAAGTTTCCTTTGGGGAAATTTAGAGGCATATGACTATCATTGCAAGGAAAACACCATGCATTTTCATCATCTAGTTTATTTTGACCAGGTACCAACTCTTTGATATGATTGTCCTTGATTGTCTATAACTACATGGTAATTCAGACTATTTGGTTGGCGGAAGCAGCTTACTGACCTCCCCGACCCAAAGGTCCTTGATATGTACTTTGTTGATTTTGTTGATAGAATGGTCTACCTCCTTGGTATGTGTGAGTTGCATGTTTCAGAGGAGTTGCTTGCTGTCACTTGATGAGAACTAGCTCATTAGAAAAAGATTGCATCAAGCTTTTCATATCGTTAAGGTCTACCGCCATAGAGGAAGAACTCGACGTACTTGGCTATGCAGTAGGGTATAAATACATAGACTGGGGTGGAGTTGGCCTCATCATATGTGTCGCTAGAGTGTTCGAAGAAGACTCTTCTAGGAGCGGAGTGCCTGAGATTATGGGGAAAATGGGCATCATAGGTCATGGCGGAAGCTTTCCTGCATCTATCAAACTATTCTCCATGCGGACTTCCACCTCGTAGGCATCAAGTAGAGTATATCCTCCCATGGAATTTATCAAGACAACAATATCCAAATTGATGTCCTTCAAAAAGAACATGAACACCATAGCAGCTAGAGGCTGTGCAGTAGTTGGGATCCTCTGTCAAGTTTTGTTAAACTTGGTGTTGAAGTCACTCATAGCCTCTTGCGGGGCTCTCTTAATGGTAATTAGTTGATGCAGTAGCAAGTAACGGTCTCCTTTCTCCAAAAAATATTTGAAAAGTTTTTCTCTAAGATCAGCCCATGAGCTGATAGAACCAAAAGTCAGAGATCTGTACCAATCTTGAGCCTTCCCTTTGAAAGAAGCGGCCAAAAATATCATGGCAATATTTTCCTCCATGATATTATGTACCCTACATACTTTCGCTATGTCTTGGAGGTGTCCAGAAGGGGTTTTAAATTCCTCCCTAGAACATTTTTGAATAGCCTTGAGGGCATTAGTGGGTATGGCGAGCTAGACATCAGGTGGAGTAGGTGGCCATTGTGGACTACGACTATCCCAGGTTACAAAGTTTCTGGGAGCAGGAGGGGGTACATGGGCCATGGATAAAATATTCATATATATCGGCTAAACTAGTATTCTTATTTGGAAACATTGGCCTCTAGATGGAGTAGATAAGGCTCTAAAATCTGGACTCTTACTCCTTAGTATTTTACTTCTCATAGGTGATACAAAACCTATGAATCTTCTTCTCCTAGGTACTGAGGTTGGTAATTGAGAGTACTAAAATTTACCCTTCGATGATGCTCTTGTTTGAACCTTGGGCATGAAACTTCGAGTTTCCTTCCTTTGGTCTAATCTAGGAATATTTTTGACTCCTAATCAAGCTTTTGGAATGGTCCCATGAGCGTGCCATAAAAAGTGCTTTTGCTCATAAAATCTTGCGCCTCTCTGAAATTCTTATGGGAAATTTTGTGAGTGGGGGATAATATGCACCTCACTGAATACCTCTAGGATTTTTATAGAAAGTCATCTATTCTCTGAGTTTGGGAAAAGGGAAAAAGAAATGCAAACAGAAAAACATGAAAAAAAGGCGATGCACCAACGCTTTTACAACATTTCAAAAACCACGAGCTTCCCTCTATGAGTGATATGAGAGACATAGAACACCACTTCCCTTCATTGTTGGGAGGAGAACGAATAGAAGAGGCTTGATACAAACACAGATACAGTCATTCAATCAAGACACAATGTTTTATCCTAGACGAAGATATAAAGAGAGAAATATTGACAAAGACCATATCATGCATAGTTTCAAATATTTCTTTAGAATAACTCATACCTCAAATTTAAATGAACTTTAAAACAAAGATTAGATTCCAATCCGATAATAGTTTGATCATAAAATAGACATTACATGCTAGAGTGAAGCAGTGTTCTATGAACTTCTTAAAAGAAAAAAATTCTAATAACTAAGAAAGATAAGGAAAAAAAATCAACAAGAAAACTTCAAGAACTCCTTTGTAGGGTATGTGCAGGATCATCATGGAAAAAGCAGGCCCTTAAATGACAATAAAATTCAGAAAATCAGACTTAGACAACTTGACGTAAAAATTTAATTAAGTTATCTATATTATTTCAAAAGTATGTAAGAATAGAATCTGTAGAAAATTGAATGTAGTTTCTAAACTACTAGGTTTATTTTAAAAAAAAAAAAATCTATTTGGAAAATTTAAAATTTCAATGCAATAGTACTTAAATTTCAGGGAAAAATAAGAAGTAGGTGTCTGTTTGACCACCCTAGCCACAATAAAATGATAATATTTTTTTATAATATTTTAGATATAAGTACGGGGCTCATGTCCCAATGTGATGTATATTTTTTTGTAATTTTTTTCCAAGTAAATAATTAATTATGATTTTTTTATTGAAATTTTTTAAAAATATAAAAACTCGTATGTCTAACCACCTTGACTTGGTCAAAACTTTATGAAATTCATTTTTTTTTAGTCTTATAGTATGCGAGGCATAGAATGTGACGCATGTTTTGGATTCAAAAAATTTGATACCATTTGAAAGTTATAGATGTTTTTCAATCAACCTATCAATCAAGACTTTAGTCGTAATTCAAATAGAAAATGAATAATAATTATTTATTAAATTCAAAGTAAAGCATAATTTATATTGGTGGAAAGCTGAGAATCTCCTTTAAAAACCCTTTTTCGTTTCATCAATTTTGGGTAAAAAAAAAGTCATCAGCCACATGGACCATCATATCACTTAGATATCGCCACTTTTTGGCCCATCATGATCCTACACATAGCCTTCATTATGCTATTGTTTTCAATATATAGCCACCCAAAAGAGAGAAACGCCAACCTTGTCTAGAATTAATGATTTTTAGATGTCCAAACTTGATAGCTAGGAAATTTGATTCTAGATCTTTTATTAGGTCATTCAAATCCTACTCATCAACTCTTAGCTACCACATTTATATTGATTAGATATTTCAACAGGATTAGCCCTTGTAATCACTTTGATCCTAGAAAGATAGCCTGGAAAAAGTCGTGTCAATCGCCCAAGTGGCTTTGGCAGCATTGACTCACGTCTCTTCATTGGAAAAGGAAAAACGCATTCCACCAGACTCTGAGTGAACACTCCCAAGATATAGCTTCATAGCACGAAGGGATGATGTGTTAAAAGGGTGGATAATCTCATATTTTTGAAAAATAGATGCAAGAAAATGTTTGCCAGACTAACATGTGGTCCGATTTCCAATTGAGGAGAAAGCAATTATTAAGACACGCACAACCACCATGTGGCGCATTGCACGTATGTTGGAAATACAAAATCCTTGCACACGGATCACCTTAAAGACCAAAATAAAGCCGAAAAACAAAAACAAACATAGGCAAAAAAATTCTTCACAAATATTAAGTTGAATTTGAATTTTGTGCCACATGGGACTAGGTTGCCCAAGGTGGTGACCTAGTCTACTTGAGCATTTTTCATTGGTTCTCGGGGATTAAAATGTGGTTATTGTTGCTTGTTGGGATTATCTCACAAAATCCACTGAAGTAAGGCATGTATGTGTATTAAGGGGTCATTATAGCATAATAAGGGGTTGATTTAGTGATGGCAAGCCTAAGAAAGTGTGAAAATGTTTTGCAACACCTTACAACACTTTGGCACAAGGCTTGGAAAGAGGTGAAAATTGGCTGAAAAAGGTCCAAAATCCATAGGCAAGGGTCCAAATGAGTGAAAAGTGTCAAAGGCTACAATTTTTGGTGACACACTTTGTATTACCTCAACTTCCTTATCTTGACAAGATTCCTCAGATAGTAAATCCCATTCATACTCATTTGGATCAGTTTCAGGACTAGCTTGTAGTTGTAGGATTCACTCAACAACTTATCTTTTATGTCTTCCTTTGTTTCTTCTATATACCCCAGTCTTGTCTTGTCTTTTGCATGGAGTGTGAGAGGCTGGATTGGTTCTACAATGCCTTCTTTTCTTTTGTTGATAGGTCCTTTTCCTTCATACCCCATATTCTAAAAAATTATTTTCCCTTTACCATATTGTTCTATTTGGACATTGGAAGTTGATGCTTGTGATTGTTCTTCATCTTTGTACAACCAATTTAAAATTTCTTTATCCTCATATTCATCAGCTTGAGTACTCGTTTTTATAAATCTACCATCAAAGAGTGTGATTGGTTGTGAAGATATTTGTCTTGATGTTGATGGATGTCCATAGGATCTTGGTGAAGGTAGTAATTGTGAAAGACACAAGTACTACTCAATTGAATATTCACCCATTCCTTTTTCTTTTAACTGGATCTTTTTCTCAAACTGTTTTGATAAGGAATTCAATTGGATTTCCAGATTTGATGGAGTAGAATCACCAACACCTTTATCCTTTGATTGAATATTTTCCTCAAGTTGATTCAATAAAGAATTTAATTGAATTTCGTTGCTTGATGGAGTAGTATCACTAATACCTTTATCTTTTGATTGACCCTTTTTCTCAACCTACTTTGACACAAAATTTAGCTTTCTTTCACTATTTGATGAACTAGGAGTGTGAGCTTCTCTATTATGTGGCACAAAAGAATCTTGGACTGTTTTAATCATTTTTCAATATTGAGAATTGTTGGAATCAACTGAAATGGTTATTTCTTGTCCATTGTAAGGAAATTTCAAGCATTGATGATATGTTGACGACACTGCTTGCATTTCATGAATCCAAGGATGTCGCAAGAGTATATTGTATGTCAACTCCTTGTCTAACATTTGACAAACTATATCTTTCACAATTGATCCTACTTGAATTGGCAACACAATTAGTCCCTGTGAAGATCTTTCCTCATCATCATAAGATTTTATAGTGATCTTTATTCTAGCATCAATTGCATTTTATGAATATCCTAGTGCACAGACAAGATTTAATGTACAAATATTTAAACTAGATCCACCATCTATTAGAACATGTTTAACCCGGTGTTTGTGAATTAGAACCTCAATGTGGAGGGAAACATTGTGTGGATGGGTAAGTGACACATCATCGTGTTCGAAAAATGATAGGAAATGAGGTGCGGTCAAGTATCCCACAATAGCCTGAAATCGAAAAACTTCTAGATTATTTGGTATCGTGGTGGCTAATAGAGCTTGTTCTAGAATCTCCTTGTGAGCTGGAGAAATTTTGAGAAGTTTCAATATTGATATTTGAGCTAGGATTTTTTGCAATTGATCAACTATGTTGTATTGAGTCTAAGAGGTAGTAGGTTTTTTAGATGTAGCTCCTTTGAATATTAACTTAGCCTTCCCTCTTGTGGTTGCATTGACTAATTGATGGTCTTATTTTTCTCTTATTTTAATGACATTAATCTAATTATCATATGCAACAATGTTTGTGATGAAATTTAATGGTATCATGTCATTGATTTTATTTTATTTGAGGTTGATATTGATTTCATTAAGCTGATTTTTAGTTGTAACAATTTCATGTGAGTTTGATTATCAGCTACAACAATATCACTAGTTTGATTACCAACAACAACAAAATTTTGTCTATCAATAATTTCAATTTCATTGTTCTCATCTTCAACTACAAAAATATGAAGGATAGTCGTGTCATAAACATTGTTCACATTTTTTCCTTTGGTATTTGCAGAAGAAGATTCTCCCTTTTCATAATTTGGAAAAGTATTCTTGAATACTCTATGATCATTGTTCGTTTGAGGTCCTTCCATAAATATTTTCTTTTTATCAATCAAATCTTGTACCAAATGTTTCAATTGCATTCATTCATTTTTTTTGAGTCCTTTGTTTCGATTAAAATCATAGTATGCATCATTGCACCAAGATGGTTTAACTCTTGGTTCCCAATCTCTTACTTCTGGTAATGTTATAAGTCTATGTGCAAGAATCTCTCTTAATGTTGATTTGATTGATTGTCCCAAAGGTGTGAATATTCTTTGATTATATGGTTTTTGATATGGTAGTGGTTTAGATTCAACATTGTTCTTATTGTTGTTTTGATTGGAATTTTGATTGGTGTTTTGGTTGTTGTTTTGATTGGTCTTGGTGGTAGCTACTAACAAGTTAAATACAGGTTTTGTATTTTGTGTTTCAACTACAACATCATTATTACCAGCATTTTTATTACTTTGCTAGAATTTTGGTTTATCATTTTTTTTTTAATAATTGGAAGAGTTTGTGTTATTTTGTCCTTCATTGTAAATTTTTAAAACTCCTCTCTTGACCAAGGCTTCTTCAATTTTAATTCCATTTTCAATCATTTTCTCAAAGGTGGGTGGGAATTGCAATTCAAGTCTATAGCTCATCTCATCATTTAGATTTTCAATAAATATTTCCATATTTTCCTTTTCAGGTATGGGATGAGCATATCTTGCAAACAATTTTCTCCATCTTTGTAAAAATATGAGAAATGAGTCACCCTTTTTCTATTTTGTATTGCAAAGGTCTTTCATGGTAATTTCATGTTGGATGTTGTAAGAGTATTGAGTGATGAATTTGTTAACCAACTCTTCAAAAGACCTTATTCCTAGGGGTAATTTGGAAAACCACTCCATACATTGTCCATCCAAGCTTCATGGGAAAAATCTCATCAAGTAAGTCTCCTCATGTGAAAAATCTAAGCTCATTGTTCTAAATTCCCTCACATGATCTATAGGATCAGTTTTACCATTATATTTATCATACTTTGGGAACTCACAATGCTTAGGAAAGGGTATCATGTTCATAGCTCGATCAAAAGGATATGGGCAGATGTCTTGTATCAAGTATCTTTTTGTGGTTCCTCTTTGCATGTCTTGAATATGTTGTTGGAGATTTTTCATTTGATTAGTCAAAGAATCCACTAGATCTATGTTTGGCAGATCAGTTTCAGTCCTTTTGGGTGCTCCTTTTAGTTGAGTAACATCAAATTCATTAGGAAATTTGACACCTTGTTTAGCCAACATTAACAAGTATTTTTCTCGATCTTTTTCTGAAACTTTCTCCATGAATTTTTCGAAGTGAGGATCCTATTGTGTAGTTTGGATTTCCTCCTCAATTATTTCATCACCTTCAGGTTGGTGGAATCTATGAAATGGATTTTCATCACCTTCAGCCATGGTGTTTTGAATTTCAATTTCCTTTTCCTTAAGTTTTTTCTTTTGGGACCTTATTAAAATAGGCATACAAGTGTTATAATTTTCACTAAACTTGGATATTTGTTTGGAAGAGTGCAAAGGATAATAACTAAGTCAAATAGAATGACAAATTCTATTGATAAGACTACGTTAAGACTGATTATACAACTTTGTTTCATGATGGAGGATGATAAATCTCGATGATGAAACTTAGCTTAACAATAAGATGTGTTTGATGATTTATACAATTTAAGATGGTAGATCTTAGTTTAATTAAGAGAGTTTCACTTGTAAAGACCAGTTTCTTCAAGTTTAAAACACTGTTGTGATTGATGAATGGTTATGTTTTGAAAAGGATCCTAAAATATCAGTTTAATTTTCGGATAGACAGTGAATTTTTCTCTCTAGTTTTAAATTAACTGGATGTGCTAAAATAGGGTACATAGTTGCTAAAAGATGGAACAAATGTACTAAATGATGGCTTGGATGCACTAGATTGTCCCCTAGATATGCTATAAAATGGACTCAATGCACTAGACAATGGATAAAATGGACAAGAACATGGACTGAATGTTAAAAGATGGGTTATATGCTCCAAAAAATGACTTAGATGCACTATAAAATGGGATATATGTGCTAAAGAAAGCCAGTTATGCACTAGACTTCCCATAAATGTGATTTCAACTGAATTCTTTGTTGGGATATTAGGTAAATGCGCTAAATGGATGAGTAAATGCGCTAGAAAGTGGAACAGATGAACTAGAAAAATCCCTAGATGCATTAAAACATGGACTAAATGCACTAGAAAATGACTTAGATGCGCTAGAAAATAGATCAAATACGTTGAAATAGGGAATGCATGCACTAAACTGGAAGTGTTTCACCATTTTGATAGTCTATCTGGTTATTTTGTTTTTAGTTAATGAAATGGATGTTTCCATGGAGTAATTTTCTGATCAATGATAGTTTGTTTGGTTTTCTCATCTGTGAATTTTGTGAATTAAGTTTTCTTAAATGGATGATTCCTTGGATTATGACTTCAAACATAGTAGAAAGTTGTAAAATAGTTGTTTCTAGCCTAGGAATGAAAACATTAAGTGTGCATTCAAGAATCTGGTTTTATTCGTTTGATCTCCGTAGGTATAGAACAAGAGAAAAAAAATTAGACACTTTTCTAATGTCAAGGGTCACTCATAATATCATAGCCCACATCTTAAGACTATGTCAGCTCACACAACCATGCCACCCCTAGAGGGCATTCGTGTTTTTTCTTTCCTAGGTAAACAAAGTCGAATCCTCCACTTTTGGCCAGTAATCCTAGATTGTTATATGGTGAGTATTTTGGGGACAGATTCTTCCCTACCCTTGCACTGTGATACTAAGAATGTTCAAAGACTCATTCGATTGGCTTCTACACTTAAGGTTAGTAGTAAGGGTTTATGTTCGGTGTGGTAAATGATAAACTCCCTTAGGATAACTCCCAACCTTTAGAACAAAGGCTTTGGGGATAGTTATCTTGCACACTACCGTTGAATTGTGAGTTTCCCCAAATTCACTTTTGATTACAGTGGGTCAAAAAACTTGGCTTTAGTTGTTCCCACTTAGGTCATTCTCATAGGGTGAGTACTTTTTCCCACTACAACAGGCCTTCTAAAGGTGTTAACAAAGCATAAAAGGGTGAGTCTGACATTTTGGTCACCCAATGAAGGGGAGAGCATAGGATTATCACTTTGCAAGCATAGTAGACAAGGGGTTCATTAACCTTCTAATTAACTAAGTGCCTAATTTATTCAAAAGAAGACAATAAAACAACTCTAGACCCTACAAACACAATCAATAGCTTTAGATATTTGTCTTTGACGAGCGTATTAAGCACCTCTAACATAGAAAATATTGATCAGTTCTTGAAATTTTAAATTTTTGCAAAATAAGCCAGATGCACTAAAACATTAACCATACGCACTAAAAGATCACATAGATGCACTAAATGAACTACTATATGTGCTAGAGAAACTATTGAATGTGCTAAAGTAAATTCTAAATCTTCTAAAAGAACACCTGAATGCACTAAAATATAAGCCAGATGCACTGAAAGATGGGTTGGCTGTACTGTAACAGGGACTAGATGCGCCAGAACATGTTCCGTATGCGTTGAAAGAACTCATGGATGCGGTACAAAGAAGTTCATCTCCAACATATTCACGAAAATTTTCTAGAAATTGTTAAAAATGGGGTTGAGCCCCATGGTGGGTGCCAATTTATGTGTGTGAAAAATATGTGAATAAGTAAATAAAAACACACAATCAATGAAACATTATATTAGAGAATTTAGATAACAATTTAATCGAATTGAAACAAATAAACTCTCTAAAGTCATCCCATTGTTCTCTATCTCCAAGGATTTGTTTAAATCATAATGGCTCTCGGATTGTTTGGCACTATAACTTTTAGAATGACAACTTGAAGAATCAGATGCTAGAAAATGCAAGAAACTATTCTTACATGATTGATAAAATGTATGATACTGATGCCATGATAATGATACTATGATAAGGATATGATGCTAAATGTTGTGATGTAACTGTTGTTTGAAAATCACTATGCTAAATAAAATGAAGCTAATGGAAAATCCGTGATTCT